>CM065695.1:28557569-28573600 GCA_017654935.2 Phymorhynchus buccinoides | reverse complement strand
CAAAATAATATAAACTGGGAAAAAAACAGCTTTGCTGTAAGCGAAAACCTGATTGCTATTGCATAAGAGCCCGGATTATGCATCCAAATTGCTTTAGATTGTTAAAAGTGCTCAGCACGGGGGGTGGGTGGTGGGGGGGGGGTCACATTTCCTTTTTTGAAAATTGTCAGGTTTAACCCTTGTAGATGCGATGAGTGATGACAAAAACCGAAGTCCTATATACTTATATATATGGGTAAATAGCATTCAAAACAATAGAAAAAACAAGTGGGAAGATTGTGGTGTAAATTTATGTGTTAAAGAATCCAGTGACAACAAAGGAGTGTCAGTTGATCAAAATTTAGGCCTTCCCCCTATCCCTGTTCAGTCACACTTAAAAAAATGTTACACACACACACACACACACAGACACACACACACGCAGACACACACACACACACACACTAGTAGAGCAGCATGCTTTGTGCTTAACCAGTTCAGGCCAATGTCCAGTGTCACTGTGAACACCTTGCTGGAAAACCTGGGCTGGGACTCACTTTAGAACAGACGGCAGAGGACCTGGATTTTTTCATGTTGCATAAGATCAGCACCGGCGCTATGCACTACCCTAGCCTACAAGCCCATCCTCGGCAACAATGTGGTTACAGCCTTCAGTTCAAAAGAATGCAATGCCACACCAAATATTGATCTAACTCAGTCCTCCCAAGGACCATCAGGGATTTGAATGACCTGCAGCAGGACTCCCTTAGCTCCTTCACTGCTGTCGCACCTGGGTTTCTGATTTTTTTTTCCCTCTCTCAAGGGGTACGCTCACCCCCTGTTTAAGATCTTAAGGGGTATTTTCACCCCCAGTTTTAAATGGTCAAGATGAAAACATGGGAGAAACTGCACCTCACTTCCCGCTCGTACATACGCGCACGCACGCAAGCACACACACACACACACACACACACACACACACAGACACACGCACAGACACACACACACACACACACACGGCTCTTCTTCTTGACCAAACCAGCTCTTGACACAAATAGTGCCGTTTTCTCCAGCTCTTGGAAGCTGCCTTAGTTGTCGGATGAGTTTCTGTTGGCCACAGATATGGTGGCGATAATGACATGGTACTGTGGTTTGTTAGAAGGCACACTCTGGCCCAGTACCGCTGATTTCAACCTTCTGGGTTTCTGTCAGGGGATTACCGGACTTTTCCCACCCGGTCTTTTCCCACCTGGACTTTTCCCACCTAGGACTATTCCCACCCGGACTTTTCACACCCGCACTTTTCACACACACACACACACACACACACACACACACACACACACATACATACATACACACACACACACACACACACACACACACACACACACACACACACACACACACACACACACACACACACACACACACACACACACACACACACACACACACACACACACACACAATAAAGATGATTTTGACTTGAGAGAGAGACACACACACACGCACACACATTCTCTCTCTTTCTTTCACTCCATATCTCCCCCTCTCTTTCTCTCTCCCTCTTTCTTTCTCTCTAAATCAATCTAGCAATCAATTAATGAAGCAAGCAAATGGTTTATTGTCCTTCAAAGGAAACAATACAAGAAGAAAATAAAAGTAAGTAATAAGAATATAATATATCATTCTTTGCAAGTACTAATCATGTAAATTACACTCCGTAATCACTCTCTCTCTCTCTCTCTCTCTCTCTCTCTCTCTCTCTCTCTCTCTCTCTCTCTCTCTCTCTCTCTCTCTCTCTCTCTCTCTCTCTCTCTCTCTCTCTCTCTCTCTCTCTCTCTCTCTCTCTCTCTCTCTCTCTCTCTCTCTCTCTCTCTCTCTCTCTCTCTCTCTCTCTCTCTCTCTCTCTCTCTCTCTCTCTCTCTCTCTCTCTCTCTCTCTCTCTCTCTCTCTCTCTCTCTCTCTCTCTCTCTCTCTCTCTCTTTCTGTCTCTCTTTCTTCCCAGAGAGAGGGAGAGTGGGGAGGGGGGGGGTAGAAAGGAAGAGAAAATGGTCTTGGATTATCTTATATATATATATCCATTGCCATCCTACTATTATGATAGCAAAAAGTCAGCACACAAACATCTGTTTGTATCTGGCAGTCATAGTCGGAAAGGAAATGCAATAAACAGAAGTTTGTTCAATTGGGTGTGAAAAGTCCTCTGTGTGGGAAATGTCCAGGTGAGAAAAGTCCGGACACCCTGTGAGACCTGCCCTGTGAGCATGGGGGGGGGGGGGGGGGGGGGGGGGATGCAAGAGGTTTGAATGCGCCTCTTTGTCGCATGATGTTCCTATATGGACGCCTGGGGCATTCTGAGAGGACATCAGTGCCACCTGCTGACCCACCCCACCTTAATAAGAAACACTGCCATTTGGTCAAGGACTGCTTATTTGTGCAGGCAAGCCTGGCTTATATCGCAGCTAGCCTCCATATGTGAAGGCCGTATTGCTATTCGCCTACTGCTATCCGCTGGGTTGGGGATGGTCGCCCCACTGGGACCCTCTGGTTGTCACAGGGCTCCCAGGGAGGTAGTCTGGTCCCAGATATCCGTGCTGACAGTGCTCTGTACTTCATTGTGCAGACATCACATTGAATTAGGGCGTGATGAGCATCGGGAAGTCTACAGCTTGATGGACAAGAAGAAGAATGTGTCGACCCACAATGTGTCCGTATTGTGCAGGGACTTCCATAACAAACGCCAAGTCAGTCCTTGTGTGTGTGTGTGAATATAATTACACAGGTATTTGCCCATATGTATGTGCATATGTGTTAACCCTTTCACCGCCGATGTCGCATTTTTGCACCATAAAGATTTAATACCCATGTCATAAAAAGCTTTGAAATCTGGATCTGTTATCCAATGATCTTGTGTTCTTAATTTTTAAGAGGTAACAATAGGCCTTGTTTTAAGCATGTCACAGAGGAATTATCAATATTGAAGACAAAATCTTTTTTTCTACCCATGTAAGTTTAATGGAAAATTTAGGCTAAAAAATGGCTGGCGGCGAAAGGGTTAAAGTAAGCTGTGTGTATGAGCAGGGTTTATGTATGTGTGTGCATTTGAAGATCAAAATACTAATGAGAATATTTCTTGGTCCCTGATGTAAGTAAGATATGACATCATTCTGATGAAAGGTGAGTGAAAGCGTATTGAGTTGCTCAGCAAGGTTATGCACTTTTTAAGCACTATTCATTATTATTATTACTGTATTATTATTGATTTGTGAGAAATTTGTATAAACTGTATTGTTCATGATGCAAAAGAACTTACAGATGTACAATGGGCTTTGTCAGGCCTTTACATTAAATGTATCAGGGTTCGTGGGGTCCTTTCAGGTGCTTTAAAGTGCTGTGAAATTGATCGGTCTTCAAAAGGCCTGTAAAGTCCTTTATATCAGCAAGGAGGTCCTTTCAAATCAGTCAAAGGTCCTTTCAAAATTGGTGCGGTCAGTTTAAATCCTTTAATCGGGCCAAAAAACAAAACTAAGTACATGTACCTTGTCATAAGAAATGAACTCAAAAAAATATATTAAATGAAATAAAATTTGCCAAAAATCGATCGCCTTCGTATCTTTCGAGCAGACGATCTAATTTTAATAGTCACTGTAAATCCGTCACGTGCGCGAGATTCGGCGAGATATCTTATGCACCATGTTGAAATTCTTCGCACATGCGGCTGCTTCAGTGCTTGTTTTCAAGTAAAAAGTGTAAAAATGCCTGGAAAGTGTTCGTTTTCATGATCGTTGGCTGAGAGAAGACATTTATAAGGACTGGGTCCGAAAAGTGATGGACAACAAACATGCAGTTCGTTGTGCATAGTGTGAAAAAAACATCAACATCTTGTCAATGGGAGAGTCAGTGCTGAAACAACACGCAAAGACTGAAAATCACAAGAAAGCTGAAAGAAGGCACAAGTCGGAATCGAGGTGCAATGTGACGGACTTTTTTTGCAAGCAGCAAATGAATCTGTAACAACAAATGAATCTGCTCAGCCAAAAAGAAAAAAAAAAAAGAAAGAATCTGCTCAGCCACAATCGTCGGCGTCTGGCTCTGCGCCCACCACGTCTGCAAGTACAACTACAAACAAGGTTTAAATAGGTCCTTTAAAAAAATGTCCTGGTCCTTTAAAGGTCCTTTTAAGGTCCTTTTTTGGCACTCTTCCAAGTCCCCACGAACCATGTGTATTAAATGTTATATTTTAACTTCAAAATAATAGTGTTGATGTTATGCAACTCTGATAAACTTTGTGCATTCTTCAATGTTCCTTATGTGGCCATATCTTATTACATCTTCTCTCTGAATATTAATTATCTGCTAAGTTGTAGTTTAAACACCCCCACCCCATCAAATGTTCGCTTTGAATATTTTCACTGAGCAGCAACATTCTGCCATTCTCAGCAAAGGGATAGGGTTAGGATCAGCCTTAGGTTAGTTTAGACACCCCCCCATCAAATTTTTGCTTTGAATATTTTCACTGAGAAGCAACATTCCTGCCATTCTCAGCAAAGGGATAGGGTTAGGATCAGCCTTAGGCCTTAGTTTAGTTTAGACCCCCCCCCCCTCCCAATCAAATTTTTGCTTTGAATATTTTCACTGAGTAGCAACATTCTGCCATTCTCAGCAAAGGGATAGGGTTAGGATCAGCCTTAGTTTAGTTTAGACACCCCCCCATCAAATGTTCGCTGTTGAATATTTTCACTGAGCAGCAACATTCTGCCATTCTCAGCAAAGGGATAGGGTTAGGATCAGCCTTAGGCCTTGGGTTTGTTTAGACACCCCCCCATCAAATTTTCGCTTTGATTATGTTCACTGAGAAGCAACATTCCTGCCATTCTCAGCAAAGGGATAGGTTTAGGATCAGCCTTAGGTTATTGTCATGAAACTGAAAAACCAGACTTTGAGATCAAGAGTCGTGAACATGAGGGGAGGGTGTGTCTAAAGTACAACTCTGCCAAATTATTTGCCGTCTATCTCTCTTTCTCTCTCTCTCCCCAAAAAATGCTGGATACACGTTTGTCTCTGTCTGTCTGTCTGTCTCTAAAAAAAAAGCTGGATGCATGTTTTGTCTGTGTCTGTCTGTCTGTCTCTCTCTAAAAAAAAGCTGGATGCATGTTTGTCTGTGTCTGTCTGTCTGTCTGTCTCTCTAAAAAAAAGCTGGATGCATGTTTGTCTGTGTCTGTCTGTCTGTCTGTCTCTCTCTAAAAAAAAAGCTGGATGCACGTTTGTCTGTCTGTCTCTCTAAAAAAAAAAGCTGGATGCACGTTTGTCTGTGTCTGTCTCTAAAAAAAAAAGCTGGATGCACGTTTGTCTGTCTGTCTGTCTCAAAAAACAAAAAAAGCTGGATGCATGTTTGTCTGTCTGTGTCTGTCTCTCTAAAAAAAAAGTTGGATTCCAGTATCTGTCTGTCTGTCTGTTTGTCTGTCTCTTTCTCTCTCTTCCTCTGTATCTCTTTATGTGTTTGCATGTGTGTGACTTTTGTGAGTGCGTGCACGCTTACATGTCCCGTTGTATTTAGCTTTTAATGCAAACAAACTGCTGGGTGCACATTGTTTGCTGCTGCTTTTCATAAAAGTGGCCCCAGTTCTGTTTGTTTTTTACCTTGATTTTTTTAGCATTTTCATTTCCCATGATTTTTGCTTAACCTGAATCTTTTCTTTGACTATGCTTTTAAAAATTTGTGATCAGGGTGGTCGGATTACTGAGTGGTAACTTACACTGGTTAATAGTGATTCAGACTGAGATCACTGTACGTTGTCCTGCATAGCGGGGTGGTCGCTATGCCAGGCAGACACCTTTAGTAATCAATGAGAAGGAAAGAATTACAGACTGACACAAACTGTCCGGTATACTGAGGTGCCTGCGATACTGATGTGCCCGTTCAGTGAGGTTCAACTGTACGGATATTGCCGAAGATGGCCCACCTGTTGCTCGCTCCATTTTGCAGGCTGTGACCAACAGGTCCATGCTGTTTAAAGACGAACTGATCCGGTTTGAACCCGTGGAGGGAGAGGTGTGGCCCAACTCCTCCCAGGACATCTGCATCACGTTCAACCCTACAGAGGCCGTCTACTACACCCGCATGGCCTTCTGCGATGTCACGGGGCGCCAGAGCCGTCTGCCGCTACGTATCCATGGACATGGAATCGGACCAAAGGTAGATGATGCTTGTTTTTTTCCCCCCTTTTTTAGTCCGATTCTTTGTCATTACTCGCCACCCCACCCCACCCCTGCATACAGCTTATTTTTTTAGTGCTGTCACCTGAAATCTTCAGGAGAAAAAAAAAAGCAATCCATCCAAATGTATGCCACCAGGAGACACTACTTATTGGAGCATGCTCTGATATTATGTACATAGGACACCAAATTATAACTATCTGTTGACAACAATGACTGTTTTAATGAATAAGGTCCTCCTTTGAGGTGCTTCTGTATCTGTCCAGAGACAGTTCCCATGGACATGTCTATTTTGTTCACTCTAATCTGACTGCTTAACTCACTCGGCACTGGCCAGTTGCTGGGCCATTCGACTAGGTTCGAAGACCCATCACCACAAAAAAGTTATGAAAAGTTATGGACTGATATTTTCAGATAAGATTACTAACACCATGCACTAAGCGATCGTAAAATATCAGATTCCATACCTTCGTCGTTTGTCTCCTATTGACGAAAACAGCTAACACATAAAAAGAAGGAAAATTTCACATTCCGATCTATGACCCCCATCTACAACCAAACCTGAATGTAAAGTCTGCAATGATTGGTTGATTTCAAAAGAGGCAAGGTCAAAGCAAACTGAAAATAAGTTATGACTTCGCACCGGAAAGCTGGTTACACGCCAGAAATCAAAACCTCTTGAAAACTTATGAGCCGGAGCCGGTCCATTCGTCCGAAACGGTTGTGCGAGCCATGAGCCGGCTCCGGCTCATTCGTCCTGAGTGTGTTAATTCTTCCAGCGCCATGTATTTTTTTTATGCTCTTGGCTCTTTTTACGCTCTTGACCCCATGATTTTGAAGATAGGATTAACGCTGACTGGATTGATTTTTCTCTCTGCAGCTTGACTTTTCCTTTGAGGAGCTGGACATGGGCAACATATTTGTGGGTTCTGAGAACATCTATGAGCTGGTGGTGTGGAACAAAGGGGACATAGAGGCCAGCTTCAACATCGAGCCCAACTTCTCCAACTTTGGCCCCGCCTTTGACTTTGAGCCGGCGGACGGCAGGATACTGGCCAAGGAGTACCAGGCCATCCGCATCTCCTTCTTCTCCACGGAGCTGGGCTCTGTCTACGAGCGCTTTGCCATCCAGATCAACGGCACTGCCAAAGACAAGGAGCTCCTGTTCAAGTGAGTGCAGGGGGTCCTTGTCCGAGCACACACACGCACGTACGCACGCACACACACATACACACACACACACGAACATAGATGAACATGAACGCACACAACAGACACACACGCACCCATACATGCACACACACAACAGACGAACATAGACGCACACGCACATGCACATGCATACAGACAGACACACTCGCACACTCTCTCTCTCATGAATGCACACACACGCGCACAGGTGTTTGTCACTTTGTGTCTTCATATTAGATATGTGATGGTGTATGGGGAAAACCCTACATAAGTTGCTCAGCATGTTTTTGGACAAAAGCAAAAATACTCCGGTAGTCAATAACCCCCAATACGTCAAATTTCTGTTTAGTACATAGTTGCCCTTTGCCCAATATTAGTCAGCAAAGGAGTGTAAGTTTGTTGCGGTCTGTTGTCCTTTGCCCCAGTATATATTTGGCAAAGGAGTATAACTTTGTCCCAGTCTATTCCCTTCTTTCTTTCTTTCTTTTGTTTTCTGTCTGTCTGTTCGAAGGATATCTTGTGAACCGCTGAACAAAATTGCTTTAAATGTTGTGTGGTGGTGTAATGTATTGACCTTGACCGTGACTTTGAAGTTTGACCTTTAAAACATAATTTTTTTTTCTTGTGGCCATATCACTTACATTGTTGGAGCATCTTTCAAATCGTTAGCTTCACCACAAAGAGCCAGTTGAAATGCCTCCTAGTTGAGAGTGATAGTCATTTCATGGAAGACTAAGCTGCACTATGATTTTAAGCTGCACTATGATTTTTCACTAGTGTAGATAGTCATTTATTGTATAGCTCCTTTTCTATTGCTCCCAACAACAGACTCATGTCAACCAGTGACAAAAGTCATGTGAGTAAATGGTACCCGAAGTAGCCCAAAACTCGGTTCACATCTTCCCAAACTTTTGTTAATGTCAGAGGTGCTGTGATGCTGCTGTGATTTATTTGCTGGTGATCAACGTTTGAATCCCAATTATCATTAACTGATGTTTCTAAGAGTGTGTGTACAATTTTATCATGCTCACAATCAGGTCTTTTATGGTTAACCGGCATTTTTTTGAAAATGTGAATAGAATTTATTATTAAAGTACAAAGTAAAACAATCTGTTTTCGCACACATCCACAAGAAACCATTTATACCGCACTGCTTCAAGATTGATTCTAAAGAGTGTAGTAACCTAACTACATATACAAAATACAATGGCAACCCAGTTTATCCCCCTCCCACCCCTTCCTTCCCTTTCAAAGCCTATCATGACCCCTCCTAACTCTGTGTCTGTCTGTCCGTCTCTCTCTCTCTGTCCATCTGATTCTCTGTTTTTCTATTTGTCTCTGTCTATGTTTGTCTATCTCATTTTCTTTCTGTCTGTCTGTCTGTCTCTTTTCCCCTCCCCCTCTCTCTCTTTCTCTCTCTCTGTGTCAACCTGTCCCTCTGTATTTCTATCTGTGTCTATGTCTGTCTGTCTATCATTTTCTTTCCGCACACTTTGTGTAGAAGTAAGTGTTATGAATAGGATTTTACATGGGTTTTGTTTTATTGTCAAGCTTTACAATAACAGAACTTTTTCAGTCTGGTGTTGCTGGTGCAGTCAGACTGGTGTCCATAAGCATTAAGTCTGCTGATGTCTCCAGCTAGAGTGAATTTCTGGGAGGAAGCCTCGTGTCTCACGGTGCCCTCAAACATGGCGTTGCCTGGCTCTGTGTCAAAAGTCACCTGGTAAATCGCCACAGGCTCCGCTCGATGATCCAGCTTTCCCTTTCGATTGGTCGTATCATGAACACTTTTCTCTGCTCGGTGGATCTTTTTCAGTGTAAGTTTAGCACACAGGGGTGAAGCAAGCAGACTGTTGATGTTTCTTACCAGCTCATGCGCGGTACGGTTAGCTAAATCGCTGGAGGGAGGCAGAGTTTCCTGGTTCATGCACATGCACCAGTGAGGAAGGATGCTGGCATGAGAACAGGTGCGGGATTTAGGGATTTCTCGAAGTAGACTGATGCCTCGCTGAGTCACGTCCGCTGCTCGGTCATTTCCATGGAAGTACAGGATGTCTTTCAGCGTCTCAAACACGACGTCAAATGGCGTTGTCAGTCGTCTGGAGTTGATCTGTACATTCTGGTAAAGTTTTGGGTATTTTGTCTTAAACCACTTTGGAAAAACAATGAAAAAGAAAGGGAGTCTCTCTTCTGCTTTTCCGACGTAGGTCTGGCGTATTTTTCCAAAGCGAATTCCGTGATCACTGAAATAGAACAGAATGGTGTTGTTGAGGAAATGTTCGGCTTGGAAGTTTTGCAGAAAGGTCAGGTAGGAGTCGTCAACATATCCAGCAAAGTTGAGAACATCGTGGGTTATCCTGGCGATAAAGGTAAATCCAAAGCGAGGATCGTTCTTGAACTGGCGGCAAAATTCGGTGGTGTACTCAAGCACAAGGTCTGTTTCCAGTCTGTCACCTACACAGTGGTGATGATTATGCCATAGACCCTTGGCTTTTTCCATTGCAATTAATAGCGCTCGGTTGTAATAATCTGTTGGTGGTTGACGAAACCCTTTCTTCAGGTAGTGAAACGTAGCGATATTTGGAGCCTCTTCAGCAAACAGAGTCCTGTAACCAGCCTGGGAAAAGTTTTTCCAAATGAATGAGTATTCATCAAAGGTTTTCTTGGCCATGGTCGAGTTCCATGGAAGCTCTGCTATGAATTTTCCTGACAGCATGGGAACTAGGTTAGGGAAAGTGTTGTCGGCCACTTTGTTGTAACCCAGCATCTCTATCGCACCGAGTTCCTTCAGCAGAAACTGCCTGGTCCTGGGCATCTGCCGGATCAAATTCAGCCTGGAAACAGAATCCACTCCCAGCATCTGAACGTTGAGGATCTCTTTAGGATGATGACCCTTTACATGATTTTTCAGGTTTATGTTACATCGTGACTCTACATCTTTTTTAGGCAGCACAAAAGCATGGTATGTAGTTGCGATGGTGCTGTTCGATTTATTGTAGCAGTAGACTCGAACAAACTCGTCTTTTATCTCAATGTCCATGTTAAATTCTTTACTCAACTCGCCAAAGTTAAACTTAAAATCGCTGTTGGGACCTCTGGTCACAGCTTGGTACCGACAGTGGCTGAAATTGCCTTTCAGTTCCGTTTCGATGTATGTGCGATTTATGCGCAGAATGTTCCTGTGTACATAAGTCACTGTGTGGTGTTGTCCTTGACAGTTGAGTTTCCCCAGTCTTTGGACAAGGCCGGCAATGGAGGGATCCATAGGATCCAGGTCAGGGATCCTGCAGGACGGAGTGTCCACCAGGAATCCAAGGAAGTTAATCTGGATTGGTTTGGGGGGCGGGAGGGGGTGGTGGTTTGGGGTATAGAAGGGGAGGAGGTAGAGGGCACAGAGAGCGGTGACGATGAGGATCAAGCACTTGAAGGTGCAATGCAGAATACGTTGGACATTGGCCATGGTCAGTGGGCAGGGGAATTTAGCACCACCCTGAAACAAATGTGAGATTTTATGTTACCATACTGATAATTAGGTATTACATTACCATAGTAACACTATTATCTATATTATAATGCGCTAAGGATCCGGGGAGGGACAGCTAAAAACTTGAGTGCCGTGTAAATGTCAGACTTTTGCTTGACATGCGGGTCAAGATACCCACTTATCTATTTTTTCCGCTATGTCAGATTTAAAAGTTTGCTTTTGAAAGTTGATTTTGAAGGCAAAATGTTGCTCGCGTGTCAGTTGGCATTATTTTGAAGCTGCATCATGAAGCTAGCTTCGGAAAAAACGAAGTTTGCCGAAGTTATTCAAGTTGGCTATACATCCAAAATTTGGGTCGTCTGATTCGCCCGAAAATTGCCGAAGCTACCTTCGGAAAACACGAAGATTGCCGAAGTTACGCAGGTCATCCCTTCTTCCTCTTATAATGAAATGTTTACAGCGACTTTCGACGAAGCCTTAATAGGTTAGGACGCTGCAAATACATAGGTCATGTAGGTCGCGGGTTCGAGTCTGCCCCTCGCCACAATTTTTTTTTTTTTTTTTTTTTTTTTTACATTTGTGGGGGAGGCTTTTCATCATTTTTTTTAAAGGAGAGGGGAGTGGGCGGAAGGGAGGGGGGCACAGCCCAGGGAGGGGGAGGAAAGCTGGGGGTGGGTGGAGGGGGGGGGGTGTAAAACGGGGAGGGGGAAAGTAATTTGCACTTTTCAGTGGGGCAGTTCCTTAGGCAGAAGCAGGCCAAGTCTTTGGAGTTCTTTTAAGCGCAAATGATAAAGGTAAGTGTAATTTTATTCATTAGTCACGTCTGAACACTGCTATGCCATTAAATGTTATTAGCATGTACCATCTCAAATGGTCTCCTATCTGCGCATTTGTAATACTGTACATTAATATTTTTACATTGCATAAGCGTCCGGACAATATTACTTCATCACAAAGTTTATTATATGATAGTCTGATCACTGAAAATGGCATCTGAAATTGTTGTGTTTTATTCGCGTTGCTTTTTTAACTGAGTACTAGCGCAACTCCGAGTACCGGTAGCGTCTAGTAACGGTAACGCCGTACTGGTAACGCTGAGTACAGCAAATTTGAAGCGATTCGGTTAAGAAATGGCGGAGTTATAAGGCCCCGTTTCCCGTTGGCGCTGCTCTGAGAGTGACGCGCTCTCCCGATTCTCTTCCAATTTGTTGCCAGGCTTTGCCCGGGCCATAGCAAGCTTGACAGCAGATTTGAAGCGATTCGGTTAAGAAACGGCGGAGTTATTTGTGAAAAGGTGAAGCGGCGTATAGCGCGCGCGTTTCTGAACCGATTCGCTTTCGGTTTGGCACACCGATAGTCACCGTCCCCGGTCATCTACCTGCCACATTTGAAGGCAATCGGTCCAGAAATGCTGGAGATACGGGCGCCGAGAGTCCGGCGGATACACGTTTCGCACATTTGCCAAACCGCGCAAATGACACGGCCGCCTCAGTTGCCTTTGCCATCGCCCCGTCAGGGCTCACAGCATATTTGAAGCGATTCGGTCGAAAAACGGCGGAGTTATAAGGCCCGTTTTGTGTTTCGGACAGACAGACAGACAGACACACACACGGACACTTGGCTTTTTACTATATGATTCAAAACATACTAAAAGATGAGAAACCCAAAGTATCATCTGCGTGAAATACCATGTCAAAATCATCTTCAAATAGTTGCTAATGGGCTTTTTTGCTATGTAAAAAAAAGCTTTTATACAATGTCAGTGATGCACATTTTTGGTACCCCAATAGGACAATGTGTCCTGACTCAGCATTTTATACAATGTCAGTGATGCACATTTTTGGTACCCCAATAGGACAATGTGTCCTGACTCAGCATTTTATACAATGTCAGTGATGCACATTTTTGGTACCCCAATAGGACAATGTGTCCTGGCTCAGCATTTTATACAATGTCAGTGATGCACATTTTTGGTACCCCAATAGGACAATGTGTCCTGGCTCAGCATTTTATACAATGTCAGTGATGCACATTTTTGGTACCCCCGTCCTGGCTCAGCATTTTATACAATGTCAGTGATGCACATTTTTGGTACCCCAATAGGACAATGTGTCCTGACTCAGCATTTTATACAATGTCAGTGATGCACATTTTTGGTACCCCAATAGGACAATGTGTCCTGGCTCAGCATTTTATACAATGTCAGTGATGCAATTTTTGGTACCCCAATAGGACAATGTGTCCTGGCTCAGCATTTTATACAATGTCAGTGATGCACATTTTTGGTACCCCAATAGGACAATGTGTCCTGGCTCAGCATTTTATACAATGTCAGTGATGCACATTTTTGGTACCCCAATAGGACAATGTGTCCTGACTCAGCATTTTATACAATGTCAGTGATGCACATTGTTGGTACCCCAATAGGACAATGTGTCCTGGCTCAGCATTTTATACAATGTCAGTGATGCACATTTTTGGTACCCCAATAGGACAATGTGTCCTGGCTCAGCATTTTATACAATGTCAGTGATGCACATTTTTGGTACCCCAATAGGACAATGTGTCCTGACTCAGCATTTTATACAATGTCAGTGATGCACATTGTTGGTACCCCAATAGGACAATGTGTCCTGGCTCAGCATTTTATACAATGTCAGTGCACATTGTTGGTACCCCAATAGGACAATGTGTCCTGGCTCAGTATTTTATACAATGTCAGTGATGCACATTTTTGGTACCCCAATAGGACAATGTGTCCTGGCTCAGCATTTTATACAATGTCAGTGATGCACATTTTTGGTACCCCAATAGCACAATGTGTCCTGGCTCAGCATTTTATACAATGTCAGTGATGCACATTTTTGGTACCCCAATAGGACAATGTGTCCTGGCTCAGTATTTTATACAATGTCAGTGATGCACATTTTTGGTACCCCAATAGGACAATGTGTCCTGGCTCAGCATTTTATGCAATGTCAGTGATGCACATTGTTGGTACCCCAATAGGACAATGTGTCCTGACTCAGCATTTTATACAATGTCAGTGATGCACATTGTTGGTACCCCAATAGGACAATGTGTCCTGGCTCAGCATTTTATACAATGTCAGTGATGCACATTTTTGGTACCCCAATAGGACAATGTGTCCTGGCTCAGTATTTTATACAATGTCAGTGATGCACATTTTTGGTACCCCAATAGGACAATGTGTCCTGGCTCAGCATTTTATGCAATGTCAGTGATGCACATTTTTGGTACCCCAATAGGACAATGTGTCCTGGCTCAGCATTTTATACAATGTCAGTGATGCACATTTTTGGTACCCCAATAGGACAATGTGTCCTGACTCAGCATTTTATACAATGTCAGTGCACATTGTTGGTACCCCAATAGGACAATGTGGCCTGGCTCAGCATTTTATACAATGTCAGTGATGCACATTTTTGGTACCCCAATAGGACAATGTGTCCTGACTCAGCATTTTATACAATGTCAGTGATGCACATTGTTGGTACCCCAATAGGACAATGTGTCCTGGCTCAGCATTTTATACATTGTCAGTGATGCACATTTTTGGTACCCCAATAGGACAATGTGGCCTGGCTCAGCATTTTATACAATGTCAGTGATGCACATTTTTGGTACCCCAATAGCACAATGTGGCCTGGCTCAGCATTTTCAATAGGACAAATTGTCCAGAACTTGCTGTTTTTAGGACAGAAAATAAAATATACATATTCCAAATTAATAAAGTAACTTTTTTTTTTAGATACCCAAGAAAATTTGTCTTAAAGTTAAATCAAAAGTACATTTTTCCAGCAATCTCAATCATGAACTTTATCATTAAAATCTTGAAAGGCAGTGACTTTTGTCTCTGAAGCTGTCATTCAGTTAATGACATAATATTCTTCCTCTTCTTCTTCTGCGTTACCAGGCCATAAGGCCACAATGGATACGTATGTGTCCGTTTTCCAGTTTTCACTGGTCTCCTCGCTGCATTCAGCCGACACATTCCGATTTCGGAGGAGCTCAAAAGAGAAAACTATATGGAAGATTTTTTTTGGGGGAAAAGGCAGGAAAATGGGCCAAAAGTCAGAAAGATAGTAGATGACACAAAACAAAGGAAAAAGGCAGTCAAAGAGAGACAGATTAGAGGAAGTTACAAGCACAGAACTTCCAGAATGTGGGGGAACTATTTGTACAGAAGACCCCCAGGTATCCCCACAGGGGGAGATAATATAAAACTAAAAAGAGAAAAAAAGCCAAATATACATAAATATATATTATAAATACCTAAAAAATAATACCTAATACCTAATAAATTATTAACTTTAATTAAAAATAAATGACTTTTATCTCTCCATAACTTAAAAGAAAACCAAATTAAGCATCATAGATGAAATTCTTAACAAGGGCCTTACATGGATGGAGAGAGAGAGAGAGAGAGAGAGAGAGACAAACGAACGAACGAACGAACGAATCTTTTTTATTGATGGTTAAGAATAAGCATAGCTTCTTTACATCTTGTCCTCAAAAAAGAGAAAATGCAACAACAAATAATTCATGAATAAACAACATTAGCTAGTAAATCATAATGTAGACCAAAAACGCAAGAAAAAGTACATGAAAATACCAAGAAAACACACACACGCGCGCGCGCTCACACACGCACGCACGCAAAAAACCGACACAGACACACACACAGACACACTAACAAACGTCTACGCTAACATCAAGATAAATAACCATACATATCAAGTCACATCATCATATAGTAAAAAGCCAACTGTCCGTGTGTGTGTGCTGTGTGTGTGTCTGAAACACAGTTATAACTCCGCCGTTTTTCGACCGAATCGCTTCAAATTTGAGTGAGCCCTAAGGGGCGATGGCAACGGTTACGAGCGTGTCATTTGCGCGGTTTCGCAAATGCGCGAAACGCGCATCTGCCGGCCTCTCGGCGGTATCTCCGCCGTTTCTGGGCCGATTTGCCTTCGAATTTGGCAGGTAGATGACCGAGGACGGTGACTATCAGTGTACCAAACCACGAATCGGTTCAGAAACGCGCGCGCTATACGACTCTGCCGTTTCTTAAAACTTAAATTTGCTGTACTCAGCGTTACCAGTAATGGCGTTACCGTTACTAGGCGTTACT
>CM065695.1:28457569-28552569 GCA_017654935.2 Phymorhynchus buccinoides | reverse complement strand
CAGTGAAAAGTTTTGTATAGTAAGCTGATTTTTAAACTCCATTTCTTACGATGAAATGACACTTGGCCTGTTTATATCTTTTGATAAGTTGATACTAATTACACTGTGTGTTATAGTAAGCTGGTCCTGGAGGCTGTATAATCTCATTCTGTGTAACTTGAACTGACTTATGTTTAGCAAAGCTTTCTGTTGAAAGGCAAGGATGACCAAAAGAAAGGTGTACACAGATGATGATCTTGATGCCGGAAACTAAAATGGATTATATCCCGCATGACACGTCGATAAAAAGTTTTCACAAAATCATTTAGCATACAGTACATCCATAATGTTTTGAGTTGTGTGTTTATTGACGGAGAGAAAGGCAAGACAACAGAGACAAAAAATATGTTTGCCTTTAAATGAACTAGCGCAGCCAACATTACGTTTGACAGGCTTTCCGTGCCGAAGGACCTTCCACCTGATCAACACTTCCCTGGTGCCCATCACGTTTCGCCTGAGGATCAACACTGACGGCAGCCTGCCCAGCATCCATGCCATGGGGGAGCTGGACCCAAAAAAGAAAGGGTCCACCCCCCTGCGGGGCCTGCCCCTGGCCAAGGAGTTTGACCTGCAACCGTCCACGGGGACCGTCGCCGCCCAGAGCTCCACGGAGATTGTGGCCACCCTGACCTCCAACCACGTGAAGACCTTCCAGGAGGTGATTGTGGTGGACGTGGAGAAGGTGGGCCGCGAGCTCCAGGGACTGCCTCTCAGTGCCAGGTACTGGCTTTGGGGGTTGTACGCCGTATTGTACAGACTATATGGCACAGCTTGTTTTAAGGCGCACCCCACAAACTTTTGCATCAATTTCTGCTGTTGTTATAGCTGTTCCTTACAATATTATTAGTCATAGTATCCCCTCATGGGGATCCCCTTACTGGGGCATCTTTCAGTACAAATAGTTCCCCCACGTTTTCACTCTCTTTGACTATGCCTTTTCTTTCTGTCATCTACTATTTTCTGACATATTGGCAAACTCTCCTGCATTTTGTTTCCAAAAAAAGATCTTCCAAATAATTTTCTCATTTGAGCTTTTGAAATTGGAATGTGTTGGCTGAATGCTGCAAGGAGACCAGTGAAAACTGAAAACCGGACACATACGTACTTCACCCTTTATGGCTATATGGCCTGGGATCGCAGAAGAAGTAGTAGTCATATTATAAGGTGGATGGGTCTCAGGAATGAAAATATCACCCTATGATAGTCTGTAAAATACATTTGTTGTGAGGATAGCTTTCTCCATAGTGTGGGTTATGCTTTTAGCTTGGCTGGTTAGTCTAGTATTTAACACGTTATTTTAATAACAGTGCCAATAGATTTTGATAAAATTGGGTGGAGGTTTAGGGTTACACTTGAAGTTTTAAGTTATTGTGGATTTCATGACTGCTATTCAACAACATGCCTCTTTTTTTTTTGTATTCCTTCATGCGCGCTCCTTACAGTACATTGTGACCGTTGAGTTCTGTGTACGTTTGTTGTGACAACTTTGTTGTGCAGGTGTATCATTCCCAACATCACAGTGGTCACTTCCACTGTGGACTTTGGGCGGTGCTGCCTGCGCTACCCCTACCAGAGGGCGGTGGTGCTGAAGAACGACAGTGACTGGCCCGCAGCCTACATCGTGCCCCCCCAGGAAAGGCCCCAGGAGAATGCCCTCACCGTCCTGTACCACAGTCCCCGGCCCAGGGTCTGTACTAGTCCTTCTTCGAGGAACATTGATTCTTTTACCAAATATACCGATAGTCCACCATGACACTCTAGCTGGCTAGTATTCAATTACCGTATTTTTCGGACTGTAAGGCGCACCCCCAAAATTTCAGATTTTGTTACTATATTTTCTTACTATTTCATCATTCACATTATAAGGCGCAGGGATTTCAGTCTGGGAAAAACGTATCGCCTTATTGTCCGAAAAATACGGTAACCCTTTCGTTCTCTTTTCTTCTTTGGTTTTTATTTTATGTCGATATAGCTTTTTGTGGCAAAGTTAGAAAACCGTCATTGTGCAAAATGGGCGTATTGCGATTCCATCATGAACAGATTGGGACATGTTCGCCCGAATGCATCTTCACACGTTGCTGAGGAAAAACCCAATGACAACACTCTTTTGTTTGTAGCATGACAGACTGATGAGAGAAAGGAACACGGAACACCCGAATTAAGGTTGACACACAAGTGAGAGGAAAGGGAATTGAGTGGTGGGTGACAATTGACACACACATCAGTGAAGATATGGACAGCTAACTAAGGCCTTTGGTGCGTTGTTTGCAGGGTGTGGTGGAGGCTCACTCCAGCCTAGAAGTGCCCATAGAGATCCAGGCTCAGGAACTGAACTTCCAGGAGGTCATCTGCTGCATTGCCATCTTTGGTTCTGATGAACCCCAGCTGGTATGGTCTTTGAAGGCAGTTTAGCACTCCTACTTCCACGGGCTCAGATGTGCGCCATGCCCCCCGTGGGGATACCGGGGGTCTTTTGTATAAATAGTTCCCCCACCTTCTGGAAGTTCTGTGCTTGTAGCCTCTTTGACTCTGCCTTTTCCCTTTGCTTACTGTCATCTACTATCTTTCTGCCTTACCAGTCCATTGCCCTGCTTTTTTTGCAAGAAACACTTTCAAAAACATTTCCTCCAGCCGAAGTCGGACTTGCTGGGCCTAACTATTTCTTAGGTAGGTGCATAACCGCAGCATGACGCATCTGCGCTCATAATTGATAGGAAACTGTTTGAGCGATCGAAGAAGAAGAAGATGTGCACCATGACGTTGTGTATATTATGCGCCATTGCCAGCAAGTGAGTGCCGGTGAACATCTTCCACGTGCTTGTCTATTTTGAGAGCTTATATCAGTGCCTTTCCATTAATTTAGTGCTTTTAGTAAAGTAGATGATTGTTTAATTCTCTTAAGGTGACACACTGCGTGTTCGGAGGGGAATTATTGTTTATTTTTGTTTCTCAGGAACTAATAAAGATATTTACATGAAATTTTGCACACTGATACAATGCATTACTCTGTCCATTTTAAGCCAACTTTGAAGACTATGTGATGGCATTATGAAAGTATGGAGTCCAACTAAAACAAATTCATATGATGTTTTATCCCCTCAACAGCACTGGATTGAAGCACTGCATAGTGATGCTGATCATTTGTCCACTTTCCTTAGACATCAAAGAGTGCAACTAACATAAAATTTATCATCTCTGAGTAGCTAACTTGCATTCTTTGTTTCAAGTAAGATCAAGTGAATTTTCACTATTGTTTGATGAAACAAAGAATGCGGGTTAAGAACTCAGAGATGCTGAATTTTGTGTTAGTTGCACTCTTTGATGTCTAAGGAAAGTGGACAAATGATCAGCATCACTATGCAGTGCTTCAATCCAGTGCTGTTGAGGGGATAAAACATCATATGAATGTTTTTTTAGTTGGACTCCATACTTTCATAATGCCATCACATAGTCTTCAAAGTTGGCTTAACCCTTTCGCCGCCAATGTCGCATTTTTGCACCACAATGGTTTAATACCCATGTCACTAAAACGTGTCAAACCTGGGTCTGTTATCCAAAGACCCTATTTTCTTAATTTTGGGAGGTAAGGATAGGCTTTATACATGTCACAGAGGAATGATCAATTATTATTGCATATGATTTTTTTTTCTCCACCCAGATAAGTATGATGGGAGCTTTTTGCAAAAAAATGGCTGGCGGCGAAAGGGTTAAAATGGACAGAGTAATGCATTGTATCAGTGTGCAAAATTTCATGTAGGTATCTTTATTAGTTCCTGAGAAACAAAAATAAACAAAAATTCTCCTCCGAACGCGCAGTGTGTTACCTTAAGAAATTACTTGGCAGAGAATGTTGCTAAGAACAGAAAATACTTTTGGTGCTAGAATAATTAAACCCGTTATTTTTCGTTTCTCTGTTTCTTTGAGGCTGGTGCTTCAATTATCAATTGAGGCTTGATTTGTTTTTCCAATCGTAGCCATGTAATTATAAGACATGCAAGGCTACCACAGTACACTGTCATAGGAAAGACGATTATATCATATAGACTTTGGTGAAACGACTATTCCAGTTTGCTTGGTTTTACATTCTTCTTAGTCAACCTTTTGAAAATAAGTTGTGTACGTACAGTGTGAATTTGAGAGAGATCTAAATAGAGAAAGTTGATCCCCCCGTGGGGATACTGGGGGTCTTTTGTATAAATAGTTCCCCCACCTTCTGGAAGTTCTGTGCTTGTAACTTCCTCTTATCTATCACTCTCTTTGACTCAGCCTTTTTCCTTTGCTTACTGTCATCTACTATATTTCTGCCTTACCGGTCCATGCCTTTTTTCATGAAACACTTTCAAAAAGATTTCCTCCAGCCAAAGTTGGACATGCTGGGCCTAACTATTTCTTAGTTAGGTCATAACGGCAGCATGACACATCTGCGCTCATAATTGACAGGAAACTGTCTGAGCGATAGAAGAAGAAGAGAAAGTTGATTTTTTTTTTACCATGTTAGAAGAATTTAAACTTTTTTTAATTAATTAGTCTGGTTGATTAGATGAACACACTGGAGTTTTTAACATATTGGACAGGCTTAACGTCCAAGTTAACGCAGACACGTAAAATTATTGATTAGAACAGATTGATAGTTTGAAGAAGCTGACTTTTAGAAAACACTAACAGACCAGTTAACGGACAGACAAAGTAGAATGTATGGGAGGCTGGGTAAAAGTATCCCGGCCAGTGGTCTATGTGTGCGCAGAGTGCACTGCTGCAGTATAGCGGTGAGGGTCCGGTGGTGCACGTGGACCCTGACCGCCTGGACTGGGGCAACATCCCTGTGCTGCACAGCATGGAGAAGACCCTGGTCATGTCCAACCAGTCCAAGATAACCACCTTCTACACCGCTGAGATCGTAGGTGCACCCTCACTCTCTGCCCTCTTGCTCTCCTCCTTTCTGTGGGTTTACCACACTTGGCAACACTACCATATTTTTCGGACTATAAGGTGATACTTTTTCCCCAGGCTCAGACCCCTGCGCGTTAAAATATGACAAATAAAATAATAAAATATAATAACAAAATCTGATATTTGGGTAAAATGTTGGGTGGTTTTTTTTTGGGGGGGGGGGGGGTGCCTTATACAAAGGTGCGCGTTATAGTCCGAAAAATACGCTACACATTTTCAGTAGCATTTTACAGATTTCGGACCGCTGCTACACTTCTTAAATGACAAATATCTTCCGAAGTCAGAGTGTGGCTGCCCACATGGCAAGGTAATCAAAAACGGTCACACACGTAATGTGCTCATCCCTAGCTGGGATTTGTACCATAGTGTTCAAGTGCTTCGGCTGTTGGGACGATCCCTGAAGTCTTTTAGCCAGGGTACAACAAACCAACAAACCAACAAATGACAGTTACGTTCTTTACTTCTTGACTGTTGCACATTTTCAGTGAACTGTTCTTGCAGGTTTTAGTGAATATGACTACGCATTGCACACCAAGATAACACATTTCAGCTATCCAGACTATTCATGCATTGTGTAAGGAGTAACCAGGTCTGGGTTTTTGTGTGTGCATACATTGCTTTCTATGGCCTAAAACTTTGAAGAGAGCTCTTGCACCTTAGGAAGCTATTCAAGAGGATCACCATTTTCTGTTAGTGTCTGAACTATGTTATGGTTATTACAAGAGACTTATCATGTTTATAAAAAAAAACTAGATCAAATGACTAAATGTACAAATTCGAGTAATCTCTTTCATTTATTTGCAGTGCCTAATGATGTTTCATTTACAATAGTGATGCTTCGTTGATGAAGCTTCTTCAGGTGCCAGTGGCATTGTTAGTGTTCCAACTTTTCTGCAGAGGTTTGTTTTGTGTTCGTTGAACTTCCTCCAACTGTAATTTCTCTTGTCTATGTGGTCAGGTTCATCGTCACAGAGGTAGAAGCCCGTTCAGCGTGTCCCCCGAGAAAGGAAAAATACCCCCAGAGAGTTCATCTGAAATTGTCGTCACTGTGTACCTCGATGATTGTTTGCAGTGAGTGATATTTCCTTGGCCTAGTTCAACCATTGTTTATTTATTTAGTATCACATAATCCATGGATGCTCATTCTTGCAGGATGTCCTGAATTGCAGGGTTTTTAAATTGCCTGGAGCCGGCGTCGCCGGATTATGAGAATTTGAGAAGCAACGATTTTCTTAATACACACACGCACACACAAACTTGTACAATAAAAAGGGCCTATATAAGCATTTGCTATATTCAAAGGAGCACCCATGCAGAATCTCATTTAATTAAAAAAAAAGTAAAACCATTTGTCCTGACAAGGGGGGACACAATGGGACATTTTCACAGGACTGTGTCCTATGGGCCTTGGGACATCACTGTCAGTGTAGTGACTGATATTGTATGTTGTTCCTGGCAGTGGGTGGATGCTTCATGCCTCCATTTGGGGAGCTGGACGGCCTCGCCCTCCACGAATCTCTCCCCTAGGGGATACTGCTTGATACTGATTTTTTTTATAAAACATTTTATAAATAGTTCCATGACCTTCTGGAAGTTCTGTGGTAGCAGCCTTCCTCTAATCTGTCACTCTTTGATTTTGCCTATTCCTTTTTGTTACTGTCAACATCATCTACTGCTGTATTTTACGGACTATAAGGCAATACTTTTTTTTCCTAGAGTAAGAACCCTGTGCCTTATAATGTGACTGATAATATAGGTTAGAAACTATAATAACAAAATCTGAATTTTGTGTCAAATTTGGGGGGTGCGCCTTATAATCAGGTGTGCCTTGTAGTCCATACTCCCCTGCGGGGATACCGGGGGGTCTTTTGTATAAATAGTTCCCCCACCTTCTGGAAGTTCTGTGCTTGTAACTTCCTCTATTCTGTCGCTCTCTTTGACTCTTGCCTTTTTCCCTTTGCTTACTGTCATCTACTATCTTTCTGCCTTACCTGGTCCATTCTCCTGCCATTTTTCATGAAACACTTTCAAAAACATTTCCTCCAGCCGAAGTCGGACTTGCTGGGCCTAACTATTTCTTAGTTAGGCGCATAACGGCAGCATGATGCATCTGCGCTCATAATTGACAGAAAACTGTCTGAGCGAAAGAAGAAGAAGAAGAAGTAGTCCATAAAATACGGTATTTTTCTGAGTTTTTTGCCCATTCTCCCACCTTTAAAAAAAATTAAAAAATCTTCCAAATAACTTTCTCCTTTAAGCTCCTCAGAAATCGAAATGTCAGCTGAATGCAGCAGGGAGAAAACTGAAAACCGGACACATACGTACCTCACCCATTATGGCCATATGGCCTGGGAACGCAGAAGAAGAAGAAGAAGAAAAAAGTGTGTTCAGTTTCCAGGGTAATCTGTTGCTGGACTTTGTGGAGAGCGACACGCGGCGAGTGCCTGTGGACGCCACTGGGGTGGGGACCACCATCGTTTCCGTTCCCCCTCTCCTTCCCTTGATGGACTTGGGCCCTAACTTTTGGTACGTACACTCAGTTGGTAAAGAAACCTGTGCTTCAAAAGAGAATCTCCCCCAAAGACGGAGTGTGGCTGCCCACGCGGCGGGGTAATGAAAAACGGTCACACATTTAATGTTCTCATCCCTAGCTGATGCATTTGTACCATAGTGTTCAAGTGCTTTGGCTGTTGGGATTGGTGTGTTTTAGCCAGGGTACGTCAACAACAACAACAAAAGAGAACCGGTATGTAGTTTATCATTGAAGGAATGTCGCTACATTACTGTTACTATTGTCTTGGAACCTACCATTTTGAGGCACACTACCTCCCCGTGGGGACACCAGATGATCTTTCGTAAAAATAGTTCCCCCACCTTCTGGAAGTTCTGTGCTTGTAACTTCCTGTGCTACTCTCTTTGACTGCCTTTTCCGTTTGCTTTCTATCATCTACTATCTTTCTGACTTATTGGCCCATTCTCCTGCCTTATTAAACAAACAAATCTTATAAGTGATTTTTCTCCTTTGAGCTCCTCCGAAATAGGACTGTCGGCTGTTCACAGTGGGGAGACCAGCGAAAACTGAAAACCGGACACATACGTCCCTTAGCCATTATGGCCGTATGGCCTGGGAACGCAGAAGAAGAGAAGAAGAAGAAGCACACCACAGCATGTTGCTACTTCACTGAGAAAGTTGTATATGTGTATTTTTGTTGTTGCTGTTGTTTGCTTGATTTTATAGCATTGTGTGTGTGTGCGTGTGCGAAGCAACTTATGACATTCTCATATTTTCTGCTCTTTTGGGTGGGTGGGTGGAGGGGTAACTCTGTGTAGCGTGTCATTCTGACACTGCCCCGGTTCCATATGCCTCTTTTAAAAACTTTCCTGCCAGGCTCGGCCAGACTGGTCTACTGTCTGGCTGGGTAGGCTGGTCTGGTCTACTCGAGTGAGTGTATGATTGCTGAGTGCTTTCATGGGCAGTTGTTTTTTTGTTGTTGTTAACAATCCCAACGTCTGGCTTGTCTCAAGTGAGCTGCTATAAGTGCTCAGCAGAAAGCGATTATAGGATTAGTGTCAGATGGAAAAGGGAAATATAGAGAAAAGGCTAAGCTTGCTCCTGGGTTGTGTCAATAGTCAATACCGGTACTGTGTGACCTAATCGATCATAACAATTGTTGTTTATTATTGTAAGCGCTTAGGGCTTGTTTAAGAATAAGCGCATATAAATGCTCATTATTATTATTATTGCCCTTTGTTCCACTTTTTTGTCAAGATCAAGAATGTCAACGATGTATGAGGGGAGAGAATAATGAACCGAATTATTAACACCATGTATGTGCTATCGCACGGGGATGGAGTTGCGTGAATAGTTTTCCGCTCTTTGAGTGCCTGACCTCGATGTATTGCGCGCCTGTGTGTGTGTGTGCTAGCAGTAACACCCCCATTGTTTCGACGTTCCGGCTGGTCAATGAAGGCCGACGTCACCACCAGATCGCCTGGTCCACGGAAGGCTTCAGCTGGAAGGGGACCCTCGCCCAACGACGGATTAGCCAAGCAATGAAAAACAGGAAGAAAAAGGTCGACTACTGGGGTTTTGATATGTGTTTTTCTTTTCAAATTTTTTTTTTTTATCTTCTTCTCCCCTCTAAAGTCCAGGCATGGTAGACCTCGAAGCGCGGAGAATCCGCGAAACAGTTTGAAACAAAATTATTAAAAAATGCATTGAAATGGCATGAAAAAGTGAAAATGTCACTCATTTATTGAATTTTTGTTCGGCCCCCTGGACCACCGGCCATTTTCCTTGAAAACCACTTTGTCCCCACTACCATGCCTGAAAGTCAGAGTGTGGCTGCCCACATAGCAGGGCAATCAAAAACGGTCACACATGTAATGTTCTCATCCCTACCTGGTGCATTTGTGCCATAGTGTTCAATTGCTTCGGCTGTTGGGATGATCCCTGGAGTCTTTAAGCCAGGGTACGACAACAATCTTCTTCGTCGGTTACTCAGACAGTCTCCTGTCCTATGAGCAAAGATGCCTCATGCTGCTATTATGCGCCTAATTAAGAAATAGCTAGGTCCAGCATATTCGTCTTCGGCTGGAGAAAATCTTTGTAAGAATTTCTTGAGCAAAGCCAGGAGAATGGATCAGCAAGGCAGAAAGGTAGTAGATGACAGTAGGCAAAGGGAAAAGGCAGAATCAAAGAGATTGATAGATTAGAGGAAATTGCAAGCACAACTTCCAGAAGGTGGGATAACTATTTGTACGAAAAACTCCCCTGGTATCCCCAAAGGGGAAAAGCTCTTTAAATGTTGCCCATCCTCCCTGTGGGGATAGCGGGAATACAAATAGTTCCCCAACCTTCTGGATGATCTTTGCTTGCGATCTGTCTCTCTTTGACTGCCTTTTCCCTTTGCTTTCTGTCAAATATTATGGACATAGGGCCTGGGAACGCAGAAGAGGAAGAAGAAGATGCACCCATCTTATCAAAGAGCAATGGCAAGCAAAAACTTGCAGAGGTTAATTTCTGACACAGATGTTCGGGTTTTGTTTGTTTGTTTTTGTGTTTTTTTGCTGTCCCATGAGTACAGTGACTCATCTCGAATCCCAATTCGCAGCCACACCCCGGCTTGTTCAGGTCTCAGAATCCGAGACCAGCATGTTTTGTTGCTGCTGTTTAAGGATTTTTTTCTTCTTTTCTTTCTTTATGCGATCCAATATCATAAATAATGATGAACATTTCACATTATCTGTGCTGACAATCATTTAAATTGAAGCATTACAGTTTGATAAAAATTTGGCAGATAAACAAAAATAGGACCTAGAAGACGGGTGGTTGTGTGCATATGTGTCGACATGCTTCTGTTCATTGAAAAGGGAACTGTTCTAATTGTGTTCTGCTGCAGTGCAAATCCCAGTTTGTGGACCTGTGTGTCCCCGTGTTTGCCGTCACTCCTCCTCGCTTCAACTTGAGACCCGGACAGTCCATTAACTTCACCATGGAAGCTTGTGTCTCAGAGTCAGTGGAAAACCTTCTCTTTTTTTCCCCCCCTCGTTAAAGGGACTATTCTATTACATTTGAAGTTTGCATTATTTTATAATAATAATGATAATTTATATAGCGCTTATTCTCCTTACGGGGCTCTAAGCGCTTCACAAGTTAAAAATCTTAGCAAAAATTTAAGAACAAAAACAAAACAAAAACCCATCGCACTTATCATAAGGAACAACCCGAAACAAAATCACGATAACTGCATTCACATTACATCACCCCCCCCTCACCTTCACACTCCACTAGAATCCAAACCATAACAAATAGCGTTTTCCACGCAAAGAATCTTGGCTTTTTCTTCTTCAAACATCTGTCATCTTTGACAGGGGTTGGGTGCAGGAATAAAGTCTGGAGGTAGGGAGAACTTGAGCTGGGGATGAAGGAGGGGGATATTCATATGTCATTTTCTTTTCCTCATGCTTTATCTAAAATATATTTACACCTTTTTTTTTGGCGCTACACACATTCACATATTCGCACGGGTGCGCTTAAAAATACAATGTTCACATGTGTGCACATTCTCTCTCTCTCTCTCTCTCTCTCTCTCTCTCTCTCTCTCTCTCTCTCTCTCTCTCTCTCTCTCTCTCTCTCTCTCTCTCTCAAGGTATTCACAGTCACGGTTACGCCCACATGCACATATTAATATGTGTGCACATGCTCTCTCACTTTCTCTCCCCCTCTCTCTCTCTCTCTCTCTCTCTCTCTCTCTCTCTCTCTCTCTCTCTCTCTCTCAAGTTATTCACAGTCACGTTTACACCCACATGCACATATTCATATGTGTGCACATGCTCTCCTCTCTCTCTCTCTCTCTCTCATTCTCTCTCTCATTCTCTCTCTCTCTCTCTCTCTCTCTCTCTCTCTCTCTCTCTCTCTCTCTCTCTCTCTCTCTCTCTCTCTCTCACATACACACACATACACTTCACATGCACACACACATCTCACCCTTGCACCCCCACCCCCCTGTGTTTGATCTGTGTGTTGGTTGACTGTCAGGCCTAGGAGTGTGTCAGAGACTCTGGTGTGCCAGGCCATTCTGGGCAGTTCGGGGACCAAAGACGTCATCATGAGGGTCCATGTCTCTGCCGTCTTTGTCTGCCCCATCCTGCGCTTCTCCTCTAAATCATTTCTGTTTGACGTGGAAAAGGTTCCCCAACAGTTTGCCTTGACCTTCTGCTTCTTCTCGTTTCTTCGTTGGGAAAGTTATTCGTTTCTTTGTTGGGAAAGTTTCTCGTTTCTTTGTTGGGAAAGTTGCTCGTTTCTTCGTTGGGAAAGTTGCTCGTTTCTTCGTTGGGAAAGTTGCTCGTTTCTTCGTCGTTGGGAAAGTTGCTCGTTTCTTTGTTGGGAAAGTTGCTCGTTTCTTCGTTGGGAAAGTTGCTCGTTTCTTCGTTGGGAAAGTTGCTCGTTTCTTCATTGGGAAAGTTGCTCGTTTCTTTGTTGGGAAAGTTGCTCGTTTCTTTGTTGGGAAAGTTGCTCGTTTCTTCGTTGGGAAAGTTGCTCGTTTCTTCGTTGGGAAAGTTGTTTGCTGTTTTGGTTGTAGTTTTTTTGTTTTTGTAATGCCTTTAATCTGGGATCCTTACGCCTTGGCATGAAGCTGTGTCAGACCAGTTGACATAAGCTAGCTAGAACGCCAAGGCTACACCAAAATGTTATGCTCTGAATGGTTGTGCGGGGATTGTCTTAATTTAAGCCATGACAAGCTCCTGACATAACATCATCAGTCTAAAATCCTCCAAAGTCGGAGTGTGGCTGCCCACGTGGTGGGGGTAGTCAACAACGGTCACGCACATAATGTTCTCATCCCTAGCTGGTGCATTTGTACCAAAGTGTTCACGTGCTATGGCTGTTGGGATGATCCCTGGAGTCGTTAAGCCAGTGAACAACAACAACAGTCTGGGATCTTTTTATTACCATATTTTGCAGACTATGAGGCGGTACTTTTTCCCCAGAATGAGACCCCAGTGCCTTATAATATGACGAACAATATAGTAAGAAGGTATAATAATGAAATATGGATGTTGTGTAAACTTTGGGGGGCGGGGGGCATTTTTATGATGATTTTGTTCTAATGAATGAGATTTGAATTGTTATGAATTTTTTTATATAATTCAATTGCATGATTGGTTTCTTTTTTTCAGTTGTTGTTTTTAAGCTGGAGTCTTTGTGTTTTCATTTGGTGTCATTGAAAGATTTTAGAAAAGCACTTGTAGTATTTGTTACTAATTGTAATTTTCTAGTAAGCTTCTTTTTGTTGTTGTTGTTGTTGGTTTTAGGTCAAGTCATGATTTTAACTGAAAAAGGCTGTAAGACAAAATAGAAGAAAAAGCAAATCTGACATGAAGAGCATGAGGGAGAGAGAGCTTTCTAATGATGGCTCTTTCCTCAGCATCTTCTTCGTGAGAGATGGGGCTTCTCATTTTAACATCGGGGAACATTTTAAACATGGATTCTTCAGAAGGAAGATGCTAAAAGAACAATGTACATTTGAAAGCTCCATCTCGTCAAATGCTTTTTGCAAGTCCATGGATACTCATTGCCTAGAGCCGGCGTTGCTGGATTATGAGAATGTGAGAACCAACGATTTTCTTACGCACGCACACACTTGCACAATAAAAAGGGCCTATATAAGTATTGCTATATTCAAAAGAATGTAGCACTTGTACTGGTCTAGAGGGGTGAAAAAAGAGCCCCTGCACTCCGCCGAGGCCGCCCCCTTGCAGGATTTTTTAAATTTCCCAAGAGCACCCCATGCAAGTCTAGGCGTTTACAATAAATAAATAATAAAAACAACGACATAATAAACAAACATACATGAGTACACAACCCCCCCACATCCACACACCCCCCAACACACACACGCACGCGCTTACTTGGGAAAGAGATGAGTTTTCAGATGGCGTTTGAATGTGGACAGAAAAGGTGAGTGTCTGAGAGAGTGGGGCAACTGATTGCAAGTGACAGGAGCTTGATAAGCGAAAGAGCATTGGCCAAAAGTTTTAGTGCGGACAGTAGGGAGACGGGTGTCGGATGAGGAGCACAGAGCTCGAGATGGAGTCTAGAGGTGTAACAGATCAGTGAGATATTCAGGGCAGGAGGATCGATAGATTTGAAGCAGAGAGAAGCAATCTTGTAGGATATTCTTTGCTGAACAGGGAGCCAGTGGTGAGAGCGAAGCAATGGAGTTACAAGGTCATTATTTAGAAGAGAGGAAGATGAGGCGGGCAGCATGATTTTGAAATTTGTTGATGAGGTGAGAGGGGGAACCAGACAAAAGTGCTTTACAATAATCAAGGCGGGATAGTACAAATGCACAGACAAGAGAGCATTACAGTAGTCAAGGCGGGATAGTACAAATGCACAGACAAGAGAGCATTACAGTAGTCAAGGCGGGATAGTACAAATGCACAGACAAGAGAGCATTACAGTAATCAAGGCGGGATAGTACAAATGCACAGACAAAAGAGCATTACAGTAATCAAGGCGGGATAGTACAAATGCACTGACAAGAGAGCTTTACAGTAGTCAAGGCGGGATAGTACAAATGCACTGACAAGAGAGCATTACAGTAGTCAAGGCGGGATAGTACAAATGCACAGACAAAAGAGCATTACAGTAATCAAGGCGGGATAGTACAAATGCACAGACAAGAGAGCATTACAGTAGTCAAGGCGGGATAGTACAAATGCACAGACAAAAGAGCATTACAGTAATCAAGGCGGGATAGTACAAATGCACAGACAAGAGAGCATTACAGTAATCAAGGCGGGATAGTACAAATGCACAGACAAAAGAGCATTACAGTAATCAAGGCGGGATAGTACAAATGCACAGACAAGAGAGCATTACAGTAATCAAGGCGGGATAGTACAAATGCACAGACAAAAGAGCATTACAGTAGTCAAGGCGGGATAGTACAAATGCACAGACAAAAGAGCATTACAGTAATCAAGGCGGGATAGTACAAATGCACAGACAAAAGAGCATTACAGTAGTCAAGGCGGGATAGTACAAATGCACAGACAAAAGAGCATTACAGTAATCAAGGCGGGATAGTACAAATGCACAGACAAAAGAGCATTACAGTAATCAAGGCGGGATAGTACAAATGCACAGACAAGAGAGCATTACAGTAGTCAAGGCGGGATAGTACAAATGCACAGACAAGAGAGCATTACAGTAATCAAGGCGGGATAGTACAAATGCACAGACAAGAGAGCATTACAGTAGTCAAGGCGGGATAGTACAAATGCACAGACAAGAGAGCATTACAGTAGTCAAGGCGGGATAGTACAAATGCACAGACAAAAGAGCATTACAGTAATCAAGGCGGGATAGTACAAATGCACAGACAAAAGAGCATTACAGTAGTCAAGGCGGGATAGTACAAATGCACAGACAAAAGAGCATTACAGTAATCAAGGCGGGATAGTACAAATGCACAGACAAAAGAGCATTACAGTAATCAAGGCGGGATAGTACAAATGCACAGACAAGAGAGCATTACAGTAATCAAGGCGGGATAGTACAAATGCACAGACAAAAGAGCATTACAGTAATCAAGGTGGGATAGTACAAATGCACAGACAAGAGAGCATTACAGTAGTCAAGGCGGGATAGTACAAATGCACAGACAAAAGAGCATTACAGTAATCAAGGCGGGATAGTACAAATGCACAGACAAAAGAGCATTACAGTAGTCAAGGCGGGATAGTACAAATGCACAGACAAGAGAGCATTACAGTAATCAAGGCGGGATAGTACAAATGCACAGACAAGAGAGCATTACAGTAATCAAGGCGGGATAGTACAAATGCACAGACAAGAGAGCATTACAGTAATCAAGGCGGGATAGTACAAATGCACAGACAAAAGAGCATTACAGTAATCAAGGCGGGATAGTACAAATGCACAGACAAGAGAGCATTACAGTAATCAAGGCGGGATAGTACAAATGCACAGACAAGAGAGCATTACAGTAATCAAGGCGGGATAGTACAAATGCACAGACAAAAGAGCATTACAGTAATCAAGGCGGGATAGTACAAATGCACAGACAAAAGAGCATTACAGTAATCAAGGCGGGATAGTACAAATGCACAGACAAGAGAGCATTACAGTAATCAAGGCGGGATAGTACAAATGCACAGACAAAAGAGCATTACAGTAATCAAGGCGGGATAGTACAAATGCACAGACAAGAGAGCATTACAGTAATCAAGGCGGGATAGTACAAATGCACAGACAAGAGAGCATTACAGTAATCAAGGCGGGATAGTACAAATGCACAGACAAGAGAGCATTACAGTAGTCAAGGCGGGATAGTACAAATGCACAGACAAGAGAGCATTACAGTAGTCAAGGCGGGATAGTACAAATGCACAGACAAAAGAGCATTACAGTAATCAAGGCGGGATAGTACAAATGCACAGACAAGAGAGCATTACAGTAATCAAGGCGGGATAGTACAAATGCACAGACAAAAGAGCATTACAGTAATCAAGGTGGGATAGTACAAATGCACAGACAAAAGAGCATTACAGTAGTCAAGGCGGGATAGTACAAATGCACAGACAAAAGAGCATTACAGTAATCAAGGCGGGATAGTACAAATGCACAGACAAAAGAGCATTACAGTAATCAAGGTGGGATAGTACAAATGCACAGACAAGAGAGCATTACAGTAATCAAGGCGGGATAGTACAAATGCACAGACAAGAGAGCATTACAGTAATCAAGGTGGGATAGTACAAATGCACAGACAAAAGAGCATTACAGTAGTCAAGGCGGGATAGTACAAATGCACAGACAAAAGAGCATTACAGTAATCAAGGCGGGATAGTACAAATGCACAGACAAAAGAGCATTACAGTAATCAAGGCGGGATAGTACAAATGCACAGACAAAAGAGCATTACAGTAATCAAGGCGGGATAGTACAAATGCACAGACAAGAGAGCATTACAGTAGTCAAGGCGGGATAGTACAAATGCACAGACAAAAGAGCATTACAGTAATCAAGGCGGGATAGTACAAATGCACAGACAAGAGAGCATTACAGTAATCAAGGCGGGATAGTACAAATGCACAGACAAAAGAGCATTACAGTAGTCAAGGCGGGATAGTACAAATGCACAGACAAGAGAGCATTACAGTAGTCAAGGCGGGATAGTACAAATGCACAGACAAGAGAGCATTACAGTAATCAAGGCGGGATAGTACAAATGCACAGACAAAAGAGCATTACAGTAATCAAGGCGGGATAGTACAAATGCACAGACAAAAGAGCATTACAGTAATCAAGGTGGGATAGTACAAATGCACAGACAAAAGAGCATTACAGTAATCAAGGCGGGATAGTACAAATGCACAGACAAGAGAGCATTACAGTAATCAAGGCGGGATAGTACAAATGCACAGACAAAAGAGCATTACAGTAATCAAGGCGGGATAGTACAAATGCACAGACAAAAGAGCATTACAGTAATCAAGGCGGGATAGTACAAATGCACAGACAAGAGAGCATTACAGTAGTCAAGGCGGGATAGTACAAATGCACAGACAAAAGAGCATTACAGTAATCAAGGCGGGATAGTACAAATGCACAGACAAAAGAGCATTACAGTAATCAAGGCGGGATAGTACAAATGCACAGACAAGAGAGCATTACAGTAGTCAAGGCGGGATAGTACAAATGCACAGACAAAAGAGCATTACAGTAATCAAGGTGGGATAGTACAAATGCACAGACAAGAGCTTTTGTAGTGTCTTCTGAAAGGATATGGCGGATAGAAGCAATTTTCTTTAGTTGTAGCCTGGGTCTTGATTGTTGATGGCGCCAATGGACATGGTGGAATGACCACTGTTTTGTGCAGAAAGCCGAAGACAAACTGCAGATGCTGGAGCAAAGCCTGCAGTTTTCTAACGAGTCATCCTTACCGCTGTCGATCACCATGGAGCTGCAGTACCCCTTCAGCATCCTGTTGCCCAACAACAAAAGCACTTATTGTAAGGTAAAGAGGTTTTCTTGTCTGATGGGTTGCTGCGGTGAGGGGTTCATCTATGATTAATTAAATGGTTCATGCGTGTTCAATTTCTATAGCTTTCATTTCCCCTGTTTATCATAGGGTTAAAGTGTGTGTGTTTTTCTAACACAACAAACAAAAAAGGAAAAACCTAAAACGCCTAAAGAAATTCCTGTGGCTTTTGTAGTTTCATCTTCACCCATATTCTGTCCCTTATACTTCTTTTCACTTTCCTCTGTTTAACCCTCTGGGCACGATGAGCCCCGATCGGGGCTCCCCCGGACGAGTACGATGGGCCACGATCGTGGCTCAGTTCGGCTCATTCATATTTCGCGCTGAACTTTGGCCAATCAAATAAGCGAATACAGCTAACCAATCAGAAAGCTTGTAGCACTCGTACGACTGCCTGCTGTCTGAGTCTAGCCATTTTTCGACCGGTTTGCATTTGTTTGTGTGAAAATGAGTGATGAAAGTAGTGATGAGGATGTTGCAGATAGCTACTCTGATGCAGACTAGGAAGGTAATTAGGCTTGTATTCGTGTTGCAAAATGAAGGAAAAGGGTTCGACTGCATGGTTTTGTGATGTCTGACACGAGTAGCAGTGACAGATCATCGTGGGATGGGGTGGGGGTGGGGTTAGCTGCAACCACAGTGAAATTGCTTTACTGGATTACTGCAAAATTCAAGCTTTCTTCTTTCTAAGCGTGTATAAGTTTCCCAGTCAAATGTTTGTATGAGAGATGAAAAGTGAAAATAAGAAGTACCGGTTGACGTTTCTGCAGTCTTCAATTTTACGCCTGTCTTTTAGCTTACATTTTTATCTATTACGTAGTGCCCAGAGGGTTAGAAGAAAAGAAAAAGGAAAGAAAAGAAGCCCCAAACCCACAAATGAACAGGAAGCTTGTACCTCAGGTATCAGATGACTAATAAGGAGTAAGCAAATGTATGTTGTTTGATTCTGTGTGCATGTGTATGCATGAATGGGCGCATTCGGTTGTGTACAGGAATGAATGCATGCTTGAATAAAGGCTTTCTTATGAATTTTTGTTGACAAGTTTTCTTGTGTAAAAATGTCAAAATAAATTCTGGTAACCCCCAAAATGAAATGGTTTCACTCAAGTCTGTCAGTGCTAGTGTGCGTGTATATGCTGTGCATGCGCTTATGTGTGTGTGCTTGTGAGTTTGTGTGCTCATGAGTGTGTGTGCACATGCCTGTTAAATTTAGAGTATTGCTCAATTATAATATGCATCTCTGCCGGTTAAAATCCCCGGATTTATGTCTTGGTTTAAAGTTGTTTATTTACAATATGTGCAAATAGTTGTGTGTATTGAGATAAATTCCCAGTTGTCTCATGGTTTATATTATATTATTATATATAGATTTTTTGGTTTTAACAGGAACTATGTCTTCTTCATAATGAGAAGCATGAGCTAACATTGTGCTTCGATCCCTGCTACAAATCAGACCTCTACAGTCGAACCATTAAGGACCGGCTTCGTTTCAGCTACAAGGAACATTCCTACGTTGTGAGCTGTTGAAGAATTATAGTCATGATTTGGTTGCGATTCACATGTTATGATTGAATGATCCATTCTTGTGTAATCAATGTAAATAATTTCAGTGTTTGAAGTAATTGACATGTGTATGTGAAATGATGATCGTTACATTGTAATTTCATTGTAATTTAGTGGTGTGTTTATATTTATTTGTCTAGGTGTGAACCGAGGTCAGACCTGTTTTCCTTACGGATTTGTCCATAATTATTACGTTTTGAGACCTCCGATTAGGCTATTACGGTCAGCAACAAAAAAATCTGCATTTCCGCTGAACGAGTGCGAAAAAAAAGGAAGAAGAAATCGATAGAAAGCATATTGTTTGAACCGTACTTGGCACTGTCGTCAGCTATCAAAGCTAGTGATGTCCTTTGACTGGTTACTTCCGGTCAGTCCGCTTCCTGTTTACAGACCCAGACCGCCATTTTCATAGGTGCGATTGCTTCAGCAAAACAACAACACATGTAAGCATCGTCGTGTGAATAGCGCTCCCCCTCCGCCCCCACTGCTCAAAATGTGTTTGACAGACGTTGAAGTTGGGTTTGGACGGGAAGTTGCAGCGTGGCGTGCGTGTATTCCACCCCCCCCCCCCCCCCCGGTCAACAAACAGTAGCTGAAAATCCTAGTGGAAGGATTATCAGGCGGCAAAATTACTGACAGATGCCTGAAAGTTCTGATTTCAGAGCTTGGATTACTAACACTGAAAATTTGGGGTAAGCAGGTCTGTGAGTTCATTTCATGAATGATAGATATGTTTATATGGTTGCATATTAAAAAAACGTTTGTGGTTGTTGTTGCTTTCTTTGAGGGTGGGGAGGGAGGGGTATTGGAATGGAGGAGTGAGTGCGAGACTTAGTAAAGAGAAAAGATCACATGGTTTATTTTTTAAGTTAAATATTGCCACTCTTTGTGTGAGACATTGTGTTAATACAGTGGAACCTCCCTTATACGGCCTTCAAAAATCATCAAAAATGAGGTCTTATAAGGGAAGGGTCTTATAAGGGAGGTAATTTAAATACTTACAAAGAAGGGCAATGTCTCAGAGAAGTAGATCTTATGTGGGAGGGAGTCTTATAAGGGAGGTTCCACTGTGCAGCACAAATTCTATTGGCAAGTGGCACATATTTTGTGCTTAATGATTATTCAGGACACTATAGAATTGAGGGGCGATGTGCGTTTTCCTAACCTGGAGTTTTCCAAAACGGTGGTGAACTTTGGCTGCATCTTGAACGACACGGAGGTGACGCGTCATATCACCATGAAGAGCACCAATCCTCTGCCGGTATGTTTGCTGAGATTCTGTGCATTTAAGCTGCACACTTTCCACCACGAGAAGTTTATCTGCTATATGTGATGGTGAATGGGAAAAACCTACATAAGTCGCTCAAGTTTTTTTTAGCAAAAAACAATGTCCCATATGTGCCCCTAGGGGTCGAGAGGACGTAAAACACCAGTTACTACTTTAGCAAAAAACAAAAATAGTCAATAAGACGAAAATGGTGTTTTACGTCCTCTTGGTCTGAATCAGACACATATGGGACATTTGTAAATACAAATATGGTGGGAACAAATACTGGAGGCAATGCCCGGAGGCAGTACGAAACCAGGGGGGGAGGGGGGGAGCACTACCTTATAGTAACAAAATGCGACAGTCATAGGATGACAGGGTGAAACATGTGTGTGTAGGGGGAGGGGGGGAGAGCACTATCTTATAGTAAAAAAAATGCGACAGTCATAGGATGACAGGGTGAAACATGTGTGTGTAGGGGGAGGGGGGGAGAGCACTATCTTATAGTAAAAAAAATGCGACAGTCATAGGATGACAGGGTGAAACATATTTTGTGTGTATGTGTGTTATTGCAGGTGAAATATCGGTGGTCTTTCTTTGTGGACCCCACCCAGTCCCACGTGAAGCGCATCATCCGGCCCAAGGTGCCGGCCCTGAGTTTAGCCGAGCAGCAGAGCTTGGGCGCTGAGGATCAGGAAGAACTTTGGGGCAAACAGCAGTCAGGGCCAGAGGAGGAGAGGCCCCCCGCAGACCATAGTGTGAAGGATGGCGGTGGTGAAAGAAATGAGGGGGCGGAAGGTTGGAAGACACCGGCAACCCATGTGGAGCTCGCCGCGTTAGGGACTGATCCAGAGAGCCCCGAAAACGCTTCATGCACCCCATTGCTCAGCTTCCAGGTGAGCATGTAGTGATCAAAATGTGTGTGTGTGTGTTCACACCCTGCTTCCTCAAACCACTACTATTATACCCTCCCTTTCCCCTTAAATCTGTCTTTTTACTTTCACTCTCATTTATTCATGATTTCCATCAACACTACCTAACCTCAATTAACCCTCTCTTTTCATTCTGAGCTCTATTCAGGTTTTTTGTTGTCATCTTGCTTTTAAACTCTGTCTCTGTCCCCACTAACCCCCATCCTGATGAAAGCTCTACGAGCGGAAAGCTTAATCGCTTCTTCAATTTTCTACCTTGATCACCAAGCCCACACCCTGGTGAGTTTTCCCCATTCTACCATTTTTGTCCCAAAACTAGTACTCTTTTATCAGATTCACGTAGACAATAGCTGATCAGATTCATGCCCCACACACAGTGGCTACGGAGAACGGGGACAAGGTGTGTGGTGAGGACAGTCTTCGTTGAGGGCAGTCTGTAGAGCGACAATCTCAAGCTACCAGAGTGTTTACTATAGCTGTGTGTCTTTTATAACAATGACCTAAATGAGAACTGTGTGGGTGTGTTTGGTTGGGGTGCACAGCATGCACTGAGGACAGTCTGTAGAGCGATAATCTCCAGCTGTCAGAGTGTTCACTATAGCTGTGTGTCTCTCTTTTATAACAATGACCTAAATGAGAACTGTGTGGGTGTGTTTGGTTGGGGTGCACAACATGCACTGAGGACAGTCTGTAGAGCAACAATCTCAAGCTATCAGAGTGTTCACTATAGCTGTGTCTCTCTTTTATTTGCCACGGCAAAGAACACCTTTTGCAAGAGTGAATCCCCTTGGTGGGTGGGGGAAGATGGTTGAGTACTGACCAAACAAGGGAATAACTCTCGCTAATAACCCTATTTGAGGCCGCTTAATGGCTGCTTTTGCAAGAGTGAATGCCCTTTTGGATACTGATCAACAAGGGCTTAACTCTTGCCGTCAAGGGCGTTAATAACCCTACTTGCACTGGCCAATGACAATGACCTAAATGAGAACTGTGTGGGTGTGTTTGGTCGGGGTGCACAGCATGCACTGAGGACAGTCTGTAGAGCGACAATCTCCAGCTGTCAGAGTGTTCACTATAGCTGTGTGTCTCTCTTTTATGACAATGACCTACATGAGAACTGTGTGGGTGTGTTTGGTCGGGGTGCACAGCATGCACTGAGGACAGTCTGTAGAGCGACAATCTCCAGCTGTCAGTGTTCACTATAGCTGTGTGTCTCTCTTTTATGACAATGACCTACATGAGAATTGTGTGGGTGTGTTTGGTCGGGGTGCACAGCATGCACTGAGGACAGTCTGTAGAGCGACAATCTCCAGCTGTCAGAGTGTTCACTATAGCTGTGTGTCTCTCTTTTATGACAATGACCTACATGAGAATTGTGTGGGTGTGTTTGGTCGGGGTGCACAGCATGCACTGACAGTCTGTAGAGCGACAATCTCCAGCTGTCAGTGTTCACTATAGCTGTGTGTCTCTCTTTTATGACAGTGACCTACATGAGAACTGTGTGGGTGTGTTTGGTTGGGGTGCACAGCATGCACTGAGGACAGTCTGTAGAGCGACAATCTCCAGCTATCAGTGTTCACTATAGCTGTGTGTCTCTCTGATGATAATGACCTACATGAGAACTGTGTGGGTGTGTTTGGTCGGGGTGCACAGCATGCACTGAGGACAGTCTGTAGAGCGACAATCTCCAGCTGTCAGAGTGTTCACTATAGCTGTGTGTCTCTCTTTTATGACAATGACCTACATGAGAACTGTGTGGGTGTGTTTGGTCGGGGTGCACAGCATGCACTGAGGACAGGATGGCGACAGAACGGGTGAGGGCAGTCACCACAGCAATAATTTCAAGCTATCAGAGTTATGCCTGCACGTCTCTCTTCTACAAAAAACGAACAAAATGACAACTCTGTGTCAAGTCGAGTCAAGTCAAAATTATCTTTATTGACGATAAAGGAATAAGCTAAGCAACGCCTTTTCCCCCTCCTGTTGTTATAAATTATTAAGAAACACAACTGAAGCAAACAAGATGAAAAACAAAAACTGGACGGAAAAAAACGCAACGACAAAATGCACATATGTCACACAAGCGCAATACAATAACTAAATAGAAAAATATTGACAAATGTAATCATAGTAGTAAAGGAGAGGAGAAGAGGGAGTTGGACAAAAATAATGACTGAGACAAAGTGACAGATAGACAAAAAGACACCAAAAGAAAAGAGAGAGAGAGAACTCGAAAATGAGAAAAATTTGAACAAAATCACAAATGCAGATACACACACACATACACACGCACACGCACACCATTCACATATTAACTCTTCTACTACCAAGTATTACTTAGACTGTTTACCGTTGCGCACCAAGTCATTTTTGCCGCTGCACTGATTTTCGCACACACTCACTTTAAAAATTCATTAAACAAAATATTCGCTCGAATCATCACTAAATTTACCTGTGTCGATCTGCTGCTGCAAACCCAAGATCGTTTCAACACTTTCGATGCTCTTTTTGATTCGTCTAAGTTCAGATTCTGCCACTTTTTCCACAGTAAATGCTTCATCGGCACTATCACCATCTTGTAGAGGTTCACGCCAAAAGTTGTCAGGTTCCATCGCCGAAAACGCGATGAAAATCGATTGAAAATTACAAAATTTAGCCTACAAATGAAGGTGGCGGAAGATTGGGCTTTCCCTGAGCGAACTGCGCATGCCACGGAAGTAAAGGATGTGATGTCACTTGATATAAATAGCGCAAAGGGGGACACCGGGTTTCCCAAGGTTGCTGGCGGTCAAACTCGCCCACGGCTTGCAACAGTAAAGTCTGACTCGGCGAGTTTACCCGCCGACGGCAATAGAAGAGTTAAGTTGAAAAGAAAAGACATATCAAGAAAAGAAAATCACATGAATATGTACGCACCTGTAATGTCACTTCATCTCATACTGCAAAGCAGCATGCACACACACATGAACAGAAGAAAGCGTCACTTAAACACTAGAGTATGTATATGCGTACAAAGAATTCCATGACATCATTCGTTGCAATTTATCGATCATATACTTTTTCAAATTTTGTTTAAAAGCTAACTTTGAAGGGCATGATTATTTTTTTAAATGGCAAGTTATTCCATGTGCATGGAAAGAAAGCTTACGAGTGTGTCTGTTGTCATTGTTTGTGAAATTCCGCGTTATGTTTTTTGGAGCTAACCCATTTATAACGTTATGCATGCTTAAACATTTTTTTTTTTTAAAGTCTGTCTTTGAATGGAAGAATGTTCAACTGTTTATAATAATTTCCAGTTAGGCTATTTGATTTTAAAAGTATTAGTTTTATGGCTCTTTTGTGCAAGTGATTTATTTGCTTTAAATTAGATTCACTAGCATTATCCAGGGCAGTGGGTGACGCCTCGTGCCTCCACGAGCCTCTCCCCTCCACGAGCCTCTCCCCATGGGGATGCTGGGGTTTTTTTCTCATAAAAATAGTTCCCCCACCCTCTGGAAGTTCTGTGCTTGTAACTTCCTCTAATCTTCCACTCTCTTTGACTGCCTTTTTCCTTTGCTTACTGTTATTTACTATCTTTCTGACTTAGTGGCCCATTCTCCTGCCTTTCTTCCCCCAAAAAATCTTTGAAATGACTTTTCTCCTTTGAGTTCCTCCGAAATCAGAATGTCGGCTGTACGCAGCGAGGAGACCAGTGAAAACTGAAAACGGACACATACATACTTTACCCATTATGGCCTTTTGGCCTGGGAATGCAGGATAGGCATGAAAACAGCTCTGCCGTCTCCGCCGATAATGTATCGTAATTGAAAGAATCTCCGTCGAGAAATCATTTTCTCTGCCAATAATGCAAGCGCAATGTTGTTCTCAAACGGTGTGGTTCGTAAGTGGTTGATTGCGCGCTTGCAGTCGCTAAGCAAAGATGGCCGATGAAGCCGAAGTTCCGCGAATGGTGAGTTTGATTGTTTGGAGGCAAGACAGGCTGCGAAATGTTGTGAAATGAGCAACTGCTCCCCCCCCCCCCCCCCCCCTCCGCTCAATGAAAATGTTGGCAGTTGAAAAATTGGATGGTAAGTTGTAGCGTGCATGTTGTTCGGTGGTGCCCCCCCTACCCGCTCAACAAACATTTCGGCTGTAAGTTTTGGATGGTAGCGTGTGTGTTCTTGGACGCTCGACAAAAGTTCCTACGATACAAAATCCTGGACGAAGGATTTTTTTCCGGCTGGAATTTTTTCCCTTTTTTTTACATCAGTTTTCATGCCTGGCAGAAGAAGAAATAACTAGCAATATCCCATAAAGTGAAGGCATCATTAACCCTTTCACCGCCAATGACTTAACACCCATGTCATTAAAAACTCTTGAAATCAGGGTCTATTATTCAATGATAATGTGTTCCTAAATTTGGGCAGTATAAGGATTGACTCCATTCTAACTGCGTCACAAAGAAATCCCAAAATATTGCAGACAAAATCTTTTCTGTAGGCAAGTAAGTTTAATGGAAATTTTTGGCTCAAAGATGGCTGGCGGTGAAAGGGTTAATAAGAGATAAAATAAGAGCGTGGAAAAATAGTTTTCTTGAGTGAAAATGTAAAAAAACCTCTTTATTTTTGCTAACTGATAGATTCTTCTAGAGATACGTTTTAGGTGATCATGCCATAATAGATCATTGTGAATGATAACTCCTAGCACCTTGTGTGATGAATCTTCTCCTATTAGTTGGTCCTTGACATACAAAGGAGGAAACATGGAATTCATCTTCTGCCTTGTGTGTGTGTGTGTGTGTGTCAAGTCAAGTCAAAGTCAAAAGGGCTACAGAATAAGCTGACAAAGCTTTTTTTCATCCTGACACATCCTGATGTGTGTGCGTGTGCATGTGTGTTGTTGTTGTTCTTTAATTTAACGTCTTTTCACTTAGAAGTGATATGCGTGTGCATGTGTGTGTACATGCGTGTGTATGTTTGTGCGTGTGTGTATTTTGGTTTGGGTGCACAGAAGTGCAGTGAGGACAGAGTGTCAATGGAGAGCAGGGCTAAGGCACACAGTGCGGTCAGTCAGCACAGCCTGAGTGTTGAGGCCCTGACCAGCAACCATGTGCTGTCTGCCCTGATGGACAAGGACGACCAACAAGCACATTCTCTGGGCGTGGAGGAGGTATGACAAGCGACTGCTGTCTTTTGCACTTTTCTAATGTGTGTGTGTCAAGTCAAGTCAAATCAAGTCAAAATTATCTGTGTGTGTGGTGTATGAGACAGAGAGAGAGGGAGAGTCCATAACCTATTTCAGTTCATGCTTTTAAAATAAGTTTTGTGCTCCCAATTCTATAGGATGAGGGATAAAAACAGACCTGCCTACTGCTACGATTTGGCCGTAGCAGCTACGAAAAATAAAGCTTTGCTACGGAGCTACGGCAACCTTAACGTTGCTACGGAAAAAACAAATTGCCGCCGCATTTTATTTTTGCTTATGCCGTTCCCGGTTTTGTCGGTTTCTAAGAGCAGACGCCGTGTCACGCGCGATAACCTAGTCACTTCCGTTTTTATCAAAGTGACTGCGCATACGTTCTTATTACTTTCTCTGAAAAAAATGGCGGACTCCAGCAGCAGTAGCGATTCGGGAGATGTTTCAAACGAAGAAAAATGAACCCAAACCAGAAAACGAAAATCATCTGGCACACCATCTTGTTCTAAGAAAAAACATCGGCCTGCCGCAGAAGTTTTTAAAATAGCTTACACGGAGGAGTGGCCTTGCATCGTCAGAAGTTGACTCGTGCGAACCATGCTCACTGCAGTGCAACCTCTGCCATGCGGACTTCTCTGTGAATCATGGCGGTAGAGACGATTGCCGTCAACACGTTCAATCGGCGAAACATATTAAGCAGTGCGTTTCGGCTCAGGAAGAGAACAAATCGATTGCCGTTGTTTGTGGATTCTACGGAAAAATTTGCCATGCTACTGAAAATTGATGGCTGGGCTACTGATTGGGAAAATTCCAAGTAGGCAGGTCTGTAAAAAGGAAGCTAGGGTTTGTTATTTTGTTTGTTTGTCTATGTGCACTTAATGCTCTTACCCCCAGCCGCCCGACGCTAACCTTACTATGAAATCCCATGTCAAGGGAAGTAACTCGCGCAATTCACATCAGTGGGTACTTTAACAAAATAATTAAAATTATAATTTCAGTCTAAAAATGCATTGAATTATTTCTATTATGTTCTTGGTACTCTGAAAAAGTAACAAAGAAACACTAATGTCAAATTCATGGTAACGATTACTTTTTTAACTCTTCTACTACCGTCGGCGGGTTGACCCGCCGGTTTACCGTATACCGTTGCTAGCCATGGGCAGGTTTGACCGCCAGATACTAGGGAAACCCCAGTGTCCCCCTTTGCGCTATTTATATCAAGTGACATCACATCCTTTACTTCCGTGACATACGCAGTTCGCTCAGGGAAAGCAGAACCTTCCGCCATCTTCATTTGTAGGCTAAATTTTGTAATTTTCAATCGATTTTCGTGGCGTTTTCGACGATGGAAACTGACAACTTTTGGTGTGAACCTCTACAAGATGGCAATAGTGCCGACGAAGCATTTACTGTGGAAAAAGTGGCAGAATCTGAACTTAGACGAATCAAAAAGAGCATCGAAAGTGTTGAAAGATCTTGGGTTTGCAGCAGCAGATCGACACAGGTAAATTTAGTGATGATTCGAGCGAGTATTTTTTTTATGAATTTTTAAAGTGAGTGTGTGCGAAAATCAGTGCAGCGGTAAAAATTACTTGGTGCGCAACAGTAAACAGTCTAAGTAATACTTGGTAGTAGAAGAGGTTTATTTTTATTTTTAATAAATGTCAAAAATCAATCAAGAAGGCTCCCAATATGGAATCAGAGAACAGACTATTCAATCTACTACAGCTATGTACAATAAAACTGTGCAAAACAATGTCCATCGCAAAGATGGGCTTTGCAAACAGTGCAGCCTACAACAGTTTCTCTATGATTTCTATACTGTAGCCATTCGGTTGACGGCATCCTCTTTCACGATCATTTTTGGTGTCAGATCATCGATTTTGGCTTCGAGAGCTTCGCCTTCGAAGTCTGTTATCTAGGTCACATTCGCCCCCTACTCGTTCAATTTCTACAAGTTACCTCGCTAAAAAGCCGTCAAAATCGCCGTAATGGGCGACGATATCATTCAGCAGACGCCATAATTCTTCGTCGGACAACTAAATTTTTATTGTTGAATTCAAAAAATCATAACTTTGTGAAAACTCGATCAATTTTGACACTGTAAACTGCAAATGGCAGTGTAGGGAAGTGGCTGACAGGCAAGTCTCGCGCTGCGATATTCTCGCGTGTGTAAACAGTACAGTCTGTGGTCCTAGTCGGCAAGTGCAAATTAGGCGCTAGCGGGCGCTCCGCGGTAACAGAGTACAATTTTTTTACTGGGCGCTAGCGGTTGCTTGGGTGGTAAATGGGTTAAACAGACACTTGTTTCAGTCATCAGGTAAGTTCCTCGGAAGTCGATTGACTTCATAAAAAAAAATTATTGAAGGAAGCTCACCACATGGTGAAATAAATGGCTGACTTGTGCAAGAACTAGCCGAATGTGAGGAAATTCCTCATTGTTGCTTTACCATAAGGTAGCCATACGGCAAGCTGAGAGTATGAGTGGGTATCAGTCTGGTCGCTTTAGGCGGATTGCAAAGAGCAAGCAAAGGCTTAGGGAGGCGGAAAGGGGTCTTACGGGCCTTAAAAAGTTAATCTTTCGTGCTTCTGCTTTCTCTTTCCAACATGGAGGATAAAAAAGCAATTTCAGTATAAACACATCCCGTATTTTTCGGACTGTAGGGCGATACTTTTTCTCCCCAGATTCAGACCCCTGCGCCTTATAATATGATTATTAAAATAGTAAAAAAATATATCAAAATCTGAAATTTGGGTGAATGTTTTTGGGGGTGCGCAGTATACAAAGTGCGCCTTATCTGAAAGCTATGGTACCTGTAATGAAGAAAATTTAAACTTATTCTCTCAACCCATACAGTTTCTACTCGCTCGTAGCTTTCGCCAAGCGTCCGCCTGGCTTCCTCAGCGCTTGCACACTGAAGGTGGAGACTTGGAGTTCAGTCAACACGCCGGTGAGACGAACTCACGACTCACGATATGGTACTTATATCATGGCATTTTATGTTCACTCAATCCACAGCCAACTGACCATGGATCTCAAGCGTGTGTGGTGTGCGCAGGTGTTTGACATCTTGCCGCTGTTCGGCCTGCTGGAGCCCGGGGACAGTGAGCAGGTGACCGTCACCTTCTTCGGTCACGCCAACGTGTGGGGGGAGGTGAAGGCCGTGTGCGAGGTGCAAGGGGGACCCAACTACGACCTGGTCATCACGGGGGAGGCCAGCCTGGTGGAGTACCACTTTGAGATGACCGAGCTGGACTTTGGCAAACAGGTTAGGTTAGGTACATTATAGTCACAGAGGCGTCTGTGAAATTCGGTTTGCTCCCACCTGGAGAGCACGTCACAGCCAGAGGCGCGCCACCCAATTTAAAAGAAAAAAATTTCATGCAATTTTTGTGTGACTGATGAGGAAGGAAGGGAGGGGGGTAAATTTTGACCAAATGACAACTTTTTCGTTGCCACTGGGTTTAACGTGTGCTAAGTGCATGAGCACACGGGACCTCGGTTTATCGTCTCATCCGAAAGACACCATATTCAGACCGCAAGGCCTAGTGCAAAGTGAGAGGAAAAATCCCCTGTACCCAGGTTCGAACTCGGGTTTACTTGACACGAAGCGAATGCACTACCACTGTGCCACTACACTCAAGGTAAACCACGCTGAGCCTTCCATTGTGTACTTGTCCAATCATAGGTCATATGGCAGTGTTGGTCTATCTTTGACATCAGGGAATCACAATCAGTCTCTAGATTTTTAGGGGGGTCACCTGAATGTTTAAGAGGGTCTCTCTTAATTGTTGTTGTTGACATACCCTGGCTAAAAGACTCCAGGGATCATCCCAACAGCCAAAGCGCTTGAACACTACGGTACAAATGCATCAGCTAGGGATGTGAACATTACGTGTGTGACCGTTTTTGATTACCCTGCCACGTGGGCACCGTTTTTGATTACCCCGCCACGTGGGCAGCTACATTCCGTCTTCAGGGGAATGCTTAATTGATTTTTAACATATTTTTAAAGACTGTGCGTCGGGTGAAAGTTTGCTACACTTTGTGGCAAACGCACTAGTCAGAAACCCAATGTGTCAGATGGGAGTTTTAAGCATCAAAGATGCACATAATAAAAGAAGTTATGTGCTTCAAAATTAACTTTGTATTATATGAGCACAAACTAGTTTGAGTGCTGTTTACTATGTAATAAAAACAGAAAGACGAGAAATGAATTTGATCATAGATGTATATATTTATGAAGCATTGGACTTTGGAAAGAAAATAATCGCGACATTCTTTTGTTACTCAGCTTTGTTATACCTTTAAGGGCCTGCTACGCTACATACGGTTCGCTGTCAATGCGTTGCGATTGTGACAGTGTGAGTCATGATTCACATGAAATTCATGCATTGGGTCTACTTAAGTATATAGGGCGAAAGTAGTAGAATTATTTTTAGACGGAAGTATTTCATGTGAATCGTGACTCGCATCGTCATAATTGCATCGCATGGACAGCGAATCGCATGTAGTGTAACAGGCCTTTTAGCGTTACCTTGTGATACCCTGGTTTGACCGAGCCTATGATAGCCACGTGGTGTTGACAGCTGTATGACACTGTGGGGGTCAAAGAACTGACCCTGGTCAACTCTGGCCGGGTGCCCTTCAAGTACTACGCCCTGGACATACAGCCGGTCAAACTGGACCTCCCCAAGCCTGGACACCCAGAACTGGTGCCCCATTCGGTCAGTACCTTCTGTCCTCCATTCACTTTTGACTTCCCTGTAAAAATCTGTCTGTCTCGCACTTTGTCAATGTTCCAGTGAATGATAAGTGGATGATGGGCATAGCATCCCAATTTATCTTCTCATTTGAAAACCATGCTCTCAGTTAAAAAGTATGAACAAAGATTCTGAATCTAATTGTTGATGCTGAACTGTGCTTATCCATCCAGATACCAATACAGCATTGTACGTTGTGCCAGGAAGAGAAATAAACAGAACTAAAGATGCTCAGAAAAACATGGGAAATATAAAAACAAGTGAGTTCTCCCCAGCGTTTCATGGTTCAGGTCAGGCCAATCCAGCTACCATAGTGGCCCCCAGGGATAAACCCCAACCGGCATAACCCCAAGCTAATGGAATGAGATTGTTGAATCTTTCATTTTCCTGATTAACTACATTATTCATCAGATACTCTTCTTTCAAATTTGTATTCTTTTCTTTTCTTAAAGTAGAGGATTGGAAAGAAATTGTCTCGACATATTAACTAGCTGTCTCTTCCTTTCCAGGGCACCATAGACCCTTTCTGTGAGCAGAAACTGCAAGTTCGCTTTCTTCCAGGGATGCCTGGGGCTTTTTCCAGGCAATTTTCAATCCAGGTGTGTTTCAGGTGTATCTCTCCTTTATGATGAAAGTTAATATCACGTGGTTGTGATTTTTAAAGCCTGACAATGACTTAAATGTATTCTGATTCTATTAAATTGATCTTTCCTGTGCCGAGTATGGCATGCAGAACGTGGGAGAGTGTATTTTGATTTGTAAACAGTAATACTTTCGCTTCAGTGAACTAACATGAAATGAAAGTCTTCTACAGTCAGTGAATTGTTCAGTGATAAATATAGTACTTACATTCTTGTCAAGCAAAAACAGGCAAAAGTGTTCAAAACCTACCTAGAAAGCAGGCTGCTGTTTTTATTTTTTTATGACAATTTTTTTTAGATGATGCCTGTGTGTGTGTGTGTGTGTGTGTTACACCAAGAAGGTAGAGAACTGACCATGTTGACTAAACCTTGATGCATTCAGGTGGCCCACTTTGAGCCAGACGTCATCCACATCTACGGCGAAGGGGTTTTCCCACGCATTTCCTTAGATCTGCCCCGCCACATTGACGGAGACCTGAAATACCCTTGTCTGTTGATGGAAGCCTGCCGGAACCTGATGCCAGGCAATTCACACGCCAGTCTCACTGCCTTTGCGCACAACTACCTCCAGGACTCCAACCAGTGTGTCGGGGCTCCCCCTGTTTCTTCCAAGGATTCGTGCCCCTTGGAATTTTATCTGCAGGTCAGTGGCAAATCTGTCCTGTCTTCATGTAGGCTTTTTTTTGTTTTTCTTCTATAGATTCCAAAGTCTCTGAGTGTTTATAATAAAAAGAAAAGACGCAATACACTGACTGTTGACAGAAGGAAAAGCAATGAAGGAAAAAAAAGGACAGGTGTAAGACTGATGAATAAGTTACATAAGAAATATGTAATCAGCATCCTGACAATGATTTGGGCTTTACTTGGGTACAGCAGCCTGTTTTGTGACTTAACGACTGTGGAGTACTAAGAGCTTGGTTTGAGGCTGATTTGAGTGCCATACCAGTTACGTTGAGCGCTGTATAAGTGTCCTTACCGTCTCTCTTTGTGAAACCCCATGAGAGCAGTGGTGATGGATGATGTGGCAGGAGGAGTCTGCAATGCCCACCGGTCGGCAGGTTCAGATGGAAGTGGAGCAGCTGGCAGTTCGACACTTTGCCCAGCAGAAAATGCGGGTCACCTCCCAGTCCATGGACACCAGTGACACCTTGGACCAGTCCATGGATTCCACTTCAACACGCTCCAAGAAGTCTAAGTGAGCTTTTAAAGCAAAAAGTTACTCTGGGAGACTTGTTTAATAACCACATGCATGTGCACACACACACACGCACGCACACATACATTACCCCATAGTATCTTACTCTTGCCTAAGTTGTCTCTCGTTTATACTTTATGGTGCAATATTTTAGAGAGGGGGGGGGGGGGGACCCTAGCTTTAGATAAATTGAAATTGAGTTGTCTCCCTAAATGGACATATGCTTCATGTTACTTCTGTTAGTTGAGGATTGTGTTTAGGATCACCAGATGTTTGCCTCTTTTCTGTTTTCGGGTTCTGTCAGCTGGCAGTATCTTACATTTTGAGGTCTGAAATTTTGATGAATGTTGTTTCTCTATCCACTGAATGTCGTACATTTTGGTATGGTTTTTGTCATAGTTAATTGCTTCTGGAGCTGTTGTTTTTAACAACTATTGTCAAAAAGAAACAGTTGCACTGTGGTGATGCCACTGGAAGGATTGACTCAAAATAATTCAAAGCAATGTTAAACAAATGTTTGTTGTTCTTAAACGCTGATAAGAAGAAGAAAAAGAAACAGTCTGGAACATTGCCGAACCGATACGACCATACGAACGCAAAAACATCACGTGTAAAGCGACATTGTTTTAAAGAAACCAGCCCAACAATACCCCAATGAGTGAAAAGGAGGATGTTTTCCTTGCAGGCCCCAGCTTGCCAGGTACCTGCTGGACTTTGGCTATGTGGTGCCCGGTACACAGCTGACCCAGGTGGTCCGCATCACCAACACTGGCTCCTGCCCCGTCTCCTTCAGGATGAAGCGGGCCGCCCTCAGCCAGTCCGGTTTTGTGGTGGGTCTGGACAAAGTCCATCAGCTGCCCGGGGCTCCCCTCAACGAGACGGTGGACTTTGTGGTCACGTTTGACCCCAAGGCCGACGGAGTGGCCGCTGGGCCCACAGAAGTCACTGTCCCCATTGACGTGAGTGATACTTGTGATGTGTGTGTGTCTGTGTGTGTGTGACTCTGTGTGTGTGTGTGTGTGTGTGTGTGTGCAGATCACCCTCAAATTGTACTTTTGACTGTCCCAGGTTATGATGTCAGATTGATGTGTGTGTGTGTATGCGTGTATGTATGTATGTATGTGTGTGTGTGTGTGTGTGCGTGTGCACAGATCAGCCTCAAATTCTGCTTTGGGTTGTCCCATGTTACATGACATGATGTCGGATCAATGGTCAGGCCTTTGATATGGTTGTGTTGAACCGATGGTTGGCGATGCTGCCATGACTCTGTGTTCCCTGTGGTCAGATTGTCCACGGGCCCGTGGTGGAGCTGGTCCTGAGGGCCCAGGTGACGGTGCTGCCATGACTCTGTGTTCCCTGTGGTCAGATTGTCCACGGGCCCGTGGTGGAGCTGGTCCTGAGGGCCCAGGTGACGGTGCTGCCATGACTCTGTGTTCCCTGTGGTCAGATTGTTCACAGGCCCGTGGTGGAGCTGGTCCTGAGGGCCCAGGTGACGGTGCTGCCATGACTCTGTGTTCCCTGTGGTCAGATTGTCCACGGGCCCGTGGTGGAGCTGGTCCTGAGGGCCCAGGTGACGGTGCTGCCATGACTCTGTGTTCCCTGTGGTCAGATTGTCCACGGGCCCATGGTGGAGCTGGTCCTGAGGGCCCAGGTGACGGTGCTGCCATGACTCTGTGTTCCCTGTGGCCAGATTGTCCACGGGCCCGTGGTGGAGCTGGTCCTGAGGGCCCAGGTGACGGTGCTGCCATGACTCTGTGTTCCCTGTGGTCAGATTGTCCACGGGCCCATGGTGGAGCTGGTCCTGAGGGCCCAGGTGACGGTGCTGCCATGACTCTGTGTTCCCTGTGGTCAGATTGTCCACGGGCCCGTGGTGGAGCTGGTCCTGAGGGCCCAGGTGACGGTGCTGCCATGACTCTGTGTTCCCTGTGGCCAGATTGTCCACGGGCCCGTGGTGGAGCTGGTCCTGAGGGCCCAGGTGACAGTGCTGCCATGACCCTGTGTTCCCTGTGGTCAGATTGTCCACGGGCCCATGGTGGAGCTGGTCCTGAGGGCCCAGGTGATGGTGCCGGGCATGGAGCTGTCCCAGGCCAGCCTGGACTTCCAGGAAGTGAGGTGCGGCCAGTGCCGCATGCTGCTGTTCCATCTGTACAACCACCAGCACGTGCCCTGCTCATGGACCGCCATCAGCCCTGGCAGCTCCAAGCCAGAGGTCAGTTACGTTCACCACAGCCACCTTTATGGGAGCTTGTGTGCTGGGTTAGGTTCAAGGCGCAAGTAACTCTTTGAATAGAAATTGTTCGGAAATAATTAAGGGGGGTAATTTCATGGTGTGTGGGAGTGATCTCGCCTAATTCAATTGGTCAAACAGGGGAAGTTACTCTACCTTCAGGTAGATCCCCAGCCCTCGCTTCGTGTGTTTGAGGAGACACACAGCATGTAGAACGCAGTGTGTCATTATAAATTTGATGTAATTTATATTTTTATGTCACAGTTTGCAAGTTCTATCACTTTGTAGCAACTGGCCACCCCTTATTTTTCAAAAAAAATGTTTGCAAGTTGCTGACTGGCATTCTGCGGTTTCAAGCTTCGATGCCATTGTTGCTATGGTATTTGACCGAGTAATGGAGGTAAGCAACTCTACTTTTCACGAAGTGCTCTCCCCTATTTTTTTTCCGAAAATCGACTTCCTGTTTCTGGAGTTAATTGCAGTAAAAAAAAAAATTGGGCACGAATTCTCGTGATGGAAGACTAGGAAAACATCCATTGTAAGTTTTTTAAGCAATGACATAATTTTGTGCCTTGAGGTGTTAACGTAATCTTCTTCCAAAGTTTTGACTTGAAGGAAAGAAATCTTCATTTATTCCTTCTTTTTTTTTTTTGTGATCCCAGGCCATATGGCCATAATGGTGTAGATACGTATATATGTCCGGTTTTCAGTTTTCACTTGTGTCCTCGCTGTATTCAGTCAACACGTTCCGATTTCTGAGCAGTTTCCTCGTTCAGCTCAGCATGTCTGTGTGCAGCACGTTCATCGATTCACACCACTTCACCTGAGACGGAAGTTGAAGGTTGAGAAACAGACGGTGCGTGCGTTTGAGGTGTTCCCTGTGACTGGGATCCTGCAGCCAGGCCAACGCGCCAACGTCCAGGCCAGGTTCACCCCCACGGAGCAGGTCAGTCAGCTGTCCATCTGACTGGGGATGTTTATCCTGCTTCACATCCACAGTCTTCATTTAGACTCACTGGTGCATGGTGTGCATGCTATGCGAATTTATGTGATCCATCCCTTCCGACACGACACGGTCTACTCCTAACGATTAGTTCTGTTTAAGTTTGCTTTCATGGAGCGCGTAAGAGAAAGGTTGGTTTCAGTGGTTTGCTCATCAGTTCTGTGTTTCACTCGCTCAGTTCATTGCCTAGGTAATTTTCTGACAAACAGTCATTGCATTCTTCCAAGCTGGCCTGTTTTGGGCTGTCAACTGATGTGCCCCAGATCTATGTTTTATGTTATCAAAGCAGCTTTTTTGTTGTCAAATTTTGTCTTTGTGCATAGTTAGCTCGTCTCACGCCATTGGCAGTAGATACAGCTAGTGATGTCACCTATATACTCGCTCCAAGGGCAGTATTCCTATATGAGTGTATGTATGCATGGTGTGTGTGTGTGCGCGCGTGCGTGCGCGTGCGTGTGTGTGTGTTGTTTTTGTGTGTGTTGTTGTGAATAGATACTGTTATTTCATGCTTGCGAATTGTGTGACAATGCATACATGTACAGTGAAACCCGTTTAGTACGAATTCCAGGGGAGAGGGCCAATTTACTCGTAAGCATTGCTCGTTCAAACCATTTTATCGATTTTGGCAACCCTGACGAACCTATCAATCGCTCCTCACATCTACTGTGATGTGCGTGCTGGTAAAGTGTGAAAAAGACAGAAAAACGGAAACAACACACTTACCCAACAAAGCATGGTTGTAAGCCCAGTATCCTGTATCCATAGGGTTTTTAATGCTGATTACAAACACTTTAAAACAGTTTATTAACACACGATAACATCAAAAACATAAAATCCACACACGTGCTTTAAAAGAAAGTTAAAATTTCCCGGAAGTCACAAGATCAGTGCGCAAAGAGTGAATCCAGTGTCGTCTGCTTGCGCTGCAGACACCCAAGTTGTTATATCGGCCAATCAGAATGCCACTACATATCAAGGGGTCAGTCAAGATAGCGATGCTGTTGTCAGTGTGTTCTCGTTCTAGCCAGGTAGTTGTGCAAGAAAGCTTGACTTTGGGATGGCGGTGTGGTTGTAAGTGCGTTCTCGTTCTAACCGTGTAGTTTTTGCATAAAAGCTTGACTTTGGGAGTCAATAAATTGTATGTTATATGCAAGTTGCTCGTTGTAGCGAGCTCGTTGTATGCAGAATTATTTAACAAGGAAAAAGAAGGCTTGTGGTTGGGAATTTTGAAACCACTCGTTAAACACGGGCTCTCGTTTAAACCGTACTCGTACTAAATGGGTTTCCCTGTATTAGGCCTATTATAAGTAGTAGTAGTTGTAGTAGTTGTAGTAGTAGTAGTCACAGCAGTTGTTGCTGATTGTTATGTGCATTTCACCGGCCAAACGAAATCTGACGGTATTGTTTTGTCTGCTCATGTTATTGGATTTTTGTTTCATATTTTTATTCCATTTCAATTCTGTGTACGGCTACATAGCAGGATGGGCGCTATATACATTTTCCTCATTATTATTATTATTTACCGCCACGCCCCCCTGGACATGTGCGTTCCTGCTTTTAGAGGCTTACATCACTGCATTATGAGAGGTCTTCTGGCAAGAATGAGATACCAACAGTGCAGATTGGAAGCAGCACCCGGGCTTGGCTGATGACGGACCCAGATGTCCGAAACAGCTGTCCCAAGCAGGGATCTGCACCCTCCCCCATTGGGAGGAAAAACTAAAAGCAGCACAATATTATTATTTTCAGAACACAAATCAAAATTCAAAGTTCACAGTAACTGGTTTTGATAAAGCTACAATCATTTTTACACCCTCCCACTAAATTTCTTGGCTTTTTGATGAGAGCTTTATTTTTTGTAATTGTTTCAATAAAGTAGGTAGTCAAATTCAGAACCATTGAAATTTACTGGGTGTGTGAGGGAAAGAATGTCGTAAAACACATGGCGTTAGAAGAGTTAATGATGGTGTCTTACTGCCAAAATCTACCTTGGCATAAGGCTGTGTCAGACCAATTGACATAAGTTAGAACACCAAGGCTACATATACATGTTATGTTCTGCATAGTTATACGGGGATTGTCTTTAGCCATGGCAAGCTCCTCGTTTAACATCATCAGTCCAAAACCCTCTGAAGTCGGAGTGTGGCTGCCCGCGTGGTGGGGTAATCAAAAACGGTCACACACGTAATGTTCTCATCCCTAGCTGGTGCATTTGTACCATAGTGTTCAAGTGCTTCGACTCTTGCGATCCCTGGAGTCTTTAAGCAGCAACGACAACAACTGCCAAAATTATTTTGATTTGTGTGTAGCATGGTAAGCACACTTCACAGTCCCAAAACAAATGTACTTTTGTGGTTGTTGCTTGAGGCGCTACTTCAATGCAATTGTTGCAGAAATGTTACAAGGAGACCCTGTGGTTCAAGATAGGTCAGAGCAGCGAGCAGTGCGCCCTGGTGTGTCAGGGCCAGGGCCTGGAGCCCTGTCTGGAGTTCCCCCAGTCCCTGCTCCCCTTCGGCTACATCCTGCCGCTCAGCGAGGGGGTCACCCAGACCCTGACGGTGCACAACCCCTGCAGCTTCCCCATCGAGTTCTACTGCCTCGAGCTTGACTCGCAGTATCTGGAGGAGGAAAAGGTTGGTGGGATGCGCAGGGGTTGGAGTGTTGTGTGTGGCAGAGCTGATTCTAGGGTGCGGGATTGGTACAATCCCCCCAAAATCTGTTCCTTCCTGCAATAATCGGGTCTAAACGCGGGCCGACGTCCGCATATTAGCTGAACTGCCCGCACTTTTTACAGCTTGCTGCGGGAATTCCTTCGTCGTCTGCTAGATCCGTCGTCTGCACAAACCGAAAGCATCGAGCAGGAATGAATGATTTCTCGACATTTCATTGGTTCCTTTACAATGTTAGTGTAAATCAACCAATCGCGTTCATCTCGTTTTACCGACGAGAAGTTGTGAGTCCTATCCGCTATGTTGAATTTTTTTTCAAAATGAAGCGGACAACGACGTTCTTTGACTTTGATTTTTGTGGCGGCAAAGTAAAAATAAGAAATCCTCTGCCAAACTAGTGTGCAGAAGATGTTGCAGAAACAGCTCAACAGTCTCGGAGAAGCCGCCCGAAGATAACGGCACTAGTGTGAGGGAACACTGGTTCCAAGACAAGTGGCTGAAGAAATGGCCATGGCTAGCGAAGATTGAATCGGCCGTCTCCTCCCCCCCCCCCCCTTCCCCTCGTATCCATTGGACCTGATCCCCTTTTTTCATTCTTAGGGGCGGGGGGGGGGGGGGGGGGGGGGCAGCGCCCCCAGGGGGGGGGGCTGGTGCCCCCACTTTTTCAAGATCCTAGAATCAGCTCTGGTGTGGTCAATATAGAAGTCTGAACTCACCATGCTAGATCCAAGTTCTGGCAGTGAAGTGCGGATCTTCTTTTCTCTTTAAAAAAATAAGTGAAATCACGCTTCTTCTTTTTTTTAATTCAGTCACATACACTTTTGGTGTACTATATTAAACTATCATGATCCTCAAAATTTGTTTGCATAAAATAAGGTTGACACAAATTGAATCAATGCTAAGATAAAATCTAGTATTTCAGGCTGATGGGGGGCTACAGAGAGGCTACATGCGCTCACTTCTGAACGCAAGCCGTTAGTTATCGTTAGTCTCAGAAAGAAAGTCTGTGTCTTTTATTGATGAAGCATACAAGATTCCTAGAAGGAGAGAAAGATGAAGTAAAAAAAAAAAAAGGAAAACAGTTCTAATGATTTATGGTGAAGCAATTTTGTTCAGAATACAAGTACACTAAGATATTATACATTGTTCAGGGTAATATACGCAAGTTGTGATAATTTTAACTTGGTTAATTGTTGTTGTTTAAATTTTTTTTTTTTTTTTTAATTAGTGGCTTCACTTTCTTTTTGTAGCTGAAAAAAAGAAACCCATCAATAAAAATGTTATAAAAAGAAACAGAATTAAGGTGACACACTACACTTTTGGGGGGAAATTTTTGTTCATTTTTGTTTCTCAGAATCTAATAAAGATATCTACATGAAATTGTGCACATTGTTTCAGAACATTACCCTGACCACATATGCCAAATTTGAAATCTATTCTATCATCCTTACCATTCCACTACAAAGTGCATATTTGTACAAGATTAGCTTGGAAGACAGAAATAAAACCAAGAGTGTCTTACTACCACAACTCCCAATCCAGGTAACTTCCGGTTAAGCAGACTACTCACTTTCTTTCAAGCTAGCATGGAAGGCAGGTTTGTTTTTCTGTTTCTCCAGGAATTTTGTCTCCTGCTTTCAGCTTAATGAGTGTCTTTTGTTTTCCTTTGGTTTTCTTTGTGTTGCTTTGCTACTTGGGTAAGTTCGTTCGGCCCTCCCCCCTTTTTTGTTGTAATCTTTGTGAAGATTTCGGGCCTGTTGGTCAAAAGGTGGGCGTGGCTTCTGGCTTCGGGTTTCGCGTTATGGAATCTACTCCTTCTAAAGAAGGTTGTAGATTCTTCGGCGTTAGTTAGCAAACCTTCAAGTAGTTCAACTAAGGAACCTCAGCTCCTCCCAGGGATGACAAAGACCGTTTTCTAAAATCTAGTCCTTCAGAAAAGTCTTTGTCCAAGGCAAATCTCGGTCAAGAAGTTCGAGTAAGTCTCATTCTTCGCGTTCGGTTCAAGATACAAAGCAAGTGGTGTCGGATTGCTGGCTCATTTGCGTTCTACGGGCGAATAGTCTTCGGCCATGCCGTTCTCCTTCTCCCAAGTGGATTCGGCTGGTTTGGTCCAGCACATTTCGGTGGATGATTCTCATGTTGTTGGGTGTTTTGGACGTTGACCCGGCCTTTTCGACGGTTGGTCTTCCACTCCAGGATTCGTTGTCCGTTGAAGATCTCTCACGGATGGAGCTGCAAACCGGCATCCAGGTTTTTCCCGAACAAGGTCAGTACGGCTCTTCTAGCCAAGCTAGCTCCCGTACCCCATTGGTTCCTGGCATTCATGATACCGCACGGGCACTTCCGGTTCTGGAAGAAGAAGCTGCGAAGAAACCGGTGGTGCTGTCCGACTTGTCTTACAGAGCTATAGACAACCGGGCGGTACCCACCGATGCCACCATTACGCCTGGTGATGCCGGCCGAAAAACGGACGATGCCGCTAATGGGGGTAGCTTCCCTGGCGACGGCAGCCTCGGTGCCTTAGGCACCGGGCCGGCATCCGCACCCGGAGTTCTCCGAGCGGACCGGCCACGGCGACATGGTCTCGCGGGTCCACCACGGGCACGGCGGCTACGGCCTCTCCCGTGGGTGGTCCCTGGCGACGGCAGCCTCGGTGCCTTGGGCACCGGGCCGGCATCCGCACCCGGGGTTCTCCGGAGCGGACCGGCCACGGCAACATGGTCTCGCGGGTCCACCACGGGCACGTCGGCTACGGCCTCTCCCGTTGGTGGTCCCTGGCGACGGCAGCCTCGGTGCCTTAGGCACCGGGCCGGCATCCGCACCCGGAGTTCTCCGAGCGGACCGGCCACAGCGACATGGTCTCGCGGGTCCACCACGGGCACGGCGGCTACGGCCTCTCCCGTGGGTGGTCCCTGGCGACGGCAGCCTCGGTGCCTTAGGCACCGGGCCGGCATCCGCACCCGGGGTTCTCCGGAGCGGACCGGCCACGGCGACATGGTCTCGCGGGTCCACCACGGTCACGGCGGCTACGGCCTCTCCCGTGGGTAGTCCCCAGGCCCAGGGCCGTACGACGGCGGGCAGTCAGTCCATGGGACGTTTGCCTCAGCCCGTACCGGTCACGCCCGTTACCGCTGGTATGGTTCTTCAGCGGACCTACTCTCACCAGGAGGTTATGGACCTTTTGTCGGGTTGTTCTTCCTTCGGTCAGTCAGCTCAACCAGCGGCGTCAGTTACGACTTCGGGTCACACGGTGGATTCTATGGAAGAGGTTTTTTCAGATCCTTCTGTTTCTGTCATTCAAGGGTATCTGGCGGCCTTGCAGCCTTACTGCGCTCCTTCTTTCACGGTTGCAACCGAGAGTTGTTCAACCGTACCCTTGTTGTCTTCCTTCTGAACGAATTTTTGCGGGGGCAACGGCCCCGGCTTCGCCGTTCTTTCGAATGATGTCTGTTCTGGCAGGCATGGTTTCTTCTGATTACAACCATGAGTTGTTCAACCAGTTGTCTCGTTCACCCGTTCCAGTAATCCTTTTTGGTCTGGTTCCGTCCCGATCGAACTATACTGTCCGGCTAACATGATCTTCCATGCCCAGCCGTCAGCTCAGTTGTTTGACTGGGTGGCGTTGAAATGGGTTAAGTCTACGTCACGTTTGCACACTGTTTCGCCTTTTGTCTACATGTTTTCCTTTTCGGTGGGGACATTTCCGCGTCATCTGGTTAGATTTGACGTCATGCGATAGCAACTATGTTGCTCTTTCGGTCTGTCCCTACGTCAGAGGTAGTTTTTTAACCTTCCAACGGTCTTAGCATGTAGAGTTGGTTACGAAGTGCAGTCGCACATTCGTACCGTGGCTTCTCAGTTTGCTAGTTCAGAGGTTGAATCTGCTGTTTTGCGGATTCTCATCTTAATCATTTAGTACTAGCTGTCTCTTCCCGTCATCGATCCTTTGCTTGCCCATTCTGAACAAGTCTTGTCCAAATGTGGGCCATTTTGTTTTTGACTCAGACTCGCCACTTCGATTTTTCTGGTTCGAAAGGGCGTAGCAGCGTGTGGTGGCCCGGTCCGGCCACTCATAGTCCGTTTTTGTATCGGCCTTGGCTGCTCTAGGTGACTCCATGCGGAGTTTGTCATCTCCTGGCTGCTTTTCCAGGATGTTGTCTCGGTGGAGTCCACTCAGGTTCTGCCCCAGGATGATGCTTTCGGTACCCTTCTGTCTCGTGGGTGCCGATTGTCTTTTCTCCGCCTGCAGATCCTCTTCGCTTTCAGATCTTGGACGCAGAGGTCAAGTCCCTTCTGGACAAGGGTGCTGTGATTCCAGTACCCAACCCAGGCCCGGGTTTCTACTCGCGCATGTTCACTGTACCAAAGAAGAACTGTGAGTTCTGTCCAGTGCTGGACTTGTCTCCTCTCAATGCTTTTCTGCGCCCCATGGCGTTCAGAATGGAGACGGCTGCTTCGGTTCACAACTTCATCCAGCCGGGGGATTGGGCGACTTCCATAGACCTCAAGGATGCCTTTTTCCATATTTCGATCCACCCAGATCGAAGGCATCTCTTGAGGTTCGTATGGGGGAACACGACTTATCAGTTCGTAGCCCTTCCCTCCGGGCTCTCTCTGGCCCCTTGGATTTTCACCATGGTGGTCAGGGAGTTCGTCGGCGTGGCCGGGTCCAGAGGGATCCGGCTCAAGGTGTACCTGGACGGCTGGCTCACCTCGGCTCAGTCCAGGGACCGGTGCCAGGAACACACTTCGGAGCTCCAGGACCTGTCCGTCCAGGTTGGTTTTCAACATGAACGTCAAAAAGTCGGATTAGACTCCGGCCCAGGAATTCAAATTTCTGGGGATGGTCTTCAATACCCAGACGTTCACGGTCTGTCCGTCTCCGGATCAGATCCAGTCCATTCAGTCCTTTCGGGAAAGTGTTCTGTTGGCAGGTTCAGCAACGGTTCGTCAACTTCTCAAGTTGCTGGGCATCATGGAGTCTTTGGCAGACCTCTTGCCTCTGGGACGTCTGCACAGGCGTCCGTTACAACGAAAGTGTGCGGAACTCGGGGTTTCTCATCTTCCTCTGGAATCTCAGATTGTTTTGGGCTCGTGGTTTCGCGGCTCAGTTCTCCAGTGGTTGGATCCGGTTTGGCTGGGGTCCTCTGTTCCCAGTCGGCCTCTCCACCATCAAGAATTCCTTTTCACGGATGCATCAAAGGAAGGTTGGGGGGCTCATCTGGACCGGTGAGAGGTTTCGGGGTTGTGGTCCAAGCAGATTCGTCTCTCCACATCAATTTTCTGGAGATGGAGGCGGTTTCGCTCGCGCTCAAAGCGCTACTTCCCCTGCTACGAGGCAAGTGGGTCACAGTTTGTGGCGACAACTCCACTTGCCTCTCGTACCTTCGGCGTCAGGGGGGCACGAAATCGTCTTCACTCTCCAGGAAGGCAGAGGAGATCCTGCTTTGGACTGCACAGAATTCCATTCTTCTAACCGTGGAGTTCTTTCCCGGGAAGTTGAATGTTCTCGCCGACCAGCTGGGCTGTTCCAACCAGGTGATTGCAACGGAGTGGACTCTCGTCCATCAGGTCCTTCAACCCATTTGGTCAATGTGGGGAAACCCACACATCGACTTGTTTGCAACTCGCTTCAGCCGGCGTCTTCCGCTTTTCGTCTCCCCGTTGGCAGATCCCTTGGCATGGGCAAGAAATGCCTTCAGTCTCCAGTGGACGGGTCTGTGGGCCTACGCCTACCCATCCACAGCTCTTCTTCCAAAGGTGTTGGAAAGGTGTGCTCGGGAGCGTCCTGCTCTGATCCTCATAGCGTCAGGATGGGAAACTGTCCGTTGTTCCCCGAGCTGTTAGCTCTCACCCACGTTCCGGGTGTTCCCCTCCAGTTGTCACCAAGTCACTTGTTCAACCGCGGACAGGCGTTCCACATCGAAATCCTGCCGTCCTTCACCTGACCGCTTGGCTACTTTGCGGTCAGGATTGCGGTCACAGGGTCTGAAAGGTGAAACCATTGAAGTGATTCTTCAATCCCGTCGTCAAAGCATGAATACCTTGTATTCCTTGCGTTGGACCTCTTGGTTCAATTTCTGTTCAATGAGTCTTTTTCTCCTTTGCACCCGACTGGTGCTCAGTTTGTTTTCTTTTCGTCTCATTTGCATAATGAGAAGGGCCTCTTGGACCAAACTTGTCAGGTTATAAGTCGGCAGTTAGCACTCTTTCGATTGCTACTGGTCGTCAACCTTCCTCGGCTTCTTCTGTCTTGGTTTCCCATTTTTTGGGATGGTTTGCGTAATAAGTCGATTCGCCCAACCATCAGACTTCCGCTATGGGACGTTTTTTCTTGTGCTTCACTTTCTCAGGTCAGAATGTGAACCGCTTTCTTCGTTATCTTTTAAGCTTCTTTCTGTTATAACGCTTTTCCTCGTTAGTCTTGCCTTAGCGAGACGTGTGAGTGGTATCCACGCTCTTAGCGGTTTAGTTAATGATTATGAATTCGCGGAGGATGGTTCCTCGATCTCCCTGGCTTTTCTACCGGAATTCCGTGCGAAAAATCAATCGGCTCAGCAAGCTTCTCCGTTGGTTGTTATCGAGAGTCTCTCTAACATCCTCGCTCCGGACGATGAGGAAAATGTCTGTGTCCGGTTCGCTGTTTGCGGGCATATCTCCTTCGTTCAGTCTCGTTCCGTAGCCAGAAACGCCGCCTTTTCATTTCTTTGAATTCCAATTATTCAAATGATATCCGTAAGGCCACTTTGGCTCGCTGGTTAGTCGAGTTGATTCGACTAGCCTACTCCCACGCCGATCGTTCTGCGCCCCCAGGTATACGGGCTCACGAAGTTAGGGCTATTAGCACCTCACTAGTCTTGGTCAGGGGTGTTCCAGTCCCTTCCTTATGTCCTCCGCCTTCTGGAAGTCGGAAACTACATTTACCTCTTTCTGCCTGCGCGAGTTTTCTACTCTCCGGCAGGACAACACGTTTGGCATTCGACGTGCTGTGTTGTCCTCCAAGACGGTGTCCTTTTGAGGTTTGACTTATTGTCTGTTTGTTTTTATAGACTTATGTCTTTTGGGGGATATGTAAACATGATTTGCTGTTTTACCTTCTTATTTTAGATGGTATGTGTGTGTTTATGTGGTATCTCTGTCATGGTTTGTTCCATGGTTCTCAGAGTAGTGCTTAACCATTACCCACCTCCTTGTTGGTAATCATGCACTTTGTAGTGGAATGGTAAGGATGATAGAATAGATTGAGGAATTTTTATTAATTCTACTATCTATTTTATCTATATACTTACCATTCCACTACATTTAATTGACCCACCCACCTCCCTCCTAATGGTTTTTGAACGTGTACCTTCCCTTTTTATTAGATGCTTGCTTTCAAGAAAGTGAGTAGTCTGCTTAACCGGAAGTTACCTGGATTGGGAGTTGTGGTAGTAAGACACTCTTGGTTTTATTTCTGTCTTCCAAGCTAATCTTGTACAAATATGCACTTTGTAGTGGAATGGTAAGTATATAGATAAAATAGATAGTAGAATTAATAAAAATTCCTCAGACTGTGTGAAGGCACTATGAAAATATGGAGTCCACTGACAAAAAGTTAACACGAAATCTTAGCCCCTGAACAGTGCTGAATTCAAGCACTGCATGGTGATGCTGATCATTTGTCCACTTTCCTAAGACATCAAAGAGTGCAATAGTCATAAAATTAGCATGTCTGAGTTGTTAACTTGCATTTTTTGTCTCATCAAACTGTAGTAAAAAATTCACAGGATCTCGCTTGAGACAAAGAACGCGAATCAAGAGCAAGGCAGGCAAACTGACATCCTGATAGTGCTGGATCCTTTAGTGTTGGACTTGGTCATTACTTTGATGTCATAGTTAGAAGCAAAGGGTTTGCTACTGTGATAGGATCACCAATGTGTGTGCGCGCACTTGCCTTTCAGGTGTTGCGCAAGATCCGTGGCTATGATGACTTGAACTTCTTAACTGACATCCTGATAGTGCTGGATCCTTTAGTGTTGGACTTGGTCATTACTTTGATGTCATAGTTAGAAGCAAAGGGTTTGCTACTGTGATAGGATCACCAATGTGTGTGCGCACTTGCCTTTCAGGTGTTCCCAAGATCCGTGGCTATGATGACTTGAACTTCTTAACTGACATCCTGATAGTGCTGGATCCTTTAGTGTTGGACTTGGTCATTACTTTGATGTCATAGTTAGAAGCAAAGGGTTTGTTACTGTGATAGGATCACCAATGTGTGTGCGCACTTGCCTTTCAGGTGTTGCGCAAGATCCGTGGCTATGATGACTTGAACTTCCTATTGTTGCCACCCCGCAATGTGGGAGAGAAGCTACCTGTCGAGCTCGTGGCCTACTATGAAGGTGGTTACTGTCTGCGTGAATCTTTAATTTTAGTCATTACAGACAAACCTCTATTTTAAGACTTCCAAAATGTCCGGAAAAATCGGTCGTAAATTGGAGGGGTCGTATGACGGAGGTTTTCACTGGCAGCCGTAGAAAGAAAAAGTTCAGCACAGTTCATACTCTCTTCTTCATGCACACATGCAATGACATATTAAAACTGGATTTGGGTCTTTCCAACTCCATAGGATTGTGCAATCGATATTACAGTTTCACTTTGCCGACTTCTTTTAATCACTTCCACTCTCGTCCAAAATCAGTGGTTTTCTTTTTCAAAGTCAGTGGTTTTCGTGCTTTTCCTACGCTCTCCGCCATCTTTTCTACAACAAGGGAAGCGACTCTGCTTTGAGGCCCTTGACCGTGGTTGTTTCCCTTTGCTCGAAGTCTATGCAGACGACAGCAACGGTCGTAAAAACCAACAAAATGGCGGTCGTAAGTCGCGTTTTAGAGGAAGTCGTTTAAGAGAGGTCATTTACATAGTAAAATGCATCTGTGCCAACAAATCTGGTCTCAAATGAGAGGTGGTCGCTTAACAGAGGGTCGTAAAATAGGGGTTTGTCTGTATTAGAAGGGCTTAATATTTCTGCTTTCAGATTTGTTTGTTTTTGTTTAAGCATTAGTGTGTGTAACTTTCCAGTTCTTTTGGTACCTTGACAGAGGTAGTTATGGACGTTGCAAGATCAAATTTAGTCAAGTTGTTTGCCATGAAGCAAATTTAACAGTGTTTCAGTCGTTAACCAAAACATAGACATCTTTATATTTAAAAAATCATCTCAGATAATGGCATAACATATAATAACGACTAATGTTCGCGAAAACGGGGCAAATAAGAAGCCATGAAGATTGACGGTACAAGGGGAGATGAGGGGGAGGAAGGGAGGGAGCTAGTGAGGGAAAGAGGGGGGGGGGGGGGTAATAGAAAGAATGGTGAATAATGAACAAATAGTTTTAATGATCCAGGCCATCTGCCCATGTCAAAAGCAATATTGGGGCAGGGAAATAAAGACACGTCAAGGGAGGAGATAGAGAGAGGGAAAGAAAGACAACATTGGGGCAGGGAGATAAAGACACATCAAGGGAGGAGATAGAGAGAGGGAAAGATAGACAACATTGGGGCAGGGAGATAAAGACACGTCAAGGGAGGAGATAGAGAGAGGGAAAGAAAGACAACATTGGGGCAGGGAGATAAAGACACGTCAAGGGAGGAGATAGAGAGAGGGAAAGAAAGACAACATTGGGGCAGGGAGATAAAGACACGTCAAGGGAGGAGATAGAGAGAGGGAAAGAAAGACAACATTGGGGCAGGGAGATAAAGACACGTCAAGGGAGGAGATAGAGAGAGGGAAAGAAAGACAACATTGGGGCAGGGAGATAAAGACACATCAAGGGAGGAGATAGAGAGAGGGAAAGAAAGACAACATTGGGGCAGGGAGATAAAGACACATCAAGGGAGGAGATAGAGAGAGGGAAAGAAAGACAACATTGGGGCAGGGAGATAAAGACACATCAAGGGAGGAGATAGAGAGAGGGAAAGAAAGACAACATTGGGGCAGGGAGATAAAGACACATCAAGGGAGGAGATAGAGAGAGGGAAAGAAAGACAACATTGGGGCAGGGAGATAAAGACACATCAAGGGAGGAGATAGAGAGAGGGAAAGAAAGACAACATTGGGGCAGGGAGATAAAGACACATCAAGGGAGGAGATAGAGAGAGGGAAAGAAAGACAACATTGGGGCAGGGAGATAAAGACACATCAAGGGAGGAGATAGAGAGAGGGAAAGAAAGACAACATTGGGGCAGGGAGATAAAGACACATCAAGGGAGGAGAAGAGAGAGAGGGAAAGAAAGACAACATTGGGGCAGGGAGATAAAGACACGTCAAGGGAGGAGATAGAGAGAGGGAAAGAAAGACAACATTGGGGCAGGGAGATAAAGACACATCAAGGGAGGAGATAGAGAGAGGGAAAGAAAGACAACATTGGGGCAGGGAGATAAAGACACGTCAAGGGAGGAGATAGAGAGAGGGAAAGAAAGACAACATTGGGGCAGGGAGATAAAGACACGTCAAGGGAGGAGATAGAGAGAGGGAAAGAAAGACAACATTGGGGCAGGGAGATAAAGACACGTCAAGGGAGGAGATAGAGAGAGGGAAAGAAAGACAACATTGGGGCAGGGAGATAAAGACACGTCAAGGGAGGAGATAGAGAGAGGGAAAGAAAGACAACATTGGGGCAGGGAGATAAAGACACGTCAAGGGAGGAGATAGAGAGAGGGAAAGAAAGACAACATTGGGGCAGGGAGATAAAGACACGTCAAGGGAGGAGATAGAGAGAGGGAAAGAAAGACAACATTGGGGCAGGGAGATAAAGACACGTCAAGGGAGGAGATAGAGAGAGGGAAAGAAAGACAACATTGGGGCAGGGAGATAAAGACACATCAAGGGAGGAGATAGAGAGAGGGAAAGAAAGACAACATTGGGGCAGGGAGATAAAGACACGTCAAGGGAGGAGATAGAGAGAGGGAAAGAAAGACAACATTGGGGCAGGGAGATAAAGACACGTCAAGGGAGGAGATAGAGAGAGGGAAAGAAAGACAACATTGGGGCAGGGAGATAAAGACACGTCAAGGGAGGAGATAGAGAGAGGGAAAGAAAGACAACATTGGGGCAGGGAGATAAAGACACGTCAAGGGAGGAGATAGAGAGAGGGAAAGAAAGACAACATTGGGGCAGGGAGATAAAGACACGTCAAGGGAGGAGATAGAGAGAGGGAAAGAAAGACAACATTGGGGCAGGGAGATAAAGACACATCAAGGGAGGAGATAGAGAGAGGGAAAGAAAGACAACATTGGGGCAGGGAGATAAAGACACATCAAGGGAGGAGATAGAGAGAGGGAAAGAAAGACAACATTGGGGCAGGGAGATAAAGACACATCAAGGGAGGAGATAGAGAGAGGGAAAGAAAGACAACATTGGGGCAGGGAGATAAAGACACATCAAGGGAGGAGATAGAGAGAGGGAAAGAAAGACAACATTGGGGCAGGGAGATAAAGACACGTCAAGGGAGGAGATAGAGAGAGGGAAAGAAAGACAACATTGGGGCAGGGAGATAAAGACACGTCAAGGGAGGAGATAGAGAGAGGGAAAGAAAGACAACATTGGGGCAGGGAGATAAAGACACGTCAAGGGAGGAGATAGAGAGAGGGAAAGAAAGACAACATTGGGGCAGGGAGATAAAGACACGTCAAGGGAGGAGATAGAGAGAGGGAAAGAAAGACAACATTGGGGCAGGGAGATAAAGACACGTCAAGGGAGGAGATAGAGAGAGGGAAAGAAAGACAACATTGGGGCAGGGAGATAAAGACACGTCAAGGGAGGAGATAGAGAGAGGGAAAGAAAGACAACATTGGGGCAGGGAGATAAAGACACATCAAGGGAGGAGATAGAGAGAGGGAAAGAAAGACAACATTGGGGCAGGGAGATAAAGACACATCAAGGGAGGAGATAGAGAGAGGGAAAGAAAGACAACATTGGGGCAGGGAGATAAAGACACATCAAGGGAGGAGATAGAGAGAGGGAAAGAAAGACAACATTGGGGCAGGGAGATAAAGACACATCAAGGGAGGAGATAGAGAGAGGGAAAGAAAGACAACATTGGGGCAGGGAGATAAAGACACATCAAGGGAGGAGATAGAGAGAGGGAAAGAAAGACAACATTGGGGCAGGGAGATAAAGACACATCAAGGGAGGAGATAGAGAGAGGGAAAGAAAGACAACATTGGGGCAGGGAGATAAAGACACATCAAGGGAGGAGATAGAGAGAGGGAAAGAAAGACAACATTGGGGCAGGGAGATAAAGACACATCAAGGGAGGAGATAGAGAGAGGGAAAGAAAGACAACATTGGGGCAGGGAGATAAAGACACATCAAGGGAGGAGATAGAGAGAGGGAAAGAAAGACAACATTGGGGCAGGGAGATAAAGACACATCATAGAGAGAGGGAAAGAAAGACAACAGGGAGGAGATAGAGAGAGGGAAAGAAAGACAACATTGGGGCAGGGAGATAAAGATCAAGGGAGGAGATAGAGAGAGGGAAAGAAAGACAACATTGGGGCAGGGAGATAAAGACACTTCAAGGGAGGAGATAGAGAGAGGGAAAGAAAGACAACATTGGGGCAGGGAGATAAAGACACGTCAAGGGAGGAGATAGAGAGAGGGAAAGAAAGACAACATTGGGGCAGGGAGATGAGGGAGGAGATAGAAGAAAGAACATTGGGGCAGGGAGATAGAGACATTGGGGCAGGGAGATCAAGGGAGGAGAAAGAGAGAGGGAAAGAAAGACAACATTGGGGCAGGGAGATAAAGACACGTCAAGGGAGGAGATAGAGAGAGGGAAAGAAAGACAACATTGGGGCAGGGAGATAAAGACACATCAAGGGAGGAGATAGAGAGAGGGAAAGAAAGACAACATTGTCAAGGGAGGAGATAGAGAGAGGGAAAGAAAGCATAAAGGGAGGGAATAAAGACACATTGGGGCAGGGAGATCAAGGGAGGAGATAGAGAGAGGGAAAGATAGACAACATTGGGGCAGGGAGATAAAGACATCAAGGGAGGAGATAGAGAGAGGGAAAGAAAGACAACATTGGGGCAGGGAGATAAAGACACGTCAAGGGAGGAGATAGAGAGAGGGAAAGAAAGACAACATTGGGGCAGGGAGATAAAGACACGTCAAGGGAGGAGATAGAGAGAGGGAAAGAAAGACAACATTGGGGCAGGGAGATAAAGAACACATCAAGGGAGGAGGGCCAGAGAGAGGGAAAGAAAGACAACATTGGGGCAGGGAGATAAAGACACGTCAAGGGAGGAGATAGAGAGAGGGAAAGAAAGACAACATTGGGGCAGGGAGATAAAGACACGTCAAGGGAGGAGATAGAGAGAGGGAAAGATAGACAACATTGGGGCAGGGAGATAAAGACACATCAAGGGAGGAGATAGAGAGAGGGAAAGAAAGACACATTGGGGCAGGGAGATAAAGACACGTCAAGGGAGGAGATAGAGAGAGGGAAAGAAAGACAACATTGGGGCAGGGAGATAAAGACACGTCAAGGGAGGAGATAGAGAGAGGGAAAGAAAGACAACATTGGGGCAGGGAGATAAAGACACGTCAAGGGAGGAGATAGAGAGAGGGAAAGATAGACTGATAGTTAGACAGAGGAATAAAGGAGAATTTGTCAACAGAGCATGCCCATGCACACACATTCACACTCACAGACACACATTGAAGCTGATGATGTTTATAACAGAACAAAGGATGCAGCAGGATGAGGTGTATTCAGTGATGGACATCTCCGGACCATTGGAGTTGATCTGTAGATTGGAAGATAATAGAAACTCTGGTAAGTTTCTTTTGTTTTCCCTTCTGCTTGGGTGTAATGAATGAAAGTTTGCATGCACAATTACATGCGTGACACGGCAGATACTGATTAGAATTAAAAGCATTCAGGAAAGCTGGTAACATGCACGTTTATAGGGCAAACAAACAGTCAAGACAAACATACAGCCTCCTTGATAAAAAGAAATGGACTTGTAAAAGTAGTGGATCATTTAAGATGACATGAAACTGTGAGGTTCAGTTGGTTTTGTTGTTGTTTAGCATCAGAGAAGATGTTGTTTTGTTATGGTTTTTTTGTGTAAGCAAATACTCGATGTATGCAAAAGTTCCATTACGTCTAAGTTTTTCTCATGCACTATCACATTTTTATTAAAATTTGCGGGATTCGCCTTATAGTGCACACAAGCACCTAGTGGGTCGAAAAATATGGAAGCAGCCTCAAGAGGGCCATTTGTGGTTGGCTTGGCTGATGAAATTGTCTGCCATTGCTCATATTTGTATTAGGTATTAGGTACTTTATGGTCACAGAGGCGTCTGTGAAATTCAGGCTGCTCCCACCTGGAGAGCGCATCACAGCCAGAGGCGCGCCACCCATTTATTTTATTTTATCTGTCTTGCATGCAATTTTTGTGTGACTGATGAGGAAGGAAAAGGGGGGGGGGGGGTCTATCTCAGGAGGGAGGGTCAATATTTCTTTCTCTAAAATGGTAAATTTGGACCAAATGACAACTTTTTCGTTGCCACTGGGTTTAACGTGTGCTAAGTGCATGGACACACGGGACCTCGGTTTATCGTCTCATCCGAAAGACTCCACGTTCAGACTGTAAGGCCTTGTGCCAAGTGAGAGTAAAAATCCCCTGTACCCAGGTTCGAACTCTGGTTTACTTGACACGAGGCGAACGCGTTACCTCTGTGCCACTCTACACTTGTAGAGTACTGTATTGATGGTTTCCTCTTGTTGTATGTCAACAGAAGAAGCAGGAATGCAGAAAATGATCGAAGGAACAGACACAGCCAGTGTCATTGCTAGCCCCCTCTCTCAACAGACGGATACCGCTCAGACGCCTGTCATGATGGAAGAGACTGAACAACTCTGTGGTTTAGGTAAGGGATAAGGAACAAAAAATGCATCTTTCAAAACTATGGCTGTAAAGGCAGTTATGTATTAGTGCTGGCTTTAGCACCCCATTGTAATTTTGACGGCAATAGCTTACATGGGTTGAAGAATGTGTAAAGCTAAGCGTTTTATCGTTTGTGTGAGTGCATGGTGCTGTGTAAATGAATGTGGAATGACTACTTTCGCTCAGCTCTGGCTGTCATTTTAAAGGCAGGACTTGTCAGATTTGTTTTAGATTTTTTTTTATAGTTATTACATGTATTATCTTTCATTTGATTTTGATGTTGTTGTTGTCAGTTTTGAGCAAACAAATTGTGAAGAAAGTGAAGGTAAACAGAGGCAAACATAAACTAGTTAAGACAAACAGAAGTAAACATGCAGCCAATCCAGGTTGTCAGTACATAACTTATGTCTGGAAATGCTGACTGACAAGAAGATGGTGAATCAATACTATATGAGCAAGTAGATTCAGACAGCAGGGCCGTCAATGGTACAGTGGTCAGCAGTAGTGAAGACTGGCAGGTTGATATACCGGGTAGGCAGTGTGGTGATCAAAAAGCTAAGATTGACAGTTTGATGAAAGGACTCAGGTAGTCAGTGGGCCAATGTGGAAATGTGGACAAAATCAACATTTTCCAGATGTAAGAAAAGATAATCTTAAGGGAGAGGGCAGCTTGCCTTGCTCATTTTTGTCACCAGATTATCTCCCTCATGGTCGTAAATGTGGATATGGCCGAAACATGGCTGTTTTACAACATTGCATGCAGTGCTGCATACTCTTCTTCTTCTTCGATCGCTCAGACAGTTTCCTGTCATATGAGCGTAGATGCGTCATGCTGTCTGTCTTTGGCTGGAGAAAATCTTTATAAGAGTTTCTAGAACTAAAGCAGGTGAATGGACCAGTAAGGCAGAAAGATAGTAGATGACAGTAAGCGAAGGGAAACAGTCAGTGTCAAAGAGAGTGATAGATTAGAGGAAGTTACATGCACAGAACTTCCAGAAGGTGGAGGAACTATATGTGCAAAAGACACACACACACGCACACACAGAGTATCCCCACGGGGGCAGCTTACTCTCAGTCACAGAGTGAGTCGTTTACAGCGACAGAATAGTCAGCAGTGACTGCGGTCGCTATACGGAAGGATCGGAAGGAACAGAGGAGAGTGGTGGTGCTGTTTCAGAGGTTGGACCAGAGTGCGTTGTGAGGGTGGGCCAGGTGGAGATCAGTCCGGTGCTGACGGCCCTGGCCGGTCACCTGGGCATTGACCTGACCACCCTCAACAGGACCGCCCCCAACAACTGTGGTCTGGCCATCATCGTGCATGGGGCGCCTTTCTCAGGTAACATCACTGACATCTAGCATCCCCTTTCCCTTGGATTTCACCTTTTAACAACTGTGGTCTGGCCATCACCGTGCCTTAGGTAACATCACTGACATCTAGCATCCCCTTTCCCTTGGATTTCACCTTTTAACAACTGTGGTCTTCATGCCTTTCTCAGGTAACATCACCAACATCCATCCCCTTTCCATTGGATTTCACCTTTTAACAACTGTGGTCTGGCCATCATCATGCCTTTCTCAGGTAACATCACTGACATCTTGCATCCCCTTTCCATTGGATTTCACCTTTTAACAACTGTGGTCTGGCCATCATCATGCCTTTCTCAGGTAACATCACTGACATCTTGCATCCCCTTTCCATTGGATTTCACCTTTTAACAACTGTGGTCTGGCCATCATCATGCCTTTCTCAGGTAACATCACTGACATCTTGCATCCCCTTTCCATTGGATTTCACCTTTTAACAACTGTGGTCTGGCCATCATCATGCCTTTCTCAGGTAACATCACTGACATCTTGCATCCCCTTTCCATTGGATTTCACCTTTTAACAACTGGTCTGGCCATCATCGTGCCTTTCTCAGGTAACATCACCGACATCTAACATCCCCTTTCCATTGGATTTCACCTTTTAACAACTGTGGTCTGGCCATCATCATGCATGGGGCGCCTTTCTCAGGTAACATCACTGACATCTAACATCCCATTTCCATTGGATTTCACCTTTTAACAACTGTGGTCTGGCCATCATCATGCCTTTCTCAGGTAACATCACTGATATCTTGCACCCCCTTTCCATTGGATTTCACCTTTTAACAACTGTGGTCTGGCCATCATCATGCCTTTCTCAGGTAACATCACCAACATCTTTCACCCCCTTTCCATTGGATTTCACCTTTTAACAACTGTGGTCTGGCCATCATCATGCCTTTCTCAGGTAACATCACTGACATCTAGCACTCCCTTTCCCTTGGATTTCACCTTTTAACAACTGTGGTCTGGCCATCATCATGCCTTTCTCAGGTAACATCACTGACATCTTGCACCCCCTTTCCATTGGATTTCACCTTTTAACAACTGTGGTCTGGCCATCATCATGCCTTTCTTAGGTAACATCACTGACATCTTGCACCCCCTTTCCATTGGATTTCACCTTTTAACAACTGTGGTCTGGCCATGGTACGTCATTGAAATTAGATACCATATTTTATAGACTATAAGGTGAGACCTTTTTCTCAGACTTTAACCTCTCTGCCTTTTAAATGTGACTACCGTATTTTTCGGACTATAAGGCGATATTTTTTTCTCCAATTTCGACCTATGCGCCTAATAAACGAGGGCGCCCTATAAGTGAACAAAATCGTGAGAAGAGAGGCAACGATTGCCGTACTCGGTCAACAACATCGAAAGTGGTAGCGAGTCGCCGATACGACGAATACTCACGTTAAAATGCTTCGAAATCCCTGTTATCGTTCGAGATACCGTCCAACAGATGCCACAACCCTTCGTAGGATGTAAAAAGCATCGTTGTAGAGCTTAAAATGCCATAATTCTACCAGTTTTCGCGAAGAATTGGCCAAACACAACAACCGGAAGTCGAAAAAACCGGAAGTTTCGATTCTTTGAGAAGGGAGTCAACTCTCGTTTACGACAACAAAATGGCGGTCGGTAATCGTTTACAGGACGTGTACGGGCTTCAAACTTCGACTTTCTGTTGCGAGGTGTGTATCGCCTTATAAACGAGGGCGCCTTTTACTTGGATTCTGTCCGATTTTTCTTGAAAATTGCCCTATTCGCCTTATACACAGCAGTGCCTAATGAGCCGAAAAGTACGGTAGTAATAGAGTAACAAACTTATTAGCAAATCAGAATGTTGTGTATATAGTGAAAATCGCTTGAGTCAAAGTTGGAGGGACTGAAATTTTATTTTGATATAGCCAATATTTTGAAATAGAAACACATTTTAGCATACAGATGATTAACTCATTCAAGTCGTTCCAGCCATATATGTCCGGAATTAATAGATAGCTGTCAATTTGATGCATTTGCTTCAAGGGAAGTAAATCTGTGCGCACACCATACTTTTGTCACTTCTAAACTCGCTTCGCTCCCTTAGCTCACAATTTTGCCTCTGATTTTGCTTTTGTAGTGGTTTGTTTGGGGAAACCAATCGGTGTAGAGAGTTTTTCTGTATAAAGTCTATAAAAAAAAAGTCTGACTGAAGTAAAATTCCGCAATCTTGTTTCATTTCTCCATTTGTTTATGTATGTTTTGTTTGTGTGTATGGCTGGAGTGATTTGTGATTTTTTTTAATCATTCAAAATCGTTGCGATGCGAATGAGTTAAACTGGGACCAGAAAATTATTGTTGAGCTATCCAGTGTTTTGGAGTTATCCGTTTTTGAGTCGGCAGGAATCCACTGAAAAATACCGTTAGTCTTGTTTGCGGTGTGACGAGCAAGCACAAGACAGACCGTGAGCTGCCGTGCCCCTTCCAAAGGTTTCCAACGGTTTGCAGGGAAAAGTGTGACGTCCTTCATGATGGCCCAGCACTACAGTGTGGCGGTGGTGACGCTGGACGGAGCCATCACAAACGCCCTCGTCGCGGGCGGCTCCAGCGCGGCCCTCAAGGCCCGGGAGCTGTGCCAGGAGGCGGGCCGCCAGCGGCTGGAGGACTTGAGGATCACGGAGGATCAGCAGGCGGAGGCGCTCGCCGCAATAGCCAGCAGCAGCATCGAAGCGAACCAGCGTGAGTTAGTAGGGAAACGAGGTCTGCTTGAGGGTCTTCTTCCTCTTCTTCTTCTTCGATCGCTCAGACAGTATCCTGTCAATTATGAGCGCAGATGCGTCATGCTGCCGTTATTCGCCTAACTGAGAAATAGTTAGGCCCAGCAAGTCCGACTTCGGCTGGAGGAGGAAATGTTTTTGAAAGTGTTTCGTGAAAAAAGGCAGGAGAATGGACCGGTAAGGCAGAAAGATAGTAGCTGACAGTAAGCAAAGGGAAAAGGCGGAGTCAAAGAGAGTGACAGATTAGAGGAAGTTACAAGCACAGAACTTCCAGAAGGTGGGGAAACTATTTATGCAAAAGACCCCCCGGTATCCCCACGAGGGAGGTTGAGGGTCTGCCTTGTAATGCGCCACACACAGATTGACTGGTGTGTGTTACAGAGGACACGTATTAAAAAGAAAGAATTGAGGCAGTGGGTGGATGTCTCGTACCTCCATTCGGGGTGCTGGACAACCCCCACCCCTTCCACGAGTCTCTCCCCGTGGGGATACTGGAGGGGGGTCTTTCGTAAAAAATAGTTCCCCCACCTTCTGGAAGTTCTGTGCTTGTAGCTGCCTCCAATCTTCCACTCTTTTTGACTCTGCCTTTTCCCTTCTTTCTGTCATCTACTATATTTCTGACTTATTGGCCCATTCTCTTGCCTTTTTAAAAAAACAAATCTTCCACACGAAAAAATCTCCTTTGAGATCATCCAAAATCGGAATGTATCGGCTGTAGACTGGCTGGAGACCAATGAAAACTGAAAAACGGACACATACATACCTTATCCATTATGGCCATATGGCCTGGGAACGCAGAAGAAGAAGAAGAAAAAGAAAGAACAAAGTTGAAACTAGTCAAATAGAAAAATCGCACAGAATGAAATGCGATCTCCAGAGCCATTGTTATTTGTGTTTCCCAATGGTTTCTCCAGTTATTGTTCTTTGAAATTGTTCTTTGTTGGTACTCTTCATGAAACGCCAAAGGATGTAATAATAGGCGTGTGACAGCATGTCATTAGATCCCATTTAAAAAAAAAGTTTTTAACTCAAATTTGAGCAACAGACAGATCATTCTCAAAAGAATTAAGATATTGTAGCTGATGTAAGAGCAGATTAAAAAAAAAATTTGGGTCACAGTTGTCTACTTTCTGTTTCATTTTTACTAGATATTATACAGAGAATAATCTAAACATATGTTTGTTGCTGTAGGGCTTGGTTTGCCATTATTGAAGTACATGGCATGTGTTTGTCATTGTTGAAGTATATGGGATGTGTTTGTCATTATTGAAGTACATGGCATGTGTTTGCCATTATTGAAGTACATGGCATGTGTTTGCCTTTATTGAAGTACATGGCATGTGTTTGTCATTGTTGAACTGCATGGCATGTATTTTTCATTATTGAAGTACATGGCATGTACTTTTCATTATTGAAGTACATGGCATGTGTTTGTCGCAGCAAAGGTTGGCTTGCTATTATTGAAGTACATGGCATGTATTTGTCGTTATTGAAGTACATGGCATGTGTGTGTCATTTTTTAAGTACATGGCATGCATTTCTGATTGTTTAAAGCACATGACATGTTTGTCATTGTTGAAGCACATGGTATGTGTTTGTCATTGTTGAATTACATGACATGTGTTTGCCATTTTTGAAGTACATGGCATGTGTTTGTCGTTATTGAAGCACATGGCATGTGTGTGTCATTGTTGAAGTATATAGGATGTGTTTGTCATTGTTGAAGCACAGGGGATGTTTGTCATTGTTGAAGCACAGGGGATGTTTGTCATTGTTGAAGCACAGGGGATGTTTGTCATTGTTGAAGCACAGGGGATGTTTGTCATTGTTGAAGCACAGGGGATGTGTTTGTCATTGTTGAAGCACAGGGGATGTGTGTCATTGTTGAAGCACAGGGGACGTGTTTGTCATTGTTGAAACACAGGAGATGTGTTTGTCATTGTTGAAGCACAGGGGATGTGTTTGTCATTGTTGAAGCACAGGGGATGTGTTTGTCATTGTTGAAGCACAGGGGATGTGTTTGTCATTGTTGAAGCACAGGGGATGTGTTTGTCATTGTTGAAGCACAGGGGATGTGTTTGTCATTGTTGAAGCACAGGGGATGTGTTTGTCATTGTTGAAGCACAGGGGATGTGTTTGTCATTGTTGAAGCACAGGGGATGTGTTTGTCATTGTTGAAGCACAGGGGATGTGTTTGTCATTGTTGAAGCACAGGGGATGTGTTTGTCATTGTTGAAGCACAGGGGATGTGTTTGTCATTGTTGAAGCACAGGGGATGTGTTTGTCATTGTTGAAGCACAGGGGATGTGTTTGTCATTGTTGAAGCACAGGGGATGTGTTTGTCATTGTTGAAGCACAGGGGATGTGTTTGTCATTGTTGAAGCACAGGGGATGTGTTTGTCATTGTTGAAGCACAGGGGATGTGTTTGTCATTGTTGAAGCACAGGGGATGTGTTTGTCATTGTTGAAGCACAGGGGATGTGTTTGTCATTGTTGAAGCACAGGGGATGTGTTTGTCATTGTTGAAGCACAGGGGATGTGTTTGTCATTGTTGAAGCACAGGGGATGTGTTTGTCATTGTTGAAGCACATGGGATGTGTTTGTCATTGTTGAAGCACAGGGGATGTGTTTGTCATTGTTGAAGCACAGGGGATGTGTTTGTCATTGTTGAAGCACAGGGGATGTGTTTGTCATTGTTGAAGCACAGGGGATGTGTTTGTCATTGTTGAAGCACAGGGGATGTGTTTGTCATTGTTGAAGCACAGGGGATGTGTTTGTCATTGTTGAAGCACAGGGGATGTGTTTGTCATTGTTGAAGCACAGGGGATGTGTTTGTCATTGTTGAAGCACAGGGGATGTGTTTGTCATTGTTGAAGCACAGGGGATGTGTTTGTCATTGTTGAAGCACAGGGGATGTGTTTGTCATTGTTGAAGCACAGGGGATGTGTTTGTCATTGTTGAAGCACAGGGGATGTGTTTGTCATTGTTGAAGCACAGGGGATGTGTTTGTCATTGTTGAAGCACAGGGGATGTGTTTGTCATTGTTGAAGCACAGGGGATGTGTTTGTCATTGTTGAAGCACATGGGATGTGTTTGTCATTGTTGAAGCACATGGGATGTGTTTGTCATTGTTGAAGCACAGGGGATGTGTTTGTCATTGTTGAAGCACAGGGGATGTGTTTGTCATTGTTGAAGCACAGGGGATGTGTTTGTCATTGTTGAAGCACTGGGGATGTGTTTGTCATTGTTGAAGCACAGGGGATGTGTTTGTCATTGTTGAAGCACAGGGGATGTGTTTGTCATTGTTGAAGCACAGGGGATGTGTGTGTCATTGTTGAAGCACAGGGGATGTGTTTGTCATTGTTGAAGCACAGGGGATGTGTTTGTCATTGTTGAAGCACAGGGGATGTGTTTGTCATTGTTGAAGCACAGGGGATGTGTTTGTTGTTGAAGACACAGGGGATGTGTTTGTCATTGTTGAAGCACAGATGGTTTGTCATCTGTTGGAAGCACTGGGGATTGTTTGTCATCGTTGAAGCACTGGGGATGTGTTTGTCATCGTTGAAGCCCATGTGTCTGTTATTGTTGAACCCACTGGGCATGTGTTTGTCATTGTTGAAGCACAGGGGATGTGTTTGTCATTGTTGAAGCACAGGGGATGTGTTTGTCATTGTTGAAGACTGCATTGTTGAAGCACAGGGGATGTGTTTGTCATTGTTGAAGCACGGGGGATGTGTTTGTCATTGTTGAAGCACAGGGGATGTGTTTGTCATTGTTGAAGCACAGGGGATGTGTTTGTCATTGTTGAAGCACAGGGGATGTGTTTGTCATTGTTGAAGCACAGGGGATGTTTGTCATTGTTGAAGCACAGGGGATGTGTTTGTCATTGTTGAAGCACATGGGATGTGTTTGTCAGTTGAAGCACATTTCATGTGTTTGTCATTGTTGAAGCACTGGGGATGTGTTTGTCATTGTTGAAGCACATGGGATGTGTTTGTCATTGTTGAAGCATGGGGATGTGTTTGTCATTGTTGAAGCACATGGGATGTGTTTGTCATTGTTGAAGCACAGGGGATGTGTTTGTCATTGTTGAAGCACAGGGGATGTGTTTGTCATTGTTGAAGCACACTCATGTGTTTGTCATTGTTGAAGCACATGGGATGTGTTTGTCATTGTTGAAGCACAGGGGATGTGTTTGTCATTGTTGAAGCACAGGGGATGTGTTTGTCATTGTTGAAGCACAGGGGATGTGTTTGTCATTGTTGAAGCACATGGGATGTGTTTGTCATTTGAAGCACAGGGGATGTGTTTGTCATTGTTGAAGCACAGGGGATGTGTTTGTCATTGTTGAAGCACAGGGGATGTGTTTGTCATTGTTGAAGCACAGGGGATGTGTTTGTCATTGTTGAAGCACAGGGGATGTGTTTGTCATTGTTGAAGCACAGGGGATGTGTTTGTCATTGTTGAAGCACAGGGGATGTGTTTGTCATTGTTGAAGCACAGGGGATGTGTTTGTCATTGTTGAAGCACAGGGGATGTGTTTGTCATTGTTGAAGCACTGGGGATGTGTTTGTCATTGTTGAAGCACAGGGGATGTGTTTGTCATTGTTGAAGCATAGGGGATGTGTTTGTCATTGTTGAAGCACAGGGGATGTGTTTGTCATTGTTGAAGCACAGGGGATGTGTCTGTCATTGTTGAAGCACAGGGGATGTGTTTGTCATTGTTGAAGCACAGGGGATGTGTGTGTCATTGTTGAAGCACATGGGATGTGTTTGTCATTGTTGAAGCACAGGGGATGTGTTTGTCATTGTTGAAGCACAGGGGATGTGTTTGTCATTGTTGAAGCACATGGGATGTGTTTGTCATTGTTGAAGCACAGGGGATGTGTTTGTCATTGTTGAAGCACAGGGGATGTGTTTGTCATTGTTGAAGCACAGGGGATGTGTGTGTCATTGTTGAAGCACAGGGGATGTGTGTGTCATTGTTGAAGCACATGGGATGTGTTTGTCATTGTTGAAGCACATGGGATGTGTTTTGTCATTGTTGAAGCACAGGGGATGTGTTTGTCATTGTTGAAGCACAGGGGATGTGTTTGTTGCTGCAGACACAAAGACAGGAAGCTCCAGGGCTCAAAGAGATAAAAGCACAGTTGGCAGCAAGTCTGTTGGAGGAACAACATTACACGCTGGGCAAAGTAACTGCCAGGTTAGTGAACCCATGTGTCTTTAGAGCTTAACCCTCTGGGCACAACGTAAAAGTTAAAAACGTAAGCGAAAAGACCGGCGTAAAATTGAAGACTGCGGATACGTCAACCGGTACTTCTTATTTTCACTTTTCATCTCTCGTACAAACATTTGACTGGGAAGTCTATGCACGTTTAGAAAGAAGAAAGCTTGAATTTTGCAATGAAAGTAAAGAAAACAACTTGCCTTGAATATGGTGACAGCAGTAATCCAGTAAAGCACCTTCACTGTGGCTGCAGCATACCCCACCCCCACCCCATCCCACGATGATCTCCTCGTGTCGGACATCACAAAACCATGCAGTCAAACCATTTTCCTTCACTTCGAACCCTTTTCCTTCACTTTGCAACACGAATACAAGCCTTACCTTCCTAGTCTGCATCAGAGTAGCTATCGGCAACATACTTATCCTCATCCTCATAATCACTACTTTCATCACTCAATTTTCGCACAAACAAATGCAAGCCGGTCAAAAAATGGCTAGACGCAGACAGCAGGAAGTCGTACGAGTGCTACAAGCTTTCTGATTGGTTAGCTGCATTCGCTTATTCGATTGGCCAAAGTTCAGCGCGAAATATGAATGAGCCGAACTGAGCCCCGATCGTGGCCCATCGTGCTTGTCCCGGGGAGCCCCGATTGGGGCTCATCGTGCCCAGAGGGTTAAAGGGGGATCACACACCATTCAGATGCCAAAACGCTTTGAAAAACGTCTCAGCATTGTTTTAGAACATAGATAGGCTCAGACTCCAAACTCTATCGCTGTTGCCTACCTTGTGTGTCACATTCTTCAAAATAAATTGAGCCCATAAGTCATAATTTGCCAAAAAAATGCACTGTTGAGTTACTAGAATGTCGAGTTACTAGAATGTCGTCTGCTTCCTTGAAGTCATGTATGATCTCGAAGAAATGATGTCTGGGGTGAGACAGAATGGCTGGGTGATCTTTTGGAAATAAATGTGTGAGTGCTCAATTTATTTTGAAGAATGTGGCACTTCCGTCAAATGTTGATGTGCGTGAGACTAGCTGCTTGCCTCGGGAGAAAAGAAAGAGAACAGACCAACATTTCTGCCAAGATTACACGAAAAGTATGTGTGCATTCAGAGAGATAAAAAAAAGTGTGCATCATGCTTGATGTACAATGTGCTCACTACTCTTAAAAGTCTCGTATGGAGGGTGTCAAGACATTGAACGTCACATTACCTCTCAGTGTCTTATTGAAACTGCAAACTCCCAGGCTTCGTCTTCCACCGTCACTGACTTTTTGAAGCCAACGGAAGGAAAGGAGGACAAAGATGAACTTGATTCATTACCTTAAGTCTTATTATTTAGTCATCTATGGCACACCGTCTTGGTCTGTCTAAATAAAAAGGGCAGAGGAACAAACCAAAAGATTCCTATTGTGCTAGGAATAGTTGTGACACTTCCAGACAAGACTTGCTTTGAACAAGACAAGTTCACAAGGATGAAAATTGCTTGCTTCAAATTATGTTTAGGCGCGAAAAAAGTAAGATGCCGCGTCAAAATTCCTCTCAACTCCCCAAAATTCCTCTTTGCTGCTACAGTGGTACCCCTCTAATAAGACGCTCGCAAATGCGACTTCTCCTCACATACGACTGATTTTTTTTTTCCCGAACACATTCCACTATATATCCTATGCCGCAAATACGACTTTTCCTGAGTTCCGACTTACGACCCGATTTCAGGGGTTGAGATGCGACCACAATCTTATCTTTTTGCAGTCAAGTTCGTGCAAATCGATCTCTCGATGAAAAGCAGACGAACTCGTGATCGAAAGTCATGGCAACGGGTCCGATGGCAACTTCGATGGCCCATGTTGCACTCACACACAAACTACACATAACAGTACAGACCTAATCTTCGCCATAACGGACCTACTAAATACTGGATTATGCACAACGACACAACACAACACAACACGAAACATGACAAAGTAACGCTCTGGCAGTTCATTTTCAGTCACAGTTTGCACACACTGAACTTTTACCGCGCATACAACTCGGCTGACAAAATGGCGCCGCATACAGGGCTTGTGTGCTCACGGCAAACGCTAATGCGCCAGCTGCTTTCATTTTTGTGATTTTGTGTTTGCATTCAGCATAGTGCACACACTAACACCGATTTATCAGTCTGATAGCGGAAAGGAGCTTGGTCCTCTAATAAGACCACCCCTCAGATAAGACTTTTTTTTCACTGCACTTTCAAGGTCTTATTAGAGGGGTACCACTGTACAAACATTCCTCTTTAGTCTGTTAGGGGGTTGGCAGGTCTGTATATTGTTGGTGTGCTCACTCTTTTATTTCCTATGCACTGAATTATTGGGTTATGCACCAGACCGCCGGTCAACACAAGAGGCCCTTGCATGCGATGCCGCATTTGATGTCATAGATGTGCTGAACTATTGGGTTGTGAGTAGCCGCCGGTCAACATAGAGGCTCTGGGCATGCAGAGTTGGTGTGCTCACTCAGCATGTCATAGATCACTGAATTATTGGGTTGTGAGTAGCCGCCGGTCAACATAGAGGTTGCATGTTGGTGTGCTCACTCAGCATGTCATAGATCACTGAATTATTGGGTTGTGAGTAGCCGCCGGTCAACATAGAGGCTCTGGGCATGCAGAGTTGGTGTGCTCACTCAGATCACTGAATTATTGGGTTGTGAGTAGCCGCCGGCATAGAGGCTTTCATGGAGGGCTTGCATAGACTGAATTATTGGGTTGTGAGTAGCCGCCGGTCAACATAGAGGCTTTAGCATGGAGGGCTTGGTGTGCTCACTCAGCATGTCATAGATCACTGAATTATTGGGTTGTGAGTAGCCGCCGGTCAACATAGAGGCTCTGGGCATGCAGAGTTGGTGTGCTCACTCAGCATGTCATAGATCACTGAATTATTGGGTTGTGAGTAGCCGCCGGTCAACATAGAGGCTCTGGGCATGCAGAGTTGGTGTGCTCACTCAGCATGTCATAGATCACTGAATTATTGGGTTGTGAGTAGCCGCCGGTCAACATAGAGGCTCTGGGCATGCAGAGTTGGTGTGCTCGCTCAGCACCTGATGTAGGTCACTGAATTACTGGGTTGTGAGTAGCCGCCGGTCAACATAGAGGCTTTAGCATGGAGGGCTTGGTGTGCTCACTCAGCATGTCATAGATCACTGAATTATTGGGTTGTGAGTAGCCGCCGGTCAACATAGAGGCTCTGGGCATGCAGAGTTGGTGTGCTCACTCAGCATGTCATAGATCACTGAATTATTGGGTTGTGAGTAGCCGCCGGTCAACATAGAGGCTCTGGGCATGCAGAGTTGGTGTGCTCACTCTGTATGGCATAGGGGACAAAATAAGTTATTTTTGTTGAAAAAGAAGAAAAAAAGGACATGGCAGACCAGTTGTGGCAAACGGTAACATGGTAAAATATGTGCTACAATAAGTGACTTATGATGATTGTAGTCCAGCTATTTAGAAACAGAGAGAGAGAGAGAGAGAGTGTGTGTGTGTGTGTTGAAAAGGAAACAAGAGACAGAGTGTGTGTATGTATATGTGAGGGGGGAAAAAAATGCATATGGACAGGGAGAGATGGGGGAGAGGGAGTGTTGGAGTGTATTTACAGATCGTTGTCACAGTGACACGCGAGTCTAATAAGCATTTGCCTGTTATATTGTTCACCTGACACTCTTCTTTGACTTTCAATGAAGAGAATACATGGAGACTTTTAGATCCTACGTTAGAACGAAATGTACTGACTTGTCTTTCAGTGCCCCGACTGTCAGGATGGTGTTGTGTTTGATGGCCTGGAGAGCTGGTTTGTGCCCAGTCAGTTTTCTGCAGCCAACGCCATCCTGAAGGCGCTAAACAACCGGCGCCACATCTTCTTCTGCACCCTCAAAATGGACTATGCGGCCTTCCAGGAACAGGAGAAAGACAACCAGGAGGCCAGAGGTAAGCAACGTGAAACGTCTTTAGCATTTGCCTCTATAGCCGTTAGTACGGTTCTCAAGCCTGACACCTTAACATCAGTGTACCTGCTTTGTCAGTGTCTGGTCATGTCAGGCATCACTTTGGTAATCACTTCTTCTTCTTTGTTGATGACCAACTTCTTTGTATAGAAGGATAGGTTACACATCATTTATACCAAAATGAAGCAGAGGGTGTTGATGATGGTGACATTGAAAGCGAGTCTGATTCGCTCCCCTTGGACTGCTGGTTTCTGATTCTGCCACCTGACAAATCAGGGTGTGGCTGCAAGTTGGGATTTGGAATGAGCGGCGTGGGAGCAACGCCACTGTATGGCCCAGAGGACCAGAAGATGGGACAGAAAGAAAGAAAAAAAGAGTGTACACAGCAGGAGGAAAAGAAAAAAATAGCTGATGAGATACAAAAAGAATTTTAAGTAAAAACAATATCATATCATATGTACCATATAATCATGAAAATGTCATGGTCTCACATAAGTTCTCATTTAATCATATCATGTACCATATAATCATGAAAATGGCATTATGGTCTCACATAAGTTCTCATTTAATCATATCATATGTACCATATAATCATGAAAATGGCATTATGGTCTCACATAAGTTCTCATTTAATCATATCATGTACCATATAATCATGAAAATGGCATTATGGTCTCACATAAGTTCTCATTTATTAACAACCTTCTGCATTATTTTCACATTTAGAGTCATTGTGTTTAAACCTATGCAACTACAAAATGTTCAGTGACAATAAGTTTAAAAAATGAAAGTCCATCTCTTTTGTTTTGTCTGTGAACGGTGCTGTCGTGAGTGGGGATGGATTGGAGGTAAGAGGTTAACTCGGGACGAATGAGCCGGCTCCGGCTCATTGCTTGCACGACCGTTTAGGACGAATGAGCCTGATCCGGCTCATAAGCGTTTTCAAGAGGTTTTGATTTTTGGCTTGTAACCAGCTTTCAAGCGCGACGTCATAGCCTACTTTCAGTTTGCTTTGACCTTGCCTCACTTGAAATCAACCAATGATTGTAGACTTTACATTCATGTTTAGCTGTAGTTTTTTTTCTCCAAAATCGGTATGTAAAATTTTCCTTCTTTCTATGTGTTAGCTGTTAATAGGAGGCAAACGACGAAAGTTTGGAATCTGATATTTTATGATCTTTTAGTGCATGGTGTTGCGAATCTTTTCTGAAAATATCGATGCCTAACTCTTCATAACTTGGTTTTGGTGATTGTTTTCTGAACCTAGTCAAATGCCCAGTCCCCACAGAACAAGGGGAAATAATTCAGCCAGTCCCGAGTGAGTTAAAAGCCCTAATTACCTGATGAAAGCTCTAGGAGCAGAAAGCTTGCTGTCTCTCTCTCTTCCCCATGATCATCCACAACAATACCTGGTAACAATTGACCTTTTCTTCACCTAATTGAGAACACCAGTGCTGGTTCTCACTAGAATAGTTAAAATAGCAAAATGGTTTTTAGCTTCATTCATTTCTTAATAGCCCGCCGGGGACTTGGGAACTTGGACCCCAGCTTTTCAGATATTCCAGGTTTTTGTAGAAACCCCCATGATGCTGCAGACCTGATGCGATGGGTGACTTTCTTCCAGAGAAGCAGGCCCCTGAACCCCGCTGGGGACTTGGACCCCAGCTTTTCAGATATTCTAGGTTTTTGTAGAAACCTCCATGATGCTGCAGACCTGAGGCGATGGGTGACTTTCTTCCAGAGAAGCAGGCCCCTGAACCCCGCCGGGGACTTGGACCCCAGTTTATCAAATTTTCCAGGTTTTTGTAGAAACCCCCATGATGCTGCAGATCTGATGCAATGGGTGACTTTCTTCCAGAGAAGCAGGCCCCTGAAGCCCGCCGGGGACTTGGGGACTTGGACCCCAGCTTTTCAGATATTCTAGGCTGCAGACCTGATGCACTGGGTGACTTTCTTCCAGAGAAGCAGGCCCCTGAAGCCTGCCGGGGACTTGGACCCCAGCTTTTCAGATATTCTAGGTTGCAGACCTGATGCGCTGGGTGACTTTCTTCCAGAGAAGCAGGCCCCTGAAGCCTGCCGGGGACTTGGACCCCAGCTTTTCAGATATTCTAGGTTGCAGACCTGATGCGCTGGGTGACTTTCTTCCAGAGAAGCAGGCCCCTGAAGCCTGCCGGGGACTTGGACCCCAGCTTTTCAGATATTCCAGGTTGCAGACCTGATGCGCTGGGTGACTTTCTTCCAGAGAAGCAGGCCCCTGAACCCCGCCGGGGACTTGGACCCCAACTTTTCAGATGTTCCAGGTTGCAGACCTGATGCGCTGGGTGACTTTCTTCCAGAGAAGCAGGCCCCTGAACCCCGCCGGGGACTTGGACCCCAGCTTTTCAGATATTCCAGGTTGCAGACCTGATGCGCTGGGTGACTTTCTTCCAGAGAAGCAGGCCCCTGAACCCCACCGGGGACTTGCACCCCAGCTTTTCAGATATTCCAGGTTGCAGACCTGATGCGCTGGGTGACTTTCTTCCAGAGAAGCAGGCCCCTGAACCCCGCCGGGGACTTGCACCCCAGCTTTTCAGATATTCCAGGTTGCAGACCTGATGCGCTGGGTGACTTTCTTCCAGAGAAGCAGGCTGTGCAGGCGGAGGCCCTGGAGCATCAGAGGCTGGAGGAGATGGAGGAGGACGAGTACGGCGCTCTCAGCCAGCAGGAGAAGGACCGCATTGACCTGGCCAGGCTCAACATCAGGAAACACCGCATCAAGAGGTCGGCCGACAACTGGGCAACGGATATTTCTGAACATAGGAGCACACTCACAAACACACGCTTTCACACACACACGCACGCACACCTTAGCAGGTGAATTTTACCAACAGAAAACTTGTTTAGCCACTGTTCCGTGTCTTTAGTTGTCTGTTTTCTCCTCAAACAAGGGGAAAATCTTGAAGTAAACACATCAATAAAGGCTAACCAAAAAATCAGAATGTAGAGCGATAAACAATAATTTTGAATGGTTCAATTTTCTCTTAACACCCCCACCACCACCACCACCACCACACACACGCACACACACGCTCACACTTTTTCTCTCCCCCCTCCCCTTTAAAAAAAAAAAAATCTCCTCTGTTTGTTATAAATTATAAGGCACACAAACAATGCATATTATGCATAAACATGCATTCACCTGGGTTCTCGTTGCCCTTGTCAGTTCCAAGACTCGCTTTGGTCAGTATTTCTAGGAAACAAGGATGTCAATAATGATTGATTATTATTGGCTTTGAATTTCTTTTGGGAAGCAGTTTTGATGACTTTATCTAGCGACTTTGGGTTGAAAAAAGCGATGAAAGCATTGAAAGCATGTCGCTTTTCTGTTGAAATAGATCAAAGCTACAAACACCTCAGACAGTGATGAGGATTACCCAGGGGGGGTGGATGAAGTGGGTGGGATGGGGGGGGGGGGTGTTAGGCTAGATATGTCAACGGAAGGCTGAAGAGTCCAATGACAAAATGAGTCATAATTATCCCCAGCTGTTGAAAATAACGCCATACATTCTCACCCGTACCCCAACCCTCATCACAGCTAAACTTTCTCCCTTGATAGCTTTTCCAGATCAGACTTATCTATCATAATCTTATCTATACCTTTATGATAACATCCACTGTGTGTCAGTGCATATGTTTTTGCGATATCATATGGTTGTAGTATAAAAAACCGTTAGCTGCACACCCTTATAATCAGATATATAAGTTCCCAAACCAGTGGCCATAGTTTGAAAACTGCTGGTTGTGGACCCCTTTAACCAAATGTATTCATGATCAGCATTACTAAAGGAGACATTTAGAAGGAGCCATAAGTAAGCTAAAGTGAGAGCCAAGCGGGGCTCAGAAACCAGTGGCATGGTTTGATAACTGCTGGTCGTGGACCCCTTTAACCAAATGTATTCATGATCAGCATTACTGAAGGAGACATTTAGAAGGAGCCATAAGTAAACTAAAGTGAGAGCCAAGCAGGGCTCAGAAACCAGTGGCATGGTTTGAAAACTGCTGGACCCCTTTAACCAAATGTATTCATGATCAGCATTACTGAAGGAGACATTTAGAATGAACCATAAGTAAACTAGAGTGAGAGCCAAGCGGGGCTCAGAAACCAGTGGCATGGTTTGATAACTGCTGGTTGTGGACCCCTTTAACCAAATGTATTCATGATCAGCATTACTGAAGGAAACATTTAGAAAGAGCCGTAAGTAAACTAGAGTGAGAGCCAAGCGGGGCTCAGAAACCAGTGGCATGGTTTGATAACTGCTGGCTCTGGATCCCTATAACTGTTATGTTTGTGATCAGCATTGCCAGAGGATGCTGTGGGAGACTTTTAGAAGGGGGCCATTAGTAAAATGAGGATGAGAGCCAAGCAGGGCACACAAACTGGTGGCATATGCTTTTAGATCCCTATTGGGGTCTGCAACGAACACCTTTTGCAAGAGTGAATGCCCTTGGTGGGTGGGGGAAGATGGTTCAGTACTGACCAGACAGGGGGATAACTCGCCAATAACCCTATTTGATGCCACTAAATGGCTGCCTTTCGCAAGAGTGAATGCCCTTGTCAGTACTGACCAGCAAGGGCATCACTCTCACTGTCAAGGGCGTTAATAACCCTAGTTGCAGAGGCCTATAATCATTCTCATTTGTGATCAGCATTTCCAGAGGAATGGATTGGGAGACGTTTAGAAGGAGCGGGGCCAATATAAAGTGAGAATGACAGCCAAGCAGCACCCTGAAACCTGTGGCCGCTCTATGACTATTTATCCGTGACAAGCATTACTGGGGCATGCAGTCAGGAGCATTTTGAAGGGACAAAACTAGAATGAGAGCTGAATGGTCAGTGGCTGTAGATGGCACTCTGTTGGTTGTGACCAACTATTAAAAATTAAACAATTAAACCTCTTGCATTCGCTTTTGTTACAGCAACAAAAGATTCTAGTGTTCATGCAGGTTCTTTCAAACATTTTTGAGAAAATCTTGTCATTTGAAGCAAACAGAGCACCATACAGTTACCATCACATCGTTGGAAGGGAGGAGCTTCTTCACAGTGTGTGCAACAAACCAGAACTTATTGCGTGATTGATCTTCAGAAGTCGGAGTGTGGCTGCTCACATGGCTGGGTGATCAAAAACGGTCACACACGTGATGTTCTCATTCCTAGCTGGTGCATTTGTACCATAGTGTTCAAATGCTTCGGCTGTTGGGATGATCCCTGGAGTCTTATAAGCCAGGGTACATCAACAACCACAGAGCTTGATGGAAATACCATCAGAAGGGGACTCAGATTGGGGGCGAGTTATGGCCGATTTTGGCTTGCTTGAATACATGGAGGCAACTTCTGGTGGGCCAGTGTTTACCAGAATAAATGCAAAGAGGGTTAAGCTTCTCTGCCAGAGGGCAACTGATAAATTATTGATTTTCTTTTTATAAAATTTAAAAGACACCCGTTAGACTTGAATCTGAAAAAAATGGTCTAGAGTAGAAAGGTCTGTGCGTTGGTTGGGTCCGTGTGTACCCCCCCTTGAAATCATAGAAATTGTAAAGAAATCATGTCATGTTTTGCGTCATTTATTGCAATGACGTTTATTTCTTCTTGCTTCCATTTTTCAACCGAAAGAGATCAACTTTCATGCAGTTAGATGGTAAAATCTGAATCTACTCATTTTACGTTAAGGTTTCCTTCCTCACTTGGTATGGGATGAACGTTGCTATGGGTTACATATAAGTGTATTATGGATAAAAACGCAACACCCGTGTGTAGGGTGCGCACTGACCCGTACCGATAAGCAATGACCAATTTGTCAGTCTTCAGAAATCCGCTTCTAGAAAACGCTTTCAGTTACAAAGCAGAGCGTTGATACAGTGGAAGCAGAAACATTTTTTTTTTTTTTTTTTCCTGTCCCATCTTCTGGGCTGTACAGTGGCGTTGCTCCCACGCCGCTCGTTCCGAATCCCAATTCGCAGCTACACCCGGGTTTGTTCAAGTCGCAGAAACCAAGACCAGCAAAGCAGAAACATTTTAACAGACGCTGGTGATCTAAATCTTTTCCAATACCAAACTGGAGATCCACAAATTGACGTAATATTACGATAATGCCTTAAGGGGTACGCAACCCCCCCTTTCTACTCTAGAGATATATCTTTCCTGACTTGTTTAAACCAAAAAAACATCATTCCAGGGCTATGACATCAAAAGTTATGACATCATCTATGACATCACACACCCCAGAAGGGGTTAAATATGTCTGATTATTTAGGAGCATAAAGACATTTGTTTTTTTGGTGTTACATTGGCTGTTTTCAGGTTCCAAGAGCACAGAGAGACGAAAGAGCGGGAGAGAGAAGAAGAGGAGAGACGCAAAGAAGAGGAACTGTAAGTGACCGAATGCTATGAGATTTAAAACAAAAAACTGGGGGGATACCGGGGGGTCTTTTGTATAAATAGTTCCCCCACCTTCTGGAAGTTCTGTGCTTGTAACTTCCTCTAATCTGTCACTCTCTTTGACTCTGCCATTTCCCTTTGCTTGCTGTCATCTGCTGTCTTTCTGCCTAACCGGTCCATTCTCCTGACTTTTTTCAAGAAACCCTTTCAAAACGATTTCTTCCAGCTGAAGTCAGACTTGCTGGGCCTAACTATTTCTTAGTTAGGCGCATAATGGCAGCATGACGCATCTGCGCTCATAATTGACAGGAAACTGAGTGATCGAAGAAGAAGAAGAAAAAACTTTGTTCAGTTCCTTGGGATTCTGACTAGGTTTTCTTTTTCCTTCCCTCTTCAACAACATACCCTCTCTATAGGATAGGATAATTCACAATAGTGTTTTTTTGTCCATATATAATCATTTTTATGTCAAAATGTTTTATTGTTTCAAAATATCGGCTAGCTCAAAATAAATTTTCACTCCTTTAAATTTTGACTGTCCATATATTAGCGCTTGCGTGCGTGTGTGTGTGTGTGTGTGTGTGGTGTTTACATGCGGTGTGTTCTTGATATTAATGTTATTCATTCTTTTATTTATTAATTTCATAGAGATATTTACTGAAGAATTGCTTGGTCTTTTGGTTGGTCTCTTGGTCAAAGTCTCACGAACAGCCTTTGTTTGAAAGCACACATTTTGAAGATTTGTGAGCTAGTCGTTTGGGAACGTTTCATGCTTGTATTAATGCGTATCTTTCGGTTGTTGTTTAATGTTAGTATGAATGATAAGTGAATGCACACTGAGTTGCTTAGCAAGATTATGCGCTATGAAGCCTATGTAAGCACTATTCATCGCCTTGGCATGAGGCTGTGTCAGACCAGTTGACATGAGCTAGAACACCAAGGCTACATCAAAATGTTATGTTCTGCATGGTTGTGCGGGGATTGTCTTAAGCCATGACAAGCTCCTGGCATAACATCATCAGTGACAGTCTAAGATCCTCTGAAGTCGGAATGTGGCTGACCACGTGGTGGAGTTATCAAAAACGGTCACACACGTAATGTTCTCATCCCTCGCTGGTGCATTTGTACCATAGCGTTCAAGTGCTTTGGCTGTTGGGATGATCCCTGGAGTCTTTAAGCCAGGGTAAGACAACAACAAACAGCACTATTCATTATTATTATTACTATTATTATTTCCACTGTATACACACACACACACACACACACACACACACACACACACACACACACACACACACACACACACACACTGTTTGCCTATGTGAGCAGCAGGCACAAGAAAGTTTCAAAGAAGAAGCGGGACACCCTACGAGCAACATCAGAGGATGTCATATGTATGAATGAGGTCCATCAAGATTATGAAAGGTAAGCACCAGTGGCAAATGCGTCGGATGAAACACCCTAAATGTGTGGATGCTTTTACCATAAGCTGATATCTGAAATGCGTAAAGGCAGTACTACTGAAAATGTGCCTAGTTGTATTAAGTTTAACTCTTCTCACGCCATTGGCGGTAGCTACCGACGCGGCAGGCTTGCCACGTGGTTGCCCATGTGCTTTCCTATTTTCAGAGGCTTACATCATTGCATTTCTGCCGTTGTCGCATGCACATGCTGTCAAAATAAAATGGCTACTTCTGCCTTGTTAATTATGGCTCCAACGGTTCCCAGTTGAGTGGGAAACAACTGAATTTTTTAGGATTTGGTGGGATTGGCGGTGGTGACTCGTCACGCGTGGAGTTGATAGGCGATCATGAAAGGATTGATGTACCTTTTGGAGGAATTGCACTTCATGTAGCTGAATTGAAAGAAAGACGGGCAGTGGAAGTTCAATCTGGATCAACTGACTGGCAGAAGGGAAGTGGTAGGGGGGGTGGTAGCAGCAGATTGAGAAAGATTGATCCGATTTCAAAACATTTTTTGGATAGTTCTCATGAGGGCGGCGCAGCCATTTTCCAAATAGAGTTGATTCTCGTCAATGAAAGATACGATGAAGATTTTTGGATTAAAACTTGAGATAATTGTTAAAATGAAGCAAAAAACAGTACTGAAGAGTGTTAGGTGGAAATCAGCTGATCTTTTTTATTCAAAGTCGGATGAAGAGAACAAACTAATTGGTGATCTTGAAGTCAGTGGTTAGAATGATTTGGTGAAAGTCCGACCCCGACTTGGAAATCGGCCCAATAATAACCGATTTACACAGATTTTTAGCCAAGTAAGTAGAAATTTGCCTTTGTTATTAATTATCCATGGCATACACAGTTCCAAGCCAACACATGTGACACAAAGTTTGTATGATTTCGTTTTCATTTTCTTTACACAATAAATGATCACCACCAGCAACATCTCCATCAAAAACTCAACAAATCATTTTGTAAAAAAAAATCAATATAATCTACAATCATTTTTGCACCCTTCTACCAAGTTTCATGGTATTTTGAAGAGAACTTTATTTCCTGTAATTTTTTAAAATAAAGTAGGTAGTCAAATTCAGAATCCTTGAAATTTACTTGGCGTGAGAAGAGTTAAAATGCTCTCAGTGTTGTTCGGGGCAGTGGGTGGATGCATCATGCCTCCATACTGGGAGCTGGATGACCCCGCCCCCTCCACGAGTCTCTCCCGCTGGGGATACCGGGGGGTCTTTCATAAAAAAATAGTTCCCCCACCGTCTTGAAGTTCTGTGCTTATAACTTTCTCTAATCTGCCACTCTCTTTGACTCTGCCTTTTCCCTTTGCTTTCTATCATCTACTATCTTTCTGACTTGTTGGCCCATTCTCCTGCCTTTTTAGCATTTAAATCCTCCAAATAATTTTTCTTCTTTGAGCTCCTTCGATATCGGATTGTGTCAGCTGTACGCAGCAGGAAGACCAGTGAAAACTGAAACCGGACACATACGTACGTTGCCCATTATGGCCAGCCATATGGCCTGGGAACGCAGAAGAAGAAGAAGAAGAATTACGCGTTGTTGCTCTTGCATACACCCACAAGCGCACGATACATGCGCACACACCTTCACAATTACCCGCTCACCCACCTCCACAGACAACGCACACGCACACACACATGCACTAATCGCGTGCGTGCACACTCACCTAAGCTACTTCCCACCCCAACCCCTACCTACTACTACCATCCTGTCTGCACAGGCATGTATGAACACACACATATGCATGCACATACGCACGAAGGAAGTTTTCCTTGATGCAATAACAGTTCCAAGATTCTTTTGTGCCAGGTTTGTCATCAAACTGGAGATACAGTTGACCCCCTCACGAACGGCCCCCTGATTTACGACCTCCCCTCTTTTACGACTGAAATATGAATGACGGATCGTTTTTCTTCTAAAGTTGCCTCCTCATTTACGACTCCCCCTCTAACGCGTTTTACGACCGTAAATCTTGTTGATTTTACGACCGATGCAACACATTCTGACCTTCTCGGCCTCAGTTCGAGCCGACGCACAGCTGGGGTACCACTGTGGTTAGGTCAATCTCAGTAAAAACGAACCATTCTCATGCCGAAATTGAAGAATTTAATCAGCAATATCACGATCTGACCACTAAATGTCACCACTTTTATGCACATGTGTCATCACTGAGCAGTTTATGATCAAAGTTTGAACTGAAACAGTCGCGATCGTGTCGATCTTTACGAACTCTGTGCACACGTAGGCCTAAATGCGGTCAACTCCCAAGTTGAAACTAGGTGATCGGTCACACTCCATAAGTTGGAACTCAGTGAATGGTCTCACTTTACAAAAAATAAGTTGAAAAGCAGCTCCTTTCCGTTATCAAACTGATAAATCAGCGTTAGTGCGTGCAATGAAACACTCACTGAATGCAAACAACTCACAAAATCCGATAAATGAAAGCAGCTGGCGCATTAGCGTTTGCCGTGATTTCGTATTTGCGGTATGTGCGGCGCCATTTTGTCAGCCGAGTTGTATGCGCGGTTGGTCTGCACTGTTGTTATGTGTAGTTTGTGTGTGAGTGCAACACGGGCCGTCGAGCACACTTTCTGTTTTCGCTCGTTTACGTATATTAGCTAGACCGCGGATGTTTCATTCAAGAATGACGGAGAAAGCATGTTTTAGTTTTAGTGTATGCATGTGCTGTGCGTCATATACGGTGTAGTGAGTCACTGAGTGCATTGTTTTGGTCACCCCTGATTTAAGACCCCCCTCTTTTATGACCGATTTTTCGCGATTTTTTGAAAGTCTTAAAAGAGGGGGTCGACTGTACAAGACAAGATCTAAGCACATCATATAGTAAAAAGCCAACTGTCCGTCCGTGTGTGTGTGTGTGTGTGTCTGAAACACAAAACGGGCCTTATAACTCCGCCGTTTTTCAACCGAATCGCTTCAAATTTGCTGTGAGCCCTAACAGGGCGATGGCAACGGCAACCGGGGCGGCCGTGTCATTTGCGCGGTTTCGCAAATGCGCGAAACGCGTATCTGCCGGACTCTCGCCGCCCGTATCTCCGGCGTTTCTGGACCGATTGCCTTCAAATTTGGCAGGTACATGACCGGGGACGGTGACTATCGGTGTGCCAAACCGAAAGCGAATCGGTTCAGAAACATGCGCGCTATACGCTGCTTCACCTTTTCATGAATAACTCTGCCGTTTCTTAACCGAATCGTCTCAAATTTGCTGTCAGGCAGAAAATTGGAAGAGAATCGGGAGAACGCGTCACTCTCAGAGCAGCGCCAACAGGAAACGGGGCCTTATAACTCCGCTGTTTCTTAACCGAATCGCTTCAAATTTGCTGTACTCAGCGTTATCAGTACTTGGCGTTACCGTTACTAGGCGTTACCAGTACGGTGCATTGCCAGTACTAGGCGTTGCGCTAGTTTTGCATAAATATGTGAGGGTTTGTTCTTCATTTATCTTCTGTTTTTTTTGTTTTTTTACCTGTGTTGCAGAAAGAAGAACATTTCTGGGAAGGATATGACAAGGAAATTGGATATGTTGCAAGACAATGTAGTGTTATCAACATCAGGGTTGTCAGGTCAATTACAAGAAAGCAGTGACACAGTCAAAGATGCTGAGAACCTTCTGATCAAGAGGCAAGTATTCTAATGCAACAGTACATGCATGCATCTTTATACAGCCTTGTGTGTATTACAAACATTACTTTTAGTGATTGTACATCACATATGAACACTTTGACATTTAACACATGCTCACAAGCACACTCTTAACAAAGCTCACTGACATACTGAAATACATGCTCACATGAATGACACGCACACACACATACACACATACACATACTACTTATTTCCCAAATGCCCAGGCATCTATTATAATAAATCATATTAAAATCCCACAATATATTTTCTCTGAATTTGAATCGTTTTCCGTATATCTAAAACAATTAATGGCGTGATTCGTTGCTGGTATCGGAAGATTGACAGGCATTGACAAAGCCCAAAATATTTGCTAATAAAACTCTTAACAGCAGTTATTTCCACTTGTTTGTTTTCTTTTGGCTGAAAGCTGTATAATAAATCATTATAAATTTATCGTAAACTTTTATTGCCAAGAAAAAAAAATCACCATTTCCTGTCGAAAAGACAGTAACTGTGCATAGTTTTGGGTGAGTTTCTTAAAATTATAGAAACCAAAGAAAAATATGTAGCATGAAATTACCAGTTTTTAAGGTTCAATGAAAACGCGCAAAACCTATTGAAATGATTTGCAAATTGTTTTGCTTTGACCCTTTCACCACCAACGTCGCATTTTTGCACCACAATGATTTAAACACCCATGTCATTAAAACCCCCTTGAAATCAGGGTCTGTTATTCAATGATATTGTGTTCCTAAATATGGGTAGTAAGGCTTGACCCTATTCTAAATGTGTCACAGAGAAATCCCACAATATTGCAGACAAAATCATTTCTGTAGTCAAGTAAGCTCAATGGACATTTTTGGCTCAAATATCGCTGGCGGTGAAAGGGTTAAATTGTTCCTCATACTTTTAATAATGAGACATACTATGGACCATGAACATAACTGTCATATATGAAAGCATGAGGAGCAATCAACCAATAGTGGAAGATGTGAAACAGCAGCAAGATCTATCTAAAGCTTGTAACTCCAGTGTCTGATCATTGTTGTACGGCTATGAAATCCACCCAGGAATAGAAGCTTGATGCATTTGACTCGAGATGTCTTTACAAGATTTAGACACCTGCTGGAACAATTTTGTTACTAACGACGTGGTTAGGGAGAGAACAGGACAGCACCCAGTCACACACAATATGCAAACGGCGCTTGAGTTGGCTGGAACAGGTGTCAAGATTACCAGAGTCAAGACCTGCCAACAGGGATCTGAAAGGTGGCAGGAAGAGGGGGAAGGCCCAAAATGAACTGAACACCAACCAGGTTCTACAACTTGGTAATCGTTGGTTGAGCAAAGTACCAGGCCTTGCCTAAGCCCGACAACTTTGGACATGGGTGCTACTATTTAATTTTTGCACTGATTTCAGTATTTTTAATTTTACCAGAAACTGAACTTCAGTTTTTGTTTAATTCATTAAAAAAAATTGGACCACAAGCGATTTGGGGCGTTTTGAATTTAGTTGTTCTATCTTGGAAGATTACAAAGGCAATGTAATAATTTTACAAGGCTTAATCAAACTGTCTCTGTCTATCATTTTAACTGTCTGTCTCGTTATATCTCTCTATTAAGTTGCCCCCCTGAATCGTCCGATGGAGCTCTGCCCCTGTACCCTGCCAGGGCCATGGGTCCCTGGACCCCTGCCTTTCAGTTTATTTTCATTTGGGGGAGTTGCACCCATGCTTTGGAGCACTCTTTCTGCCTCGTGTGTCTCCAGAGCCGAGTAAATGCTTGTGCTATGCTTTGTGTGGCAGGTTCCAGACGTTTGAGAGTGGCCACCGAGAGCTGTGCTCTCTGCTGGACCTGTGGGATCGCACCTCCCTCCAGCTGCGTCGCCCACCAGGCATGCTGGATCCCGCCGAACAAGAGCCCGTCAAAAAGGGAAAGGGAAAAGGTGCGAGCGTGGATAAAGGGAGGGCTGAGGGGGGGTTTCATCATGCTGGGTTGGGTTTGAGGCGCAAGAATTTTGTTTTCCTACCATTTGATTTCTTCTTCTTCTTCTTCTTCTCTTGAGGGCCCACAGTCTGGAGACCTTGTCCGTGTTCGACATCTTTTTGTAGCGATTTATTTCTTACTATTTTTATTTATTTCTGTTCTGATTCAGTTAAGCTTTGTCTGATCCAGTAGGTGATTTTTAGATAGTCTTTCTGTTTAAATGGGTTCTGGGAACTGCTATGATTCAGTGGGTTTAAAAGTAACTCTGATTTAATTGGTTTAGAAGACTGGTTCAGTATGATTGAGTAGATTTCAGGACTTTGTACGGTTTATGGGGCTCAGGAGTACTGTACGATTCAGTAGGAATTTTTAGTTGATTAATGAGTCAACAGGTGCGTTTGTATTCATTGTGTTCTTACGTAGTTGAATGTCTGAAACATTTGTTTAATATTTAACTCAGATTATGCAGTTACATGTTTTGATGTACTGTATTTTGCGGACTATAAGGCGATAGTTTTTTCCTAGACTGAGATCCCTGCGCCTTATAATGTGACTGATAATATAGTAAGGAAATAGAGTAACAAAATCTGAATTTTGAGTCAAATTTGGGGGGTGCGCGTTACAATCAGGTGCGCCTTATAGTCCGTAAAATACGGTATGTGGTTGCCTTTCTTTTATTCACTTTTACTCCATCTTCATTCATGATAACATGTCCATTTTAAAGCCGTAGCTCCTGATTCCAGGAATCGGGTGGCTATTTTTAGACACACGCCTCTACCAGCAAGAGGAGAAAAGAAGGGTTTGCTCGCAGCGTGTGGCGAAAACTGACGTTTTTGCTCGCCTCCCTCCTTTTATATCCCTGTCCTGCCTGTCTGTAGGCTCTCGTGGTCAAAGCTTTTAAACATATCGTATATTTAAAGCAGTTAATGCCCACATATTTCTGTCTGTACCAATTCCGTTAATATGCTGTAATGCTGTACTGATGCTGGTTTTGGTTCCCCTTCTTTCTATGTTATTTTAAGTTTGTATATTGCTTTTAATGTGCGCACGCATGTGTTTGTGTGTGCATGCTTGCTTAAGTATGCCTGAGGGTGCGCTCATTTTCCTGATGTTTTTATAAAGTTTATTCATTTTTAAATAATTGGAATATATACTTAAAGTATTGTGTGTGTGAGGAGAGTGCGCTCATTTTCCTGATGTTTTTATAAAGTTTGTTCATTTTTAAATAATTGGAATGTATGCTTAAAGTATTGTGTGTGTGTGTGTGAGAGAGAGAGAGAGAGAGAGAGAGAGAAAGATGGGGCGGGGGGGGGGGGGGGGGGGGTATGTGTGTGGTTGTGTTTAAGAGAGAGGAATGAAGATAGATAGAGTAAGTGTGAGTGTCAGTGAGATAGTTGGAGGAAAGATTTCTGGTTCAACTTGTTCTGTCTAATTTTTCATTGCCTACAACCTGGAAGAGGAGGGGCATTTGGGAGTGAAGGGGATGGGTGGACGGATTAGTACGGGTGAGTGATGCATGATGCGTGTGGCTACAGAATTATTGTTGATGAGAGCATCATTAAGTTTGAAATAAAGGAACATTTCAGAGTGGGCGCTTTTTGGGGAGGGGTTTGCACTTGAATAACTGTAGAAGGAGGTGTATGAGAACTGAAGAGGAGGGGGGTAGAACTACTCGTGGTTTTATGTATAGTTTTGCTTTTTGTAAGAGTAAGTTAATGCATTATTTGTATTTATGGATTGTGCATTGTGTAGGGTGACGGGTGGTGTGAAGGGACTAATAGTATAACCATTTTTTAGTTTAGTACATGTGCTTTTGTACAATCTATTCTATCATGTTACCGTTTCACTACGAACTGAGTTTACTCTTCCAACTTGGGGCAAATGCCAATTTACCAAAGACATAGTCTAAATAAGACTAAAATCACTTCCCTTGGCACGGTTACCGTGCATATAGCCGATGATATGATCCGGGTGACGTCACTTCCGTAGCGGCTATTTCAAATCAGAATAAATTTTCCAACCTTTGGGGCTGCCATGTTTTTTCTTCCCTCTACATTGTAAATTGTTTATCCGCCTGTTTCTACACCATCCCGGCTTTTCTGTGTCCCTAACACCAAGTGGGGTTCAGGTTTGGTCGGCTAGCGCTATCTAACTTGATATTTTCTTGATTAATTGATTATATTTTGATTTTTTTTCGAAATTGTTGTTTGAGATTGTGCCGGTCTTTGCCCCCGGCGTCATGTCGTCACTCGACCCTATCCCTACTCCAATTCCTTCTGTTGTTGTGTCGGGTTCTGTTACGCCCAAGCAAGGGCGTGACGATAAAGGGAAGTTCCTCCCTGTTTCTTCTTCGGCTAGCTCTAAGAAGGAGCCCAAGTCTAGACCATCTAGTTCTAAGAAGAGGAGTCTCTCCCCCCCTCCCACTCTGCTTTCCCCTATCCTTGAGTCGCAAGAGCAGGTTATTACTGTGGTCGATTCGTCATCTCTCGTTGCAGAAATGATCGCAGGTTTTCACGACAAGGGTATGGTGTTAGTCCCTGCCTCTTCTCTAACTTCTCACTTAGTTGAATCGAGGCCCACCTCAACACTGACTACTCAGACTAGACAGACTTCTCAGGCCAAGCCCACGGATGAAGTTGGATTCTTAGCGGATCCTTATGGTCAGGACACACTCCCAGACGGTCCCCGAGATTATTTTGCCGTTGGGGACGAAATTCCAGCCGTTATTTCGCCCGGCCAACTGGCCCGCATGGAGCGGCACACAGGCATTTCAGTTTCCCCACTGGACCCGGACCCGTACACGGACAGCTACCGCCCTTCACCGGCCCGCACGGGTCCCCGCACGGCCGGTCCGACCCGCCCGTCCTCTGACTTCCCGTACGAAGATTTTCAGCGGACACGTGAGTTACAAACCGCCCGTACGGGCAACGGAAAACCCAGACTCTCTCTCACGGACAGAAAACCAGAACTCTCTCAAAGCATGATCACACAAGTGAGTGCTTCTGCCCGGTCCGTTCACGGTACAGATACCGTGTCCGCTACCGCTGGCCCGTCACCTGTTCAGCCGTTCACGGCTCCCGCTCGGCCGTCACGGCCCGTCCGGTCCGGTCACGGCACACCCGTGACCGCTACCCGACCCGTCCGCAGCAGAAGCGACGGCTACCCGTTCGACGGCAACGGTTTCAACGGCAACCGTTGTGATGACAACCGCTACTACGGCTCCCGTGATGACGGCTCCGTTCCGGCCTCCACTGGCCGTGAACACCCCTCTGCGAGGAGAAACCCAACGGATGGATTGCCTTCTGGTCATCCCTACGGGCAAGACTCAAACTTTCGGCGAGATTCATCCGCGGAAAATGAATTTTACCCGTCTGAATACGAGGGTTTTGATGACTACGAGACTTACGATGACCCAGGTGTGCGTCATCGCTCTCAGTACACACCACGGACCCCTCTTCGGTCTCCTACCAATGACCGTCAGGAGACGGAATCTGCCTCTCTTCAGGACCATGAGATCCCCCAGGATGAACTCCCTGTGCAGATGGAGCCCATCCCTTCAACTGGGAACTACCAGGGGTACTTGCATATTCTCCAGCCGTTCTGCAGTGACATTAAGCCCATGTCCCAGCCCAACAAGCAACGGCCTGACCAGCCTAATCCGTTTGGACAACTTCTTACGGAGAAAGAACCCCTCCTCGCCTTGCATACGTCGCCTTTCATCCGTCAGATTATTCGGCGGACAGATGCTGACTTGTGGACTACTCCCCCTCCAGTGGAGCAGGAGGACGAAGACACCCCTGCCGCTATGTACACTCCAGAAGCTATCCCTTCTGCCCCGGGACAGTTCATCAAGAGAGAGTTCTTTCCCCCATTCCAATTGGCGAACTCTTTTGTGCCGTTGCCTTCCTTCTCAGATGTGTCAACAAGTGAACGCACAAGTCTGGGCTACAGAGCAAAGAACAGATTCGCTCTTGTCGACATCTCCCAACAGTCGTTCAACAACCTCGAACGTTCTGTGTTCTCGATTCTAAGGGCATCTTCACTAGCCACCTCTATGCTCCAGTCCCTGCCGCAAATAGTGGGCTCTACCCCAACCAAACAGCCTGAAGACTTTCAGTTGAGTCAGGAGATCGATGAGCGAGCTCTTGGTGTCGCTCTCGCTTCGCTCTCGCTTAGCTCTCCCAGGCGGTCAACTCTATTGCCTATGTCGCTTCGTCGTCCAAGACTCAGCTCGCTGCCCTATACAGAGACTCAGTGCTAGCGAAATCCAGCGTTTCTCTGTCCACCTTCGAAAGATCGAAGATTCGCTCCTGTCCTTCGACATCCTCTTCGACCTTCCACCCGGCCTCACTCAAGGAGACCCTGGATGAGGCGAAGAAACGTAAACACGAATTGTCTCAGGAGCACATCATGAGTTGGGCCCGACGTTCGGCGAACCGTGAGTTCGCTCCCCCGCCGGCAAAGCGACCTCGTCCTGATCAGAGACGGCCAAGTTACGTCCCTTCTCGGGGCATGGCTTCCAGAGGACGCTCTTCCCACCAACCGTCCTCTCGCCAACACGCTCATCCTCCGCGCCCCCCTCACCAGTTCCAACCCTCCACCTCGCCCCGTGGGGTCTCATCCTCTGGGCGGCGCGCTGGCTGGCCGGGTCATGCCCGGTATGCCCGAGCACCGTTCAGGGGACGGAAGCAGCATTTTCAGTAAAGCCCGCTCCTCCTTTGAAGGATCCGGCACTCTCGGCCAATTCAAGTGCCGGTTCCCTGTTGGAATGCCTTCCAGCATGGGAACGCTTGGTCGCGAGCCCCTGGATCCTTCAGGTGGTGCGGGCAGGCTTCCGGTTCCCGTTTTCTCGGGAACCTCCCCTGTCTTCCTCCCCCATCTCCTTCCCCCCCCCCTCGGACCCAGCGAAGCTCAACGTCCTTCAAAAGGAGATCGACTCCCTGCTCCAGAAGTCGGCCATCGTCCCGGTGGTCCCTACGGACCCTGGCTTCTACTCCAGACTCTTCGTGGTGCCCAAGAAGAACGGGGAGTTTCGTCCGGTCTTGGACCTTTCCCCCCTCAACAAGTTCATCCGAACCCCAAAATTCAAGATGGAGACTGCCGCCTCCATCCGTCTGGCAGTTCATCCAAACGACTGGTCGACGTCCATCGACCTCAAGGACGCCTACTTTCACGTGGCCATCCACCCTTCTCGACATCGCTTCCTGAGGTTCGTTTGGGGACAACAAACCTACCAGTTCGTGGCTCTGCCCTTTGGGCTATCCCCAGCTCCATGGATCTTCACGAGAATCGTCAAGGAGTTAGCCCGCCTGGCCAGGGCAAGATCGATCCGCCTGCACATCTACCTCGACGATTGGCTTCTGCTGGCCTCTTCCCGCAGTCTCTGCCGTTCCCACACAGACACCCTGGTCAAACTATCTCGCTCTCTGGGCTTTCGGATCCACGATCAGAAATCAGATCTCGTCCCTTCAACCACCTTCTCCTACCTGGGAATGGTGTTCGACACCGTACGGTTTCGTGTCCAGCCAACTCAGGACCGAGTCCTCAGCCTGCTGAACTCAGTGACTCTTCTCAGACAGAGATCTTCGGCGTCAGCCCGGCAACTCCTCCGGCTTCTAGGGCTGATGGAGTCTGTTGCGGACCTACTACCATTGGCCAGAGTCCACAAGAGGCCTCTTCAACGCCACCTCTCGGCCAGGGCAATCTCGCATGTGCCTCTCGATCACCAGATAGAGCTAGGCCCTTGGTTCCTCGAGTCGACAGCCCAATGGGCGAAGATCTCTTGGCTCAACGACGCAGTTCCCATCCGTCCGCTTCAACAGCAACGGTTCCTCCACACGGATGCGTCTACGGCTGGATGGGGAGCACATTTAGACAACGAGGAGGTCTCAGGTCTTTGGACCCCGTCGGAGTCCCTTCTACATATCAACCTTCTCGAGCTGGAGGCGGTTGCTCGAGCTCTCAAGGTGTTCGCCCCCCTCCTCTCGGACTTTTGGGTCACTGTCTGCGGCGACAACACCACAGCCCTTTCATACCTACGCCGCCAGGGCGGCACTCGCTCCGTGCTACTCTCAAAGAAAGCGGAGGAGATCCTGCTGTGGGCTCAAGCCAACCACACCTTCCTCTCTGTGGAATATGTTCCTGGAAGACTCAATGTTCTGGCGGACCAGCTGAGCAGGAAGGGCCAGATCCTCCCAACGGAGTGGACAATTGCACACCAATCTCTACTTCCTCTGTGGGAGTCCTGGGGCAAACCTCACGTGGACTTGTTCGCCACCAAGTACAACTCAAGGCTTCAGCTCTATGTTTCTCCTATGAGGGACCCCCAGGCACTGGCGCGCAACGCTTTCTCCATACCCTGGACAGGCATGTCGGCATATGCCTACCCCCCGACATCACTCCTTCCGAAAGTCCTGGAGAAATACTCCCGCGACAAGCCTCGGCTGATCATCGTCGCCCCGTTCTGGGAATCCAGCCCCTGGTTCCCCGAACTAGTCAACCTGTCTCACACACCTCCCTTCCGGCTGCACCTGACAGACCGCACCCTGCTCCAGCCTCGCACAGGAGTCGGTCACGCAAGCCCAGAAACGTTTCAGCTGACCGCATGGCTACTATGCGGTCAGGCCTGCAATCACGAGGGATCCCATCCAGAACCATTGACCTCATGCTGAAAGCCAGGAGACAGAGTACAAACAGACTCTATGACATCAGGTGGGCCTCATGGTTCGAGTTCTGCTCTTCTCACGGTTTCCCCCCTCTGAACCCTTCAGCCTCTGAGTTCGCTCGATTCCTCTCTCACCTACATCTGGATAGGGGTCTTTCGGCTCAAACGCTCAACGGGTACAAGGCCGCTGTGTCTCATACTGTAGCTGTTTCTAGAGGCAAGAAGTCTCCCTCCTTCTCGAGTTCAATAGAGGTGTCGCATGTCATTGATGCAGTTCGCAACCTGTCGGTTACTCGGTCAGTTAGGTTTCCCCAGTGGGATATCTTCCTCGTCCTGTCATTCCTCAGGGATTACTGTGAACCCATGTCGTCTCTGTCACTCAAGCTCCTCACCTTTAAGACTGTCTTTCTGGTTTCACTCGCCACGGCTAGGCGTGTTAGCGGCGTCCACGCTCTTAGCGGTTTAGATAGCGACATCGAGTTCTCATCTGATCCCCAATCTGTGACACTGTCTTTTTTGCCAGAGTTTCGGGCTAAAAATCAGCCCTCCCAGACATCTCCTTCTGTCACCATTCAGAGCATCAAGCAGATCCTCTCACAGGATGATGAAGATAGGTTCTTATGCCCTGTCAGGGCTATTAAGTTCTACCTGAAGAGAACTTCCTCGTTTAGGGGGCAACGACGTAGGCTGTTTATCTCTCTGAATGAGAGGTATGCTAAGGACATAATCAAATCCACCATTTCCCGATGGTTAATTTGTACTATTAAGCTAGCCTATGCCCACGCCGACAAAGCCTTGCCCCTCATCCCAATACGGGCCCACGAAATCAGGGCCATCAGCGCCTCTCTCGCCATGATCAAAGGTGTCCCCTTGTCCCACATCATGGAGTCTGCATTCTGGCGATCCCAGTCCACCTTCAGCAGCTTTTACCTCAGGCATTACTCTGCCCGCAGACAGGACAACACCTTCGGCATCAGGAAGGCTGTCCTGGCTCAGACCCCGGTCTCCCTGAACTAAGGTAACGTGATGGGGTACTTGTGGTTTGTATGCATATTCATGCTTTGTTGGGGGGGGTATGTGGGTTTTATGTGATCGGCACATGTGGTCCCCCCCCCCGTTCCCGGGAGACCTGCCCATGGATACCCAAGCAATTGGCCCCTATGGGGTAGGCTGTATTGACTAATTGTTGTTTTTTCTCTAGGAGTTCAACAATGTTTCTTGCCCACCTCCTCGTTGGCAATCAACTCAGTTCGTAGTGAAACGGTAACATGATAGAATAGATTGTTTGATTTAGATTAATATATCTATCTATTCTATCTATATACTTACCGTTTCACTACGAGTAAAGATTCCCTCCCATCCTCCCTCCTTTGTGAACCATTGTTTTACTCAAGTTTCAGGAAAATTTATCCTGATTTGAAATAGCCGCTACGGAAGTGACGTCACCCGGATCATATCATCGGCTATATGCACGGTAACCGTGCCAAGGGAAGTGATTTTAGTCTTATTTAGACTATGTCTTTGGTAAATTGGCATTTGCCCCAAGTTGGAAGAGTAAACTCAGTTCGTAGTGAAACGGTAAGTATATAGATAGAATAGATAGATATATTAATCTAAATCAAACAATCTATTCTAGCCATACACTACCAACACCTAAAACAATTGCATACGCACCAACCGACCTGGGTTAAACCTTAACACATAAAAGAAACGAAGTCAGCCACGGAGCTAGGCCTACTAGCCCTGGTAACACCACTGGGTTAGTTCCCATGATAGCGTACCGTAGCCTAGTCATCCGGGGTGACTTCCCCTCATTCCTGATATCCCAGGGCGCCATGATCTGACTTGGGTTCTTCCTTCTGAGAAATTGTCTTATTTACTCTCTTCAGGGTTTGTTCGTTCCTTTTTCTCCTTTCCAGTTCGATTCTTGAGGCTTTCGGCTTTTGATTCGTTCATTTCAGCCTCTTCTAGGATTTCTTTTACTGGAGTTATGAAATATTTTGTGGGCTTGGCTCACTTCGTTTTTCTAACGATGTCGGCCATTATCTAATTATGGCTTCAACTCCACTGTATCAGTCACCCAGACTTGTTTGTCTCGGTCTCTTCCTCAATATTCTCCCCCCCTGTTATGTACTAGGGCTTTTGTTTCTTCTTCTACTACCTCTTTGAGTGGTAGACAGAAGAATTCGCCCAGGGAGAAAGCTAAGAAAGAAAAGTCTTAGCACGAAATACCAGCTTTCAAAACGTCGTCTGCTACGGCTCAACAAGCATACTCGCCTTCTTTTTCGCGTTTCGCCTCTGTTGTTCCCGAGCATTCTCTGTCCCCGAGCGGGACTTTTCAGATCTTTTTTCAGGTTTTTAGCCTTTTTTAGGCTTCTTTCCTCTAATTGGACCAGTAAAGATCGTCTTCTACGACTTAGCTCAAAGTTGTTCCCGAGCAGTCCTCTGTTCCCGAGCTCAACTTTTCTAATCTCTCCTCTCAGTCGGAGATTATTAGCCTTTTTAGGGGCTTTTTTCCTCAAATTTGTTCAGTCTGGTCTCTTCGTAATACTTGAGCCGATCTGATCAGCGTCTCCAATATTATCCATTGGATCAGTTGGGTCTCTTTCTCGGTCAGACCTTCGGTGTCACCCCATGTTTTTTTTTTTTTTCTTCCATGGATGTTCATCATGTCTGTTCTAGGAGGCCCTTTTCTACCCGGGCCGTCTCTCGGACCGCCCGCCGGTGGTCCTCTCCATTTTAGTCGCTTGGTAAGCGCATGGATCCCCAGGGACGCAGGATCCCCCTGGTTGACCCGACTTGCCAAGGCGTGGCAGCCCCCACTGACGGACTGTCTCTGGGGGGTCGGGGGTCTCCTTCCTCCACCCATTCCCGGGAGGAGGGAGACTTTGGTCCATCCGGACTTTTGTCCGAAGGCCTGTGCAATAAGTCCGTTGTGCCCTGGAGGGACGGCCCCACATGACGGCCCACTGAGTGGCCGAGGGATTCCACAGGCCAGGAGGCTATCCCTCCCCGCGCTGGTACATCTTCTGCGGAAGTATGTCTGGTGATCGGGCCCCGGGCGTCCTCACACCCCTTTTCCTCGGGTTCGGCTGGAGCCTGCCCGAGTCGACGAGGACGCACCGGTTGTTTGGGCTCACCGTAAATCGGCGGACCGCCGTAGTGAACGACGGTCTCCGGATGCCCCGGTTGACCGTGCGTCCAAACATAAGCGATCTCCCGGCCGCCGGCCTTTCGGTCCGTGGCACGGTGACTCATCGCTCGGACCCCGTGACGGCGGTTCCCCCGTCCGCCCGTCACGGTCCGTCCGCACCCAGCGGTCTCCCGTCCGCCCGCCCTTCGGCCGGCGGCACGGTGATTCTCCGCACGGTTCCCGTCGGTCGCCGGTGGCACCGGTGCACCGTCCGGGTAACCGCCTTTGGTTCCCGGTCGCCGTATGGACGGTACGGCACCGGTCGATGCGGCACTCGGCTCCAGGCTACGGCCAGCCAGCGATCTCCCGGCCGCCGGCCTTTCGGTCCGCGGCACGGTGACTCATCGCTCGGACTCCGTGACGGCGGTTCCCCCGCCCGCCCGTCACGGTCCGTCCGCATCCAGCGGTCTCCCGTCCGCCCGCCCTTCGGCCGGCGGCACGGTGATTCTCCGCACGGTGCCCGTCGGTCGCCGGTGGCACCGGTGCACCGTCCGGGTAACCGCCTTTGGTTCCCGGTCGCCGTATGGACGGTACGGCACCGGTCGATGCGGCACTCGGCTCCAGGCTACGGCCAGCCAGCGATCTCCCGGCCGCCGGCCTTTCGGTCCGCGGCGCGGTGACTCATCGCTCGGACCCCGTGACGGCGGTTGCCCCGTCCGCCCGGCACGGTCTGTCCGCGCCCAGCGGTCTCCCGTCCGCCCGCCCTCCGGCCGGCGGCACGGTGATTCACCGCACGGTGCCCGTCGGTCTCCGCTGACACCGGCGCACCGTCTGGGTAGCCGCCCATGGTTCCCGGTGTCCGTACGTTCGGTACGGCACCGGTTGACGACGGCTCTACGGCCTCAGGCTACGGCCAGCCGTCCTCCCGGTCCTGCCGCCGGCTGCCGGCGGTGGGACCCGGGACACACGGCGCCACCTTGCGGTCAGACGGCTACGGTCTTCGTCACCGTCCGCTACGGAACGCTCTGCGTCACCGCTCGCTTCGGTCCGTGGTCCGACGGGCGGTGTCCGCAGCGGTGGCCACCGCCGTGGCCCCAGGGCATGATGTTGGCTCCCCGTACCGTCCGTCTATGACGGATTCGGTAGCGGTTCTTCAGCCCGTCCACCGGCAACGGTCTTCCGCCTGTCAGACTTACGTCGACTGTGCGATGGCTCGCCGCACGGCTCCCTTGACGGTACTCCCGTCCGCCCAGCTTCCAGCAGGCGGCACGGTGTCCCACCTCTTGGCTTGGGCGTTCACCGGCCCCCTGTGGGTACTCGGTCTCAAAGTTGGGGTGGTTTCTCCTGGTTCTTCCAGTCAGTCCACCCCAGAGGCTTGTTACGTCAGCGCTCTCCAGTGGATTCGGACGTGGACTTAGCTAAGCCCGTCTCCATCCACGCATGGGCGTAGCAGCGTGTTCTGGCCCGGTCCGGCCACTCGCCAGGGAGTGGAGCTCTGGTCCTTCAAGCTCCTAAGCTTCTGGACCACTCCAATCGGAAGGCTAAGGCTTTCCTCTATGCCTGGGAGATGGCAGAAGCTACCGTTTCGCTTTAGCCTTCTAAGGCCGAAACAGAGAAGCTCCTTGACGCCAGGAGTCTTGCCCAGGCCAAGATTGAGTCTTCCAACTTTTTCAGTTGGAGGAATCTTTCTCTCTATCCCTCAAGGGCTATGGCTTTGCGGCTTCATTGATTCGGCCCATCTCAGAGAATTTGGGGAAAATTTTTCTCCTACGAATTCTCCTGGGGTTTTCAGGCTCTTTGAGTCCGTGAATGAACCGCTCGGCTGGGCTCGGTTCCCCCGTTCGCCTGCAGCCAGCGGTCGCCCGTCCGCCCGGCCATTGGCCGCCGGCACGGTGCTTCTCCGCACGGTCCCCGTCGGTCTCCGGTAGCCCCGGTGTTCCGGCCGGGTAGCCGTTAACGGTCCCCTACACGGGGTGGCTCTTCGGGTCGGCCGTCTCGGTCCGTCAAGAGGCAACGGTCCCTCGGCCGTGCGGCTGTGGGCCGCCGGCTCGGGCGTTCTCCGTCCTCACGGGCTTCCCCTTCATTCTGCCTTGGATTCGGACTCGGGCTCTGCCCGCTCCGTTTCCTCCCAGCGAAGTTTGCCCTAGGTGGCTCCAGACTTCTCTGCGCAGAATCTTTCTGTCCGTTTTGGTCTCTCCCTGGCCCCCTGGTTTTTTACCGCGGTGGCCAGAGAGTTGGCTTCTCTGGCTCGGTCAAACGGTTTGAGACTTACAGTTTTTCTGGACGGCTGGCCGCTTCTTGCCTCCAGCCGTCCCATGTCTCTGTCTCACCCTCAGCTTCTGGTGGATCTGTCCACCTCGCTGGGCTTTTGCATCAACGCCAAAAGTCGGACCTCGTTCCTTCACAGCAGTTTTGCTACCTGGGGATGAGGTTCGGCAAGGGCAAGTTCCGTCTCAGCTTCGGAGGACGGTTTAGCAGCCTTCTCTCTCTGTGGCCGACCTCTCAGAAGCGAAGTCGGCCACCCTGAGGCGCCTTCTCAGCCTTCTAGGCCTCTTGGGGTCCTTTTCGGAACTCCTCCCTCTCGGCAGGGTGTTCAGGAGGCCCCTTCAGAGAGAAGTCAAAGCGCGTACCCCGGACCCCTCTCTGTACGGTGGGGTGATCGTCCGTGAGAACTGGTTCAGTAAGTCCGTCAGTCTTTGGACGGATGCGGCGTGGTTGAACAGTACGGTCCCAATCAGACGTTTGGGCACCCAGCTGTTCATCTACACGGTCGCCTCCCTTTGCGGATGGGGGCCGCATCTGGAAGCCGAGCAGATCTCGGGGTCTTGGGCTGTAGGAGAGTCCGAACTCCACATCATCTGCTGGAGTTGAAAGCCTTCCGCCGGGCTCTGGCCCATTTTCTCCCCGCGGGGACGGTGGGTCACGGTGTGTGGCGGCAACTCCTTCTGAACGGCCCCGGCTTCGCCGTTCTTTCGAATGATGTCTGTTCTGGCGGGCATGGTTTTTACTTGCTCTGTTTCAGACCCTCGTTTCCTCTGATTACAACCATGAGTTGTTCATTCAGTGGACTCGATTCACTCGTTCCAGCCATCCTTTTCGGTCTGGTTCCGTCCCGATCGGACCCTTCTGTCCGGCTATCTTGATCTTTCATGCCCAGCTGTCAGATCACTAAACGTCAGTTTTCAACTTAAGTTGTTCGACTGGGTGTTTTTGGATGGGTAAAGTCGAGGTGTGTTTACGTCACGTTTGCACACTGTTCCGCTTTTGTCTACATGTTTCCTTTTCGGTGGGGACATTTCCGCGTCATCTGGTTCGATTTGACGTCATGCGATAGCAACTATGTTGCTGTTTCGGTCTGTCCCTACGTCAGAGGCAGTTTTTGTTTTGCCTTCCTACGGTCTTAGCATCTGGAGTTGGTTACGAAGTGCAGTTGCACATTCGTTCCCTGGCCTCTCAGTTTGCTAGTTTAGAGGCTGAATCTGCTGTTTTGCGGATTCTCAGTCTCGCCACTTCGATCGATATTTTTCCGGTCGAAAGGGCGTAGCAGCGTGTGGTGGCCCGGTCCGGCCACTCATAGTCCGTTTTGTATCGGCCTTGGCTGCTCTAGGTGACTCCTTGCGGGGTTTGTCATCTCCTGGCTGCTTTTTTAGTCAGCCATGTTCTTTCCTCCTTGAGCTTCCTTCCGGAGTTTAGAGCAAAAAAAAAAAAAAAACCAACCGGGGGACGTTTCCTCCCCCGTTGTTCTCATCTCCAGCCTCTGTTCTGTTCTCGGCCCTGACGATGATGACCAGTTTCTCTGTCCGGTCAGGGCCCTCAGAATCTATCTCTCCAGGACGAAGCTGCTCAGGGACGCTAGGCGCCGGCTTTTCCTGTCAATTAACCCGAGGTACCTGAAGGACATTTCGAAAATCACTGTCTCCAGGTGGATTTTGGACTTGGTTAAGCTGGCCTACTCTAAGTCCCTCGCGAGCCTCCCTGCTAACCCTGTCAGGGCGCATGAGCTCCGCGCCATCTCTTCCTCTCTAGCTCTCCTCAGAGGGGTGCCCTTGTTGAAAGTCATGGCGTCCGCGTTCTGGAGATCACGCGACACGTTCCTCCGGTACTGTCTCAGGGACTTCGAAACCGGGAGCGAAAGCGACACCCTCTCCTTCGGGAAGGTGTTGGTTGCGCGGGTTCCCGTTTCGCTGTAGCGAAAGTGCCTAGATTTCCTCGGATCTGCCTTTCGTTACTTCGTGGGTGTGTCTTCTGTCATGTCTTCGGGGATTCGATGATTCTGGGAATCGTCTTTTCCCCCCGATCTCTCATGGCTATTTTTGAAGCATCACCCGCCCCCGCTGGGGCAAACTGCAATTGTTTTAGGTGTTGGTAGTGTATGGCTAGAATAGATTGATGGATTTTAATTAATATTA
>CM065695.1:28454569-28457069 GCA_017654935.2 Phymorhynchus buccinoides | reverse complement strand
AAAACTTCAGCCTTATCTCTGTCACACTCAGTATAAGTGCCATCTTCTTTTTTAAGTCTAACTATTTTGTCTCTAGGTTTAGTTTTATTTGAAACATAACGATAAAATGCCTTTGGATTATGTTTAGCTAGTTTGCGTTCTTTGTCTTTAATATGCTTTCTAAATGCCCCTTTTACTTGATTTCTTGCTCTGGCATATGTTTTATAGTTTTCAATAGTTCTATATTTCTTATATGTTTTAAAAGCTTTTCTCTTCTTTCTAATCAGATCAAGAAGTGATGATGGAATGGGGTCTTTTTTATTAGTATGTGTATGGGTAGGAGATATTTTGACTCTTGGGACAAATTTATCACAGGCTTCTGTTAACACATGACTAATGTTACTCCAACAATCATCAATGGATTTATCAACATCTGCAGCCCCCGTCCAGTCGACTGAACGCACAAATTTTCTCATATCGTCATAGTTTCCCTTGCCTACTAAATATTTAGAAGCACCTGGTACTGACTGATAGGTCTTAGTAATTCCCAATGTAAAAAATAAAACACAGTGATGGCTCTTACCGAGTGGAGGAAGTGGAGTGGAGTGGAAACAAAGTCTTCATGATTAGTTAAAATAAGGTATAATATATTAGCCTGTTGTAAAACTCTATAATGAGTAGGTTCTGTTACTTTTTGAAACAAGTAATGCTGTTGGACTGTTTCTAAAAATTTACTGGATGGGTGATGCTGGTCACTGTTTCCAATTTCCTCTTCCCTATTAATCTCTGGGAAATTAAAGTCTCCCATCAGAAGAACACGGTGTGAGTCATATTCAGTAAAAACAGAATCAATAAGCTTATTTAAGTTTAAACTCTCTTGATATGAACTGTTAGGGGATCTGTAAGCAACAATACAGATGAAGGATTCTTTATTTGGCAAGACAATCTTGCATACAATACATGGAGAGAATATCTTCTCAAACTTGTCAAGTCGCACAATATCTAAGTCTTCCCTGACAAACAAGCATACACCTCTTCCATCATTTATAGTAATAGAATTAAAGCCTTGAAGGACATATTGATCAATATCGTGGTCAGACTTCTTGGGTAAAACTTCAGTTATGGCTAAAATATCCACCTCTTTCTCTTGTGCTAAATATTCCAGTTCAGCTAACTTGTTTGTTAAGGTATCAGAGTTAGTATAAACACATTTCAAAGAAGAAGAATGATCAAAACAACTAGAAGCATTATTTACACTATGTACATTTGGGAAACGACTAGGGAGTCACTGTTTGACCTCACCACCACCACCAGCTCCCTCCTTGTCACTGCTGTGTGGAGGGCCACTGTCTGCCTGACTACCCGCACTTTCCTTTTTCAATGTTTCCCTCTCCTCTTTTGTCACTACTCTGCCCTTGAACAGAATCACATCCTCGCCTTCTTTCTTTCGTTTAGCAAGTTCCTGTCTTAGAGCCCATTCTTCATTCCGTTCTTTTTGTGTTTTGTCAGCAGAAATGCCAACCTTGTTGAATTTGGCACTATCTTTGAGTTTCTAGGCTTTTCTTAGGATAGCTTGACGAGGACCTGTAGTTCCAAACATGACCTTAATTGGTCTAGGGCGACCAGTAGCAGTAGCCCCATCTGTGTCTTTACGTCTCCCGAGACGGGAAACGTTGTCAGTGCTCACCAAGGAGGGGTCAAGATCTGGATTGACTGAAGTCAGAACTTCCTTCACTAGCTTCATATCATTTTCTTTCATGGCTTCCTGATCCTTACCCTCAGACTCAATGACATTGAACAGAACAATATTATTTATCCTGCTTTCTTTCTCTTTCTGATTTTCAAGCGCCTCTGCAACATGTACCTTTACTGTGCCTTCAATCGCTTTCTCAGATTTCAGAAGTTGCAAAATCATTTCATTTTGCTGATGAAGGGTTTTGACAATCAAAGTGAGTGTGTCTATCTTAGCAGACTGTTGAGCTATTTTGTCAAGTGGATCAGATTCTGTAGTGTCATTATTGCAGTCAGGACAAAACCATTTGACGGCCTTAGGAGCCTTTTTCATCGCCTTGTAAACTGCAGTAGTCAGACCACAGCAGTTTCCTTTTTGGTGTGATGGGCTATGTGCCCAAGCGTCACAACGGTCACACTGAATTCCACTAGTGTCAACCATGGCCTTACAAACGACGCACGGGCTGGGGGGATCAGAGTCAAGGTATTTCAAGCCTTGTTAGCACTACCAGACCGTTGTTTCTTACTCTCCTTCTTCTGCCATGCACCTTGATTTTCACTACCCTGACTTAAACTATCGTCATCAACACTGCTTTTGCTGAGCACTGAGTCTTCTTTGATATTCAGCATTTTCTCCCCCTAGTATTTTTGCTACGAACACAAAATATATCACACTCAAAGTGAACTCACCTTGCGAAATAATATCATTTAAATAGAAAACTGGAATAACTAGCGTTAAATGTAAGGACTAGTAAATTAAAAATAAAAGTAACTTAGTAGGTAAGGACTA
>CM065695.1:28407069-28449569 GCA_017654935.2 Phymorhynchus buccinoides | reverse complement strand
AGCCAGCTGTAGGTGAAAATTGTTTGGATGGAAGTTCAGTTTAACGTCGCGCATCGGCTTTCGCCATGTACGACGGGCTGAACAAACCAACCATGGTATATACAAAACATGATGTTCCTGAATCACTGTCTTAGCCAAAGGCCGAGAAGCGATCAGAACTATAAAGTGGAAAATTGTTTGCTGTGCTTAGCTGTTAATGTACATAGTTGCTTGCAAGCAAACAGTCTTACTCCACCATGTCAACAGATTTTGAGGAAATATTGTGAGAGTTAGGGTATCACTCAACGACTTCCAACTATAATTTGGACTTTATGAACATCGCCATGTAGATATATACAATAACATTTCGTCGCTGTCCAACGCTAACCGTGTATCTACAAAATTTGACAAAAATAGATTTTTTACTGAAACTCCTTCCAGTGACCTCACGCAGGTCTTCTATAAATATCTTGTGTCTGTGACCAATAAAAATGCTCAAATTTGTCACATGATACCACGGAAATAATCGTGTATGTGGCGGGTTGTTGCTGGTTTTGACGCGATAAGCGTGTAACTGGTCACGCTAATCGTGTAACTGCCGGCAGCTGTCGTATCTCCCATTGTGAGAACAATGCACCAACGTTGTGACTAACCGTGTAACTGAATTATCACGAAAATTTTGGGTGTTAATGCAACTTTTATTGTGTCACATGTTTACTCATCGGTAAAGAAGAAGGGTCAAGCGTATATCAAATGGGGATTGACTTTGTAGCAGGCGACAATATGTTTTTTGATGCTCCTGTAAAATCACTGATTGTGTAAATACACGGTTAGCGTCGGACAGCGACGATTTGTTAACACAATATTGTGTGCATTTCCCCTGGATGTGAATCTCGAGTCAATACGTCCATTGAGAGAACTTTGATTAGTTTGATGTAGCCAGGTGTGGGTTCTAAAGAAGTCGTTTTGATCGTCGTCACTTCAAGTTAATTTTTCATTTTGAAATAGGAAACAAAATTTTGATGTTTAAAAAAAAAAATTCAATTTATCCTACCATTTTCTTTTGCATATTCATTTAGTTTTAAATGGTCGACTTTTTAAGAATGTGGAAAACACAGAAAAAGCTTCTTTTATTGAAATATTATTATTAACCATCTGTACCCTTCTTGAACCGGTAATAAAGACACCCATAAATAATTGCTGGAAAAACATCTACCTCAACTTAGTTGATTGAAATTTGAGGAACTTAATTATCCATGTGTTCAGACCTATCTGGGGAGCAAACAGCAGTTGGTCTTGAATTTGTAAAGGACAAGAAATTATTAACGATTGAACATTAGTCATGTAGACCCAGATTATGTGTAACTCCAAAACAGGATTAATCCTGTCCACAAAATTTCATGAACAGTCCTCGAGTTATGATTGGAGTAATAGGCTATATACAATTGTGGCGGTACCATAGCCGATGAGGTTTAACTGAGGCGTGGTTACCGCTACACCTAGGCCTATCTGTATTGTTGAAAAAAATCGGGACTTTACTGGAGTTGTACTGCCTCCGGGCATTGCAGCCAGTATTGTTCCCACCATCTTTGTATCTACAAATGTCCCATATGTGTCTGTTCCAGACTGAGAGGACGTAAAGCACCATTTTTTATTCATTCATTCATGAACAGTCCTGTCCACAGAAGAAAACGAGGGCATAATTTCAAACTAACAACAAAACTAAATAACAGTCGTTCAGCTCAAAACTTTTTTTACTAACAGAGTAATAACTGCATGGAACAATCTCTCTAATGAAACTGTAAATGCATCATCACTAAATATGTTCAAAAATCTTATTGACAAAAAATGTAATACTATTATGTATTCCACAAATTTGGATAAATAAATTTTATAAAAAACAATACACAATAGCCAAAGAAATTCACGGGCAAAAATAAAATAAACATTTATACTACATATGGGGAAAAAATAAATCTAGAGGGCAAAAGGCTTCAAAAGCCTAAACTGATATGATATGATATAATTTAACAATAAGCTATTTATCACTTTGCAGACAATTCTACTGCCAACAACAACAAAAATGAAAACTCAAAATAATTTTAATACTGTTAGTTAATTTTTTTATTTTTTATTTTTATAGTTTCCTATTATCTTTTTGTGCATTTTATAGTTGCGTTGTGATGTATTTAGTGCAATTGTACAATTCCAAATTCCACAGATAGCTCTGTTACATTGCCCTCACAGACTTCCATCAAAACCTGTTCACAACAGACAGACAATTCAACAACGTCCAAGTACTGATTCCTTGACAATGGTAAATGTGATACAAGGAATATAAAAGTTTGGAGTTTCCACGTCTTAGCAAAAGAAAAATGTTCAACTTTACCACATTTAATGTCAAGGGGGAATTTGTTGTACAAGACTTTGTCTTGGTTGCTAACCAGTGTATATTTTAGGTATTAAGTACTTTATAGTCACAGAGGCGTCTCTGTGAAATTCGGGTTGCTTCCACCTGGAGCGCGTCGCAGCCAGAGGCGCGCCATCCAATTTTTTTTTGGGCATGCATGCAATATTTGTGTGACTGATGAGGAACGAAAGGGGGTGGGGGTGGGGGTAAATTTTGACGAAATGACGACTTTTTCGTTGCTCAGGCATGAAAGTGGATGAAGATCAAAAAAGAAGAAAAAATTTCGTCCGAGAAATCCTTCCACCCGGATTTTCACGTAACGTCGAAAGTTTTGTTGAGCGGCAGGGCGGGAGGGGGCGAACATTCCACAACATTTTTTTTCCAGCACAAACATCTTTCAAGCATCAAAGAATGAAATTCTTTTCAGCCGAAAAAAATCCTTCCACCCGGATTTTCACCTAACTTACGATGTTTTGTTGACGGGGGGGGGGGGGGGGGGGGGACGACGTGCACTACGTTCCCAATTTTCAAACAACCTTTTCACCTACCTCACGTCACAAGTTTTAAGTTTTATTCAGCGAGGAGGGGGTCCGAAAATTTGGTCAGCACAAATAGCCTTCCACACACATTTTCAGCTAACATCGCTACTTTTGTTGAGCGGGAGCTACTCATTTCGCCTTCCTTCGCACAATTGAAGTGAGTGAGCTAAAGCGACTTCCGGTTAACCAGTTTGAGAATCGCCAAATAGAGACTTGTAGATATAAGAATACGGCAAGATCGGTCCTTTACGCAGATTTTTTTTTCTCGCACGGAAGTTTTGAAAAATTTCCGTGGATTTTCCGCGAAACGCGGAATTCTTTCATGCCTGGTTGCTACTGGGTTTAATGTGAGCTAAGTCCATGGGCACACAGGACCTCAATTTATCGTCTCGTGCTTTTTTCTCCTGTCATACACATGACAGCCAACACACAAAGAAACTGTATACCCAATATTTAATATGACAAAAGGTATATAGATCATTTTCAGTGCGAAAAAAGTACACTTGCCTGTACAGAGTAAAAATCAAATGTGAAACTAAAAATGTCTAATAAAGATTCAACATCATAAAGACTGATGCAAGTTGGAAATAAACAAGTTTGCCATAATATGAATGTCTGCATCGGCAACAACAAAGTACCATACATTTCATAAGACCAATACAATTATCAAAACAGAAGTAAAAAAATAACAGAAAAGATCCCTACAAATCTGTGTCACGTCAGTAAGTTGAAACAGAATAAGAACATACGAAAATGTCAATCATTTTTTATCAGTGTTTTGGACGCATCAATGTTAAGAATCATTCGTTTCTCAGGTATTTATTCTTTCCGGTCTTAATCACAGTCAAGTCTGTTCAATTGTTTCTCTCTGGGTCGAGTTCTGTTCTCCTAGACGACCGCGGTTAACTCAACCTTGCGAAACAGAGGACATTTTGCAGGAGGGCTGATCTCCCAGCCAATGGGTGACCCCTTTCAGGTAGTAGACCCACTGCACAGGGGGGACCCCATTCTGGGGGGCAGCGCAGGACACGGTCAGTCGACTGCTCACTGGGCCTTTGCTTTTTCTGCTGCCCTCAAAGCTCACCAGGATTTTGAGCTCTTTCTTCGAGCGGACGCTCTCCTTCGACCTCTGAACTGAGAACAGAGGGTCCTCCACCTGCAACACAACCCACGCAACCAGAGACCACGTTTCTATGAAGTTCCAAACTTTGGCACCTACCGTAAAATGCGGACTATAAGCCGATACTTTCCCCCTCAACTTTGGCCTATGCGGCTTATATACTGATGCGGCTTATCTGTGGATTTTTTCAATTCTATATATTTCAGTATCATTAAATTTGTTTCCAGTCTATTTTGAGCTTCTTTACAGCTCTCAGAATTGGTTTTGACAATGAATTGATTCAAACCCCATGTTGAAAATGTTTAAGAGTATCACATACTCATGTTGTAATAGCAGAATGTGCACACGTGTCCATTTTCTGTGATAAGGCAGGCAAAATCTACTGCTTTTCGCATTAACTTTGACACCTTTTTGCGAAAATAATTTTCTCTGCGGCTTATAAACTGATGCAGTTGATATAATCTGTCAATTTAAGGGATGCGGCTTATATACAGGTGCGTCTTATAGTCCAGTTTTTATGGTATGCATTTTTTACCTCTTCTTCTTCTTCTGCATTCCCAGGCCACATGACCACAATGGGCAAAGTATGTATGTGTCCAGTTTTCACTGTCTCCCCCGCCCCCCGCATTTAGCAGACACATTCCGATTTTGGAGGAGCTCAAAGGAGAAAATTATTTGGAAGAACAAAAAGGCAGGAGAATGGGTCCAAAATTCAGAAAAGTAGTAGATGATAGTAAGAAAAGGAAAAGGCAGCATGAAAGAGAGTGATTGGTTAAAGAAAGTTGCTAGCACAGAACTTCCAGAAGGTGTGGGAACTATTTACACAAAAGAGCCCCCGGTATTCTCACGGGGAGACACAGAATCCAGATTTTGTTATTATGTTCTCTTAGTATATTATTAGTAATATTATAAGGTGCAGGGGTCTCAGTCTGGGTGAAAAAGTATCGCCTTATAGTCTTAAAAATATTGAAATGCAAATCTCACATGTGCCGCTTTGAAGCTACAAAGCTTTAGGGAGGTAGTCTGTGACTACCATAAGATAATGATGGCGTTTATTGAACATAGTCAAACATAGTTTCTTACCGATGGTGAACCTTCAATTTCTAGCTTAACAAAAACCACTAGATAAAAAAAAGGCGCAGATGAACAACAACAATGAAAAACAAAACAAAAGCAACAAGGCTGAACCCAAGCAGGTGCAAAGTTCCCTGGCATGCTGATCAGAGTTTGGTGTCTGGGCGGAGGGATGCACGCACAGACACAGCTGGATGCTGGACAGACCAAACAAAGGCAACTTCGCTCGGGAACTAACAAGGAAAATTTAACAAGCAGAAGAAGCTTTCCACAGCATAATTTCTAAGAAGACAAACTCACTCTGAAATAATCATTTTCACGAAAAACACATCCGTCATGTGGTTGGTCCATTGTAGAGCTACGAACAAAGCAATGTGAATATTTGCAAAGTAGATGAACCCTTAGCCGCTGTCCCGGCAGCACCAATAACTCACCTCTATGGTGAAGATGACCGGTGAGTGGAAGACGTTGCGAAAGGAGATGGAGGCGGGCATCACCCCAGCCTTGACCACAATGGGGCCCTGTGGGACGGGAGCTGTGCAGGAGGCAACCACAGGGAACAGGTAGTCTCCCCCCAGTGGAGAGCTCAGGGTCACCGTCGACTGCTGCTCCCCCAGGATGGACGGTTCAAAGGTCAGGTCAAAGGTCACCTCAATGCCGCTGTAGCTCACAGCAGGGGCCACGTTGAAACTCTTGTCCACGAGGATGTCATGGGAGTTCACCTGGGCACAAGCACAATGATTATGGATCCATTTCTGCTTCCTTTTTTTGTTTGTTAATGCGACACACATCTATGCAGCATCGTGAAAGCACGATGAGCGGTCCAATCGCAGTCTTGGGCCAAAACGTGTCTCCAAAGCTTCAACTTATATTATTTCTTATCAGTCACCATATACAACCTTCCCTCAGGAATCCCACTGCCACAATGTTTAAACTTCTGTGACTGATCAAGCTTGCTTTATGACCTCATTGTACTACATATGAGCTTCGTTTGAGCCAAAATTACTGGGACAGCAAGGCAATGTGACTTTCTTGGAAACGGAAATCATCTATCATATGTGACATCAACTTTATTTTTCATGTAAGCAAGTCTAATAGATGTTGCTTTGAGTATGCTGAATCAGTACAGAATCAATACAAGCAGTACAGAATCAATACAAGCGATTCAGTATCACAACTGTATCTCATACTCAAGAACAATCTCCTAATAGCTTGACAATCAATTTGACTGTTCTTTGTGTACTGTTAGAGTTGGTTCTGTGAATGTAAAAACAATTAGGGCATGACTGTATGCGGGAGATCTAAACAAGTGCCACTGGACAGCAGAGAAATCACACACACACACAAAGAACAGAAAGACAACCAACCAACAAGACACCAGGAGAAACAAAAGCTGATCCCATTGAGAAATCCCTTGCAGAGGGGTGGTGATGGTGTGACACGAACCTTGCAGGCGTACTCCGTCTTCTGTTTGGCGTAGCTAACGAAGCGCAGGGTCTGCACCTGGCTCTGTCCCAGGGCCACCCTCAGCTGGACCGCCTTCTCCTCAACGGCTGGTGTGGCTTGCAGCACAACGTCGTAGGTGTACAGGCCAAGGTCGTTGCTCACCAGCTCCAGTTTGCCCTGGGTCTCACCCACCTTCAGAGGCATGTAGTCAAGCCCAAAATAGCCCTGTGGGTCACAGAAAACAGGCTGAAAAACGCTCACATTTATATAACAATAAGGAAAATTTATATAGCGCCCATCCTACTATGTAGGCTACAGGGCGCTTTACACACAATTAAAATGGAATAAAAACATGAAACAAAAATCCAATAACATGAGCAGACAAAAACAGTACCGGTCAGACTTTGTTTGGCCGGTAAAAATACATTCTCATGCCACTGGTACATCATGCACAAAGGCTTGTGTTTTACTACAAAAAGTATGCATACTGGCAGCTAGGCCATTAAAAATGTTACAAACGCAGTATATGTCTGAAAGAAATTTGTCTGCTGCCAAACAAACCTTGTAACAAACATTGATGCTGATGCCGTTTTGATGGAGATAACGACAAGAATATTGCATGAATTCCACAACATTCTTCTTGAGAAACAACATCAACCACAACACTTGGCTCCCCATGTGGGGATACGGGGGGTGAGGGAGGGGGATGGGTCTGTTGTACAAATAATTCCCCCACCTTCTGGAAGTTCTGTGCTTGTAACTTCCCCTAATCTATCACTCGCATTACTCTCTTTGACTCTGCCTTTTGCCTTTTGCCTTTGCTTACAGTCATCTACTATCTTTCTGCCTTACTGGTCCACTCTCCTGCCTTTGTTCTAGAAACTATTTTCTCCAGCCGAAGACGGACATGCGAGGCCTAACTATTTCTTAGTTAGGCACACAATGGCAGCACGACGCATCCGCGCTCGCATGACAGGAGATTTGAGTGATCGATGAAGAAATACTGACCTTGGTCAGGGGAGGGAGGGTGAGTGTGAAGGGCAGGAGGAGGTCAGGCAGGGTGCAGGAGACGTTGAAGGACACCTGGCAGTTGAGGGGGTTCTCCATATGCACCTGGTGGTGCAGGGGGCGACGCACCGGGGTGGATAGCTCCACCACACCCACCACCCCGGGCCGTGTGAAACGCATGTTCAGCTCGTAGAACTGGTACTCCCCACTGGGCTCATGGGTGAACGTCGCCTGAACAAACCCTGCATGATTAAGTCATTGGCCACAACACACACTGGATAAGTCATTGGCCACAACACACACTGGATAAGTCATCGGCCACAACATACACTGGAACAGCTCACACAGTAGTGAAAGACACGTTCACCTGTAAGAACTGGTACTCCCCACTGAGCTCATGGGTGAACATCACCTGAACAAACCGTGCAAGATTAAATCATCGGCCACAACACACACTGGAACAGCTCACACAGTAGTGAAAGACACGTTCACCTGTAAGAACTGGTACTCCCCACTGAGCTCATGGGTGAACATCACCTGAACAAACCGTGCAAGATTAAATCATCGGCCACAACACACACTGGAACAGCTCACACAGTAGTGAAAGACACGTTCACCTGTAAGAACTGGTACTCCCCACTGAGCTCATGGGTGAACATCACCTGAACAAACCGTGCAAGATTAAGTCATCGGCCACAACACACACTGGAACAGCTCACACAGTAGTGAAAGACACGTTCACCTGTAAGAACTGGTACTCCCCACTGAGCTCATGGGTGAACATCACCTGAACAAACCGTGCAAGATTAAGTCATCGGCCACAACACACACTGGAACAGCTCACACAGTAGTGAAAGACACGTTCACCTGTAAGAACTGGTACTCCCCACTGAGCTCATGGGTGAACATCACCTGAACAAACCGTGCAAGATTAAGTCATCGGCCACAACACACACTGAAACAGCTCACACAGTAGTGAAAGACACGTTGACCTGTAAGAACTGGTACTCCCCACTGAGCTCATGGGTGAACATCACCTGAACAAACCGTGCACGATTAAGTCATCGGCCACAACACACACTGGATAAGTCATCGGCCACAACACACACTGGATAAGTCATCGGCCACAACACACACTGGAACAGCTCACACAATAGCTCACACACGTTCACCTATTAGAACTGGTCCTCTTGTGTGAACGTTGCCTGAACAAACCGTGCAAGATTAAGTCATCGGCCACAACACACAGATGAGATGTATGCTGAGGATTCTGAAAAATAAATTACTGGTAAATCTATCCAACAAATGTACAATCAAACAAAGCCTATCTCATAACACTGCTAATGTAAACAAGCATTTGGCAATCATTTTAACTAATGAAGATTATACTACTTTTTTTTTCCTTCTATTATTTGTCAAGCTATTTTCCATAACCCCGTGGTCAAAATTGTTGTAGTGCAAAACTATCCCACTATGACACATATGCACACATACACACACACATATACACACACTGCCAGACAAAGAGACAGACAAAGAGACAGACAAAGAGAGACACATACATGCCTTGTCAATCCTTTATCTGCCCAGCGAATGCTTTTCATTTTTTTTGGTTTAAAAAAAAATAATGAAGCTGTATGTCCAAGATTCAAGGACACCGACATACACACATCCCTCAACCTGCATTAACTCATTCGCATCGCAACGATTTTGAATTATTTAAAAAAACTCACAAATCACTCCATCTGTACACACAAACAAAACATACATAAACAAAAGGAGAAATGAAAGAAGATTACGGGTTTTTACTTCAGGTGTAGACATAGGGAAGTGGTGGATCAGATATTTTTATATATAGACTTTACATCGAAAAACTCTCTACACCGATAGGTTTCCCCACAACAAACCACTACAAAAGCAAAGTCAGAGGAAAAATTGTGGTCGAAGCGAGTTGAGAAGTGACCAAGGTATGGTGTGCACACAGATTTACTTCCCTTGAAGCAAATGCATCACATTAACAGCTATGTATTAACGACTTGAATGAGTTAACAGTCCCATGAACCAAACGTGCATCAGTGCAGCTACCTTCAGGTTGTGGCTTCCCTCGCGGTAGGCGTACATGTGGACCGTGTACGCCTTGCTGCTGTTGCCCGGCACATCAATGAAGTCCACCCCACTGATCTTCAGGCTGGGGTCAGTCTTGTCCGACTTGACTATATCAATCTTGGCTTGAAACCTGATTGAAAATCAAACAAAGAAACAAAACGTACTGATGTTATAGCATCCCAGGCGTATATACTATACTACATCACCGCAACAATTTTCTCCTTGAAAAAAATGACAAATAAGCTAACATCAGCCATTTAATTGTTATCTCCATGTGAAAATAAACGGTGTGTGAAGAGTGCTTTAATTCAGCAAAGGGTTGCTTGTGTCACCGGCGTCCGTAATCTATAAACCTTATACTTTTCATGGTCATGATAATCACATGCAATGATACATGCAAATACTTTCTATAAAAGTGAAGGATGAAGATAAACGAAGATACCTACGTATCATTAATCATACGTGACAATAGTCCTACATATCATTAGTGCTATGTAGCATTGGACCTAGGGTTAGGGTTAGGCCGTGTACACACATAATGGATATTTTGTGCGGAAACCCGTACACAATCCATAAATAAGTGAAACAAAGAAGGGAAAAGATTTGCGCACGTGTCCGAATTTCCCCTATGTGCGTAATCCTTTATCCTTCTTTCTTTTACTTATTTAGGGTTTTCCGTACGGAACTTGCGCGTCTAATATGAATCCGGCCTTAGGATAAATAGGATTTGTGGCACATAGGACTACCGGAGTATACCCAGATAAACCGATACAGTTGAAAATCAACAAAACTAAAGAAATTAGAATCAATAAATAAACACTCTGGTGGATAAGAGTTGACTGCCAGGTAATAAAAAAACCACCCAAAAGTAACTAATGTGTGGAATAGTGCAAACGCTTCACACCTACATTTTCCAGGTCAAAATTATCCTTCAAACATTTTCTTCTAACTTCTTCTTCTTCGATCGCTCAGACAGTTTCCTATCAATTATGAGTGCAGATACGTCATGCTGCCGTTATGCGCCTAACTAAGAAATAGTTAGGCCCAGCAAGTCAGACTTCGGCTGGAGGAAATCTTTTTGAAAGTGTTTCTTGAAAAAAGGCAGGAGAATGGACCGGTAAGGCAGAAAGATAGTAGATGACAGTAGGCAAACGGAAAAGGCAGTCAAAAAGAGTAACAGATTAGAGGAAGTTACAAGCACAGAACTTCCAGAAGGTGAGGGAACTATTCATACAAAAGACCCCCGGTATCCCCATGGGGGGTTTCTTCTAGCAAACATTGTGAGCGTTGCAATGAGAGTGAAGTGTGCATGTCAGACCTCTGGGGCTTGTTGAGGCAGTTGAGGACGGCCAGGGGCTGGGCGAAGTCTGTCTTGCAGGGCACGTCCTGCACCACGCGGCCACTGGGCTTGGGAGCCTCCGCCACTCCCACCAGGTTGTGCAGCTGACCCAGACCGTCAGGGAAAGCGAAGAACACCGTGCCCTGAACACAGCACAACACAGTCAGGCAATGCACCAACTAATCAATCAATCAACACCACAATGAATCGGGCTCTGAAACAGCCCAACACAGGCAGTCATTCCATCAACTAATCAATCAATTAACACAACAATCAATCGGGCTCTGAAACAACCCAACACAGCAGTCATTCCTTCAACTAATCAATCAATGAACACGACAATGAATCGGGCTCTGAAAGAGCCCAACACGGGCAGTCATTCTTTCAACTAATCAATTAACACGACAATCAATCAGGCTGTGAAACAACCCAACACAGCAGTCATTCCTTCAACTAATCAATCAATCAACACGACAATCAATCAGGCTGTGAAACAACCCAACACAGCAGTCATTCCTTCAACTAATCAATCAATCAACACAACAATCAATCAGGCTGTGAAACAACCCAACACAACCAGCCAATCCATCAACTAATCAATCAATCGACACAACAATCGTGCCCCGGAACAGCCCAACACAACCAGTCAATCCATCAACTAATCAATCAATCGACACAACAATCGTGCCCCGGAACAGCCCAACACAACCAGTCAATCCATCAACTAATCAATCAATCGACACAACAATCGTGCCCCGGAACAGCCCAACACAACCAGTCAATCCATCAACTAATCAATCAATCAACACAACAATCGTGCCCCGGAACAGCCCAACACAACCAGCCAATCCATCAACTACCCGTAATCAATCAATTAATAACACAGCAATAGATCAATCTGCTGATTTATCAACCAATCCATTGTCTAAAAACAACAATAAAAGTTGTCAAATTAATTGATTGAGTATTAGGTATAAGGTACTTTATAGTCACAGAGGCGTCTCTATGAAATTTGGGTTGCTCCCACCTGCAGAGCGCGTCGCAGCCAGAGGCGTGCCACCCTTTTTTTTGTGCATGAGATTTTTGTGTGACTCATGAGGAAGGAAAGGGAGGGGTGTAGATTTTGACCAAATGACAACTTTTTCGTTGCCACTGGGTTTAACGTGTGCTAAGTGCATGGGCACACGGGACCTTGGTTTATTGTCTCATCCGAAAGTATCCGAGTTGCTTCAGTATGAGTTTCATGGGAGTAGTGCCGCCGGATGGCCCTGGGGACTCCCACGCTGCATCTTGGCTTTATAGCTGTTACGGCAAGATGAGCGCCCTTTGATTTCTTTTCTGTCCAGGCTCCCCTCTGATCTTACAAACACCAGACGGAGGTAATGCATTCAATTAAGATACAAACTACCGTAATTTTCAGACTATAAGGCGATATGTTTTTCTCCAATTTCGACCTATGCACCTAATAAATGAGGGCGCCCTATTAGTGAACAAAATCATGACAAGAGAGGCAACAATTGCCATACTCAGTACAGTCTACTGTGAGTCACAACATCGAAAGTGGTAACGAGTCGCAGATACGACGAATACTCACGTTAAAATGCTTCAAAATCCCTATTATCATCCGAGATACCATCCAACAGATGCCATAACCCTTCATTGGATGTAAAAAGCATCGTTGTAGAGCTTAAAATGCCATAATTCTACCAGTTTTCGCGAGGAAAAGTCAAAACATAACAACAGGAAGTCGGAAAAACAGAAGTTCGATTATTTGAGAAGGGAGCCAACTCTCGTTTATGACAGCAGTAATGGCGGTTGGTAAGCGTTTACAGGACGTGTACGGGCTTCAAACTTCGACTTTCTTCTGCAAGGTGTGCATCGCCTTATAAACGAGGGCGCCTTTTACTTCAATTTTTTCCCCAGATTTTTCTTGAAAATTGCACTATTTGCCTTATACACAGCAGCGCCTAATGATCCGAAAAATACGGTAAACTTCAAACTAAAAGTCCAATGACCTGGTGTTTGCTGTCTGGGGTGGTCAAGGTGAGCGGTTGGTAGGTGAGGTCGTAGCCCTTGGTCTGCTGGGGGTCCAGGGTGAAGGTGGAGGGTCCTGACCACTGGCGGCCCTCGATGACGGGCGTGAGGTGCCACAGCTGCTGGCTGCGGTTGGTGACGGGCACCGACCTGCTGTCCCTGCCTCGCACCACCGTGCAGAAGGAGAGCACCTCCTTGGCGGGGCTGATGTCCGTGCAGCTGCCGGTCAGCGTCAGAGACAGGGGGTGGTGGGCTCCCCCGTCCACAAAGCACTGCAGCTTCTGCCAGCACAAACACCACCACAGTACAGTGAGACAGCACGCTACGCAGCAAGACACAAAACCACGTGCCATATACCCTCGCCATCAGAAAGCAAGACTATCCATGCCATGCTAAACAAACGCCAATGAACCAAACAGAAATACATAATCTACACACAAAAAAAGAAAACAAAACCACGTGCCATATACCCTCGCCATTAGAAAGCAAGACTATCCATGCCATGCTAAACAAACGCCAATGAACCAAACAGAAATACATAATCTACACACACAAAAAGAAAACATGAACACCTTTGGTGATCACATGGATGCTCCTGCTTTCAGGATGTCCTGAAGTTCAGGATTTGTTTTATTGCCAGGACCCGGCATCGCCGGATTATGAGAGTTTGAGAAGATGCATTTTGCTGGTTTTAGAAGTCATGAAGTTTAACCCTCTCGCATTCACAACGTAACGCTACAGGAATTCCCCAATACCCCCCAATGTTTTCATAGCGTAAATCGCCGTGACCTTCAACCTGGTAGTTTTCTGTCACGTGCAGACCCCGTGAAAGTGTGTAGAATGGACCAAAATGTTCGTAGCATCCTTGGGACAGACCAATGAAACTGCTTCTAGTATTATGGGATAGTAATTCGTGTCCATTCATAGACGAGGAGCTAAAACTGCATGCGTGTCAGTGTAGCAAAGCGTGGGTACCAAATTTGTCGTCTGCTCGAGCACTGCTGTGTGTGATTGTAAGGATTTCTCTGCATTTCGGAAGATGAGTAGAATAATATTATTGAAGAAATGGAAAAATATGACCATGAAGAGTTAGAAGAAGAGTCAGATGTGGATTTAGGAGGTGGTGTAGAGCAAAACGTTAGCAATTACGAAGTCTAGTTGTCAACACTCAGCTTGCATCGCGTCAAACAAAATGGCGGCCTAGGTATGGCATGCCAGCATTTCGAGAACCTTAATTGGCCCATACACGCATTTCCAAACACTGCGGCCCCTCTCGATTATTTATTTTTGTTTTACCCCACCCATTCTTCAAAACAGCAGCAGACAAAGCAAACAGATGCGCAACACACAAGCAAGTAAACAAAGGTCCACACTTGACCCACTTTTGTGGGTTAGGCCTACATGTTTTGGGGCATCAAGCAACAGTGACAGTCCGTCTTTGGCCTACATGACTGTGCTCTTCTGTCAGCTAGCTCTCTGTTATCGCAAGAATTAATGTTTTTTGTGACTACCATGACACAGTAGTAGATTGTATGTAGGGTGGAGGGTAGGGGGTGGGGGTGGGGTATGCACACCTGTATGATGGGGTGACACCAATGACACAATGACAGTGGTGGTACACACTGTGACTTATCACAGTACAGCTCTGGTTGAGTGTGTGTGTGTATTTTATAAAGTGTATTACAGTGTGTGAAAGTGTATACAAACAATGTACAGTTGTGGTTTGAACTACATCCAAATAGGTTTTATTGGTGACAGTTGACAATTTTCTGTGTCACTCACTGGATTAGCAGTATGAACTGAAGTGACGGACAGAGAACACACTAGGTCAGGTAGGCTTCAGCTTTCATTTTCACCCTAGTAATGTGCATGTGCATGAATAAACTGCATGTCAGTGTGCTGTTTTACAATGTTAACCATAATATGTGACACATTTGGTGACATTTAGTTGACAATGACATGACCCTTCACTCTGAGACACACAAAACACACTTCACACCCGTGAACAAAGCCTCATGACCACACATGCAACATTTTATGTCTGTAGACATTTATTTCTAGCAATGGTGAAGCATAAACCACACTAACCCATTTTGGGCTACATTTGCCAAAAGAATAAGAAATCTAGCAGAAGTTTGGTCTCAAACAATCCGAATATAAGAGGGTTAACAAGTAGTGAAAGTGCAGCGAGAGCCTGTCAGTTACATTGGAAACTATTGTTTCCCTTCAGCTTCCAAGGGGCATTGCCCCCCGGAACGTCAGGAGGGGCGCTGTCCCTGCACTCCGCCGTGGCTTGCAGGATTCTTGAAATTTCCCAGGAGCACCCATGCGATCAAGTTTGTATGTAAATACCCATTCAATGGAACATGACTATTCTGTAGATTTAACGATTCATTGGAACATGCCTATTCCGTAGACTTATCTCATTCAACAATCAGGCAGGCCTCATTACGGAAATACCTCATATCTGATATCCCCACTGGTGTTCTGGGGGTGGAAGTAGACGTCAAACACAACATCCATGCCTGGCGTGATGTAACCCTCAATTGGCGCAATGGAAAAATCAGGGAAGAAACTGTTGGCGTCCCACCGAAATCTGCACACATCGCAGATCATTTAAAAACAACATCACCCAACACATTGTAGTATAGAACATTGATGCAAGAATACGGAATGTTTTTTAAAATTGCATCATATTTAACCCAATGACTCCCAACCATTCGAACCGGGAATCGATCCCAGTTCCCGAGAGATGGGAATTAACTCCAAACGTCACACCAAATCTTTTCATTAAAAAAATCACCCAGAATAAAGTCTAACTCACATTTCGTTTCTGAAAGATGCATATTGAATAGCAATGATGATATTATTATTCCAAAGCTAACACACTGTCACACAACAAACCATGAATTGGAATAAAAAAATCCATAATGGCACTCCGAGCATCGCGCCGAGTCAATACTGCGTCACGTCACGTGGAAAGAAGAAAAACATTTGGGGTCACTTCGAAAAATCCGTTCAAAAAGACTAGTGGGTGCTTTCCCTTGCTGTAAGAACCAAAAACGGACCAGCGAGACTGAGGTAAAGGAAGAACTAACTTAGTATATTGCATTGTGGGTAGGGAGAAAGTGAAAATGAACGTACTAGACCTGGCGTTCAGCGGGCGCAATCGGCGCATACGGGCTGCATGAGTTGACAAAATTCGGTCGAATTTGGCGTCTGTGTCCTAGAGAGGGTTAAGTTAAGCCTTTTCTAAAGCCCGACACATACACTGTTTCTGCCATCACATTCACTATCACACCCAATGAACACTGAATAAACATAACAAAAACTTTGAAAACTGGATCATGAATCAACATGTCAAACCAATATAAATTAAAAATCCATGGAGACAGAATACATCATACCATCTGTATTGTTAAAAATTCGGACTTTCCTGGTGTTGCACTGCCTCCGGGCATTGCCTCCAGGATCGTTCCCACCATCTTTATATCTACTAATGTCCCATATGTGTCTGTTCCAGACCGGAGGACGTTAAGCAGAATTTCATTCACAGAATACATGTGCGAAAGGGAAGAGAGAAAGAATCTGATCCCCAAGAGAAAAAAAATTATATTCCTGTATCTCTCTTATCCTCTTCAATCACTAATATGTGCACATGCATACACACCCACACCCAGTTCACCTGGTATTGATGTCTCCGCAGTTGGTCATGGTGATCTTGCGCGAGGTCTGGCCGTGGAGGAAGACGGTGCCGAAAGGGATGTAGTCCGTGTCCACCACGATGTCCATGCCCAGACAGGCACCGCTGAGGGCAAACAGTGGCTGGCACAGGCTGCCAAACTGCAGCATCACCTGCCAACACCAAGAGTCCATCTGGAGTCAGCACCTGCCAGTCTTGCTGGAACAATACGTTCTAAAACAGCCACATACCATTCCTAGTATTCTCTTCTTTTTTCTTCTTTTTTGGCTGTCCCATCTTCTGGGTCATACAGTGGCGTTGCTCCCACACCGCTCATTCCGAATCCCAATTCACAGCTAAACCCCGGCTTGTTCAGGTTGCAGAATCCAAGACCAGCAGTCCAAGGGGAGCGAATCTATGTTAGGCCGTCAGGAGGCAACCAACCGAGGAGACACTGCACTGCTGCTGAGTCACTTCGGTGGAGTTCAGCGGAGCCTGTTCAGGCAACCACCTACTAAGCCCCCTACTGACGACACTATTCTCTTAGTCGCGGAGCCAGCGTGAGTGAGGTCCTCCTCTGAGGGCGCCACCACGACCATCCACTGACATTCCTAGTATTCTCTGCTTTGTCTGGAATGTGTTTATATTATTTTAGATTAAGCACTTTACCTGAGTATTCTTTAAGCAAATTAGAATCGTAGGCCAGCCTGTAAGCATTTTACAGTCACCTAACCACACACCTGGCTGTTCTGCCCAGGTAGTGCCAAAATGAAAACCATCGCCTGTCAGGCGCTGAATATCTGTTTCCTGCACTATTAACACACGAGTGCTGATCGAGTGTTAAAAAAAAAATCATCTTCATAATACTTATCTCATCAATGATCACCCTGGTTGAATAAAACTTTGTCTGTTCCTTCCTTCCTTCACTCAACAACTCTCTGTTTTCCTCTTTCATTCAATATCACTATTTTTCTGTCATAGTGGTTTTCCATGTTATTCCCAGCTGATTGTGTTGTTTTGTTGATTGTCTTATCGCTGCAAAAAGAATTTCCTGTAAAATGGACAATAAAAATATTGATTGATTGATTGATTGATAGAATAGAGCAAGGCCACAATCTACAGCTGACCTGTTCGCTGAAGGGAGGGATGTGTCCTTTGGGCTTGAAGAAGATCCCCACCTGCACAGACCCCCCTTTGGCTGGCAGGGTGACGGGGTCCTGGGGGGTGCTCACTCTCAGCAACCCCACCGTCGTCAGCTGGGGGCAGGAAGGGGAGATGAGAATGCGGAAGGTGACGGGGGCGGGGGAGCGGTTGACGAGGGGGATCTCTCTCCTGACAACGTCGCCCAAAAAGCAGGAGCCCAGGTTCACCAGCTTGTGCCTCCTGTCAGCCAGCTCCACCTGAGCCCACAGTCACGGTAATCAAAGACAAGTCTGGCTGAACGCATCACACACATACCTATCCATCAGCCCTGAGGCTACAATCACGAAGTCTAGCTGAACGCATCACACACATACAAGTCTAGCTGAACGCATCACACACATACCTATCCATCAGCCCTGAGGCCACAATCACGGTAATCAAAGGCAAGTCTGGCTGAACGCATCACACACATACCTATCCATCAGCCCTGAGGCCACAATCACGGTAATCAAAGACAAGTCTGGCTGAACGCATCACACACATACCTATCCATCAGCCCTGAGGCCACAATCACGGTAATCAAAGGCAAGTCTGGCTGAACGCATCACACACATACCTATCCATCAGCCCTGAGGCCACAATCACAGTAATCAAAGACAAGTCTGGCTGAGCTTATCACACAGATACCTATCCATCAGCCCTGAGGCCACAATCACGGTAATCAAAGACAAGTCTGGCTGAACGTATCACACACATACCTATCCATCAGCCCTGAGGCCACAATCACAGTAATCAAAGACAAGTCTGGCTGAGCTTATCACACACATACCTATTCACCAGCCCTGAGGCCACAATCACAGTAATCATCAGACAAGTCAGACAAGTCTGACTGAGCTTATCACACACATACCTACCCACCAGCCCTGAGGCCACAATCACAGTAATCAGACAAGTTGGGCTGAGCTTATCACACACATACCTATCCATCAGCCCTGAGGCCACAATCATAGAAATCAGACAAGTCTCACTAAACCTATCATGCACTAGTCTCTGAATGACATTTGCTTTGTTTCCACCGAGTTCTTTAACGTGCTAAAAAAAATGATATTTCCAGTTTTAACCTTTAGCACACTGCATTATTTCTGACGTTCCGTACTCTGCCACTGCATTCTTTTTGAGGCAGTGAAAAACGCCTACACCCACTTGATTGAAAATGCTGTCATTTTCTCTATTTGCTGTGTGCAGACTTGATTGTTGGAATACTAATAAAGAAATCATTGGGGAAAGTTTTGATACTATGCATTTTGTTGTCCGTGCATGTTTTGTTGTTGAAAAAGAAAACAACAAGAAAAACAACAAAGCGAAAGTGTTGACTTACTGTTTCAGCATTGTCGGAATGAGCGCAGAATGCTTCTGAGTTCGCCCATTGACTAACAAAGTCATGTCGAGGATCACTTTTATCAAAATAACTCACGAAAATATCATTAAGAATATGATGAAAGGCGAAATTTCCTCCAGATTCAACCTAGTAGTCGAAATTGGCACCGATTCAGATTCGCGGCTTGAATCGATATCAGGATTGTTTCGTCGAGTCACATTGACATTGTCTACCCCCCCTTTTGATGCACTACAATCTATCTATGGCTCTTTCACCATCAATATTCGACCTAACAAAGCCTAAAAATGCATTATCTAACTTCTAAGCAAATATTGATGATAATTTCCAGTAGGAAAGCTTTTCCAACCCGAAAATCCGCCATGTTTGATAGGAAACTTGACTTTCTGACCAAACAAAACTTTGAAAAATCAAGTAAACGGTTATAAAAGCAATATGGCGGCTAACCGAAAAAAACACCAGATGTTGACGGAGCCTCGTTCTGAAGCGAAAGTAAGGTTGATTCCATTTTTAGTAACGGGAACAACATCCGCAAAGCGTTGGTTTAGAGTACCCCTCTCTGGGCGACACAGGGCGTCTGCAGTGGCAGGGGAGAGCATCTACTCGGCGAAACAGTGCGCCTGCAGCGTGCTGAAGGTTAAAGAGTAAAGTCAGTGACATCCTTACAGGGCTCCCAATAGTCCCGCAAAACAAGGGGTCCCAGGGACTCCTTCACTTACAGTATAGAGGGTCCTAGAGGCAGGATAGAGGGTCCCAGTGGCATTGTGAATGCTAAAAAGAATGTTTCTAGTGCATCGCTGGGACCCTTTGCAGATTCTTTTAGAGGGTCCTTTAGAATGTTAGTACTTCATAGACCCCCAAATGGGGGGTCCCTGGGAGCCCTGTCCTCACCTGCAGATCACAGCCGGTGCCAGAGAACTCCACAGCGCGCTGAGAGGTCCCGCTGATCTCAAACACCACCCGCTCCCTGTAGGGGCCCACCTCCGGGGGCTTGAAGGTGAAGGGGATGCTCATCTGTTTGCCCACCCCCAGCAAACAGCCCTCAAAGCTGTAGCCCAGCTGAGGAGTAGGCTGGTACAGGCACTGCACGCTGTGCACAAAATACACAACTAGGCAACGGGACTATGTAAATATTTACATGATCAGATCCACACTACCATATTTTACAGATTATAAGGGTACATACACATACATGCGGAGATTCCGTGTGGAAACATGTGCACAATCCGTAAATAAGTAAGGAAAAGATTTGCGCACGTGTCCGTATTTCCCCATATCCATAAGTTTTTACCCTTCTTTTACTCATTTATGGGATTGCGCATGGGATTTCCGCATGTACTGTGTACGAGGCCTCAGGCTATTACTATTTTTCCAAAGACCCTTGTGCCTTATTGTGACTAAGTAACTACTTGCTACGTATTTTACGGACTATAAATAAGGCACACCTGATTATAAGGCGCACTATAATTTAACACAAAATTCAGATTTAGTTTCTCTATTTTCTTACTATATTATCAGTAACATTATAAGGGTGCAGGGGTGTCATCCTGGGGGGGGGGGGGGGGGGAGTATCACATTATAGTCCGTAAAATACGGCACAAAATCAAATTATTGTTAAAATATCAAGGGTGTGCCTTATAACGTGAAGTGCCTATAGTGCCAAAAATATGGTACTTCTTTGATCACCCGTGTGACGAAGGGAGTCCAGGTACTAGCTATTGTTCTGTAAAGGGAGATTATGTGCATGCTCAAAGCATGTTTGCATACATGATAATTTGAATATCCACGGTTGGAGTTCAAACCTCGTGGAACCAAAACTGATAAAGGGAAAAATGAATGATGATGGTCATGGAAAGGAAAGCGGAGTAAAACGAAGGAGACAAACGGAACACAGATGCCAAGAAAGATTTGAAGAAAAAAAGAAGCAAAGAAAAACAATAAATCCTCTGACCTGATGTCCTTGGAGTCGGTGTTGGTGAGAGTGAGTGTGGCAGTGGGGGGATTGTCCAGTGGTGGCTGGATGATGGTGTAGCCAAAGTCGTGTTGAAAGAAGGACAGCTGTAGCCCTGGCCACACGCCCTGGCCCCCCACAGTCATGGTGTAGCTCGGCCCTTTACTAATCTGAAAGCACCAAGGTATTAGGTATTAGGTACTTTTTAGTCACAGAGGCGTCTCTGTCAAATTCGGGTTGCTCCCATCTGTAGAGCGCGTCGCAGCCAGAGGCACGCCACCCATTTAAAAATGTTTTTGTTGCATGCGATATTTTGTGTGATTGATGAGGAAGGATGTGTGTGTGTGTGTGTGTGTGTGTGTGTGTGTGTGTAAATTTTGACCAAATGACAACTTTTTCGTTGCCACTGTGATTAACGTGTGCTAAGTGCATGGGCACACGGGACCTCAGTTTATTGTCTCATCCAAAAGACTCCACGTTCAGACCGTAAGGCCTAATGTAAAGTGAGAGGAAAAATCCCATATACCCAGGTTCAAACTCGGGTTTACTTGACACAAGGCGAACATGTTACCTCTGTGCCACTCTACACTCACTACTATTTCCCATACGATCAGTAACTAAAATCATTGACTGCACATCTATACCATTGTCAGTACTCGTGTAATCAATATAATAGTCCTATAATACCACATTCATCAATGACAACCCTCCCCCCCCCTCTCTCTCTCTTATTTGCTGAATAACCTCCGAGCTCTTTACATCAAATACTGAAGCGTATAAACAAACTGGTCTGTCTTACACTGTCTTTAATTAGTCAATAACACATTGTCAGAAAACTCATGAAAAGAGACGACAGAAAGGAAACACAGCATCAGTGTTGAGCAATTCAAATGACATTTAGTGCTAATAATATGATGGAAATAAAACAAAATATGCACAGGTAAAATGAGTGATGCCTCCTTCCCTGCCTAGAATATATCACGTGTACACAGATTCTCTTTAACACTAACCAAAGACCAGACTGGTGACATTAACTATCTACCCCACCCCCAGCATTTCCTCACCCCACCCCACCCTTTTCTCTTGCACTCCCTACCCTTCTATCCCGTCCTCACCTTCTCTGACCTGGAGCATCAGCGTGGAGTCATTTCAATGATATCTAGCGCTAATAACACTCTGGACATCCAGAATATGGAGGACCTAATGACGACCTTAGCTGCAGCTGGTTGGCTGCAGTAGAACGCATCATGTACAACGATTCTCTTCAACTCCCATAAAAGACCGGAATGCAGATTTTTCACTACCCCCCCTGCTTCCCCCAGCACTTCCTCACCCCCTCTATTATATCTTGCACTACCCTCTCTACAATAATCAGGCATCAGAATTGTCAGAGGATTTCAGAGGATTAAGAATTTCTGACAGAGGATTGGCTTCTCTTGTCAGAGGTTGCCTTTTTATTGAGTGTTATCCTTTGTGTTAAATTGGTGGATTTGTTCAGGTGTTGGTACAGTATGGTTAAAGTAGATAGCATTTTAAAAGTGATTTATCACTATATTAAGCCTCATTGGTGGTGTTCCAAACTCATTTGAATGACTGTTTTCCCTCTTCAGTCTAGGGCCTAGATGGCCCTTTTACCGCAGTTTTGAGAGGATTGGACTTCAGACTATTCTGATGCCTGACAATACCTCTACTGGTCTGACCTTAAGAGTGAGCTGGCATGAGTGGAGTGGTCTGCAGTCGACCGGGCGGAAGGTGAGGGTGCATGCCTGTGTGTCCCCCGGGGCCACAGTGCCGCAGTCGTTGTGCAGGCTGAGCAGGCCCTGCGTCAGGGCGGGGCCCTCGCCCCACTGACACCGGTAGTCCAGGACAACCTTGGACGCGTTGCACAGCCACAGCTGACGCACTGCAGTCTCGTGCACGCGCACCTGCAGCAGTGCACCACTCATATAGCACTACTACTACTACAGTGGAACCTCACTGAACCCTTTCACCGCCAAAGTCGCATTTTAGCACCAAAGTGATTTAACACCTATGTTACTAAAAGGCATCAAATGAGAGACTTAGTGCGATTTTTCTCACGCCAGAGGGCATGACGCTCGTGTGGGGCTAATCCTCTCTATATTATTAGTTGGGGATAAAGAAAGAGAGAGAGAGACGGTGAGTGGTCCTACCATCACTCTCTCTCTCATTACGCCCAAGTAAGAAAATCGCGTGATAAGCCCCTAGTGCATTGACTGCCCTCTGGCGTGAAAAATATCGCCATAGGTTGACCATTGGGGTCTATTATCCCAAAACCATATTGTCTTAGTTTTGGGAAGTAAGGATAGACCTTATTTTATATATGTCACAGAAGAATCCCCAATACTGCAAATGGAGTTAAATTTAATTGAAATGTTGGGCTGAAATATGGCTGGCGGTGAAAGGGTTAAAAGACATCCCATTATAAGACTCCCTCGAACATAAGACTTACTTCTCTGAGACATTGCCCTTCTTTGCAAGTATTAAAATTACCTCTCTTATAAGACCCCTCCGTTATAAGACCTCATTTTGGATGATTATTGAACTCTAACTTTATAAATTAGTAATGTCCCATATGATCTTTTAAGATCGGGAGGACGTAAAACATAAATTCGTCGTGATCACTGAAGGTCTTATAAGGGAGGTTCCACTGTACTACTACTACTACCACTACTAAAGACATTTACATGGGTGCTACTCCCAAAAATGAAAAATACTGAAAGGCCGGGGTCCAGGGGCCGATGAGGCCCCTGCCGGCTGAAGCTGAAGCAAAAATGTAATTGCAGAGATCGTTTCCATAGCTCTCCTGCAATCTGGGAATGGGTGAGGAACAGATTACGATTTGACATCATAGTTCTGTTGGCAGACGACAGTTGACACTTTGTAAAGTGACTGTCTAAGTTGCTGAGACATGACAAGTCACATTACCTTTTTACAAGAAATACAAAAGATCTATGGTTAAAATCATATTTTCATGACTAAGATTTTTACTGACATTTCAGAAACACAACTATAAAGTTATAAAGCCGTTCAAATAGAAGATAATAATTAGATCATAAGTAAAATACGATGTCAGTGGATCCAAACATGACTCTCAATTGAGGTTTTTTAAGCAACATTTTTAACATATTCATACGTTTAACATCATAAATATCATTTGATGAATTGAAATATAGTTGTAACTTACCTTTCTGTGAAGTTTGTAGCTTTCATGACACAAAATTCATGCTGATAATGTTGAATTTAATTCAAATAAGTATGTGTGAATATGACTCGGCCGCCATTTTTGTTGTATTTTTACTTCCGGTGGTTGGAAGACCCAGATTCAAAATGCCCCCAACCACAGTTAACAGATCAACTTTTTTTTTTTGGACAACATTTTAAAAATACAGAATTTCCGTCTCAGCAGAAACTTTAATTTACGGATTTCCATTTATACGGAAGGTAGTAGCACCCATGCATTTATAGAGCACACATTCCAGACGAACTACTCATGGCACTTAACAAAACTAATATCACTCCACATGCAAGATTACATCACACATATCGAACATGCTCAAGACGCACTCGCATTCCCACCGTCACCCTCCACGCCAGCACATACTCATAGGTATACAAAGATGCACACGCACATATACGCAAACGCATCCTTCCCTCTCCACACACAAACGCACTCACATCAACGCACACAAACACGTGGTCACAGAAGAAATAGTTATGGCACAGACACTGTTCAGCATGCCAAGCCTGACTCCTATGTTGGATTAAAGGAAACACTGACCCAGCAAGATTAAGTCCCTTGGTTGTTGTTTTCTGGCCAGGTGTGACCCACACACACACGTGGTCACAGAAGAAATAGTTATGGCACAGACACTGTTCAGCATGCCAAGCCTGACTCCTATGTTGGATTAAAGGCAACACTGACCCAGCAAGATTAAGTCCCTTGGTGTTGTTTTTTTCTGGCCAGGTGTGACCCACACACACACGTGGTCACAGAAGAAATAGTTATGGCACAGACACTGTTCAGCATGCCAAGCCTGACTCCTATGTTGGATTAAAGGCAACACTGACCCAGCAAGATTAAGTCCCTTGGTGTTGTTTTCTGGCCAGGTGTGACCCACACACACACGTGGTCACAGAAGAAATAGTTATGGCACAGACACTGTTCAGCATGCCAAGCCTGACTCCTATGTTGGATTAAAGACCCACTGACCCAGCAATTGTTGTTTTCTGGCCAGGTGTGACCCACACACACACGTGGTCACAGAAGAAATAGTTAGGCACAGACACTGTTCAGCATGCCAAGCCCGACTCCTATGTTGGATTAAAGGGACCCAGCAAGATTAAGTCCCTGGGAGGTGTGACACACACACACGTGGTCACAGAAGAAATAGTTATGGCACAGACACTGTTCAGCATGCCAAGCCTCCTATGTATAGGCAAACTGACCCAGCAAGATTAAGTCTGCTGGCTGTGACCCACATACAAATCCCCCATAGTCAAATGAGGCTGCTCTTTTGAATATGGGGGACTTTGTATGGGAGTTGCACTTGGCCAGAAAACAACAAGGGACTTAATCTTATAGGCAAACGAGGCTGCTCTTCAAAGTCTCTGTCTCGTTTTGAATATGGGGGACTTTGTATGGGAGTTGCACTTGGCCAGAAAACAACAAGGGACTTAATCTTATAGGCAAACGAGGCTGCTCTTCAAAGTCTTTGTCTCGTTTTGAATATGGGGGAATTTGCATGGGAGTCACACCTGGCCGGAAAACAACAAGGGTCAGTGTGTCTTAAATCCAACATAGGAGTCAGGTTGTGTGACCCACATATAAATTTCCCTCATAGGCAAACAAGGCTGCTCTTCAAAGTCTCTGTCTCATTTTGAATATAGGGAAATTTGCATGGGAGTCACACCTGGCCAAAATAAGATTTCTTACCAGCGAGAGAGGGAAACGTGTGAAAACAGTGATTTCCACTCATGGATGTGGTGGGTCTTTAATGCTTGGTTCAGGAATCTTCAACTCCTCATCCATAGAGAGCCAAATTGCAACATTACTTTTTGTTCAGTCTTTGCACAACGAAACCCAAAGAAACAATAGATAAGCAAGAAAACACAGCAAATGAGGAGAAAGTGTAGGAACGCAATTTCTAGCACTATGTTTGTATGACTTGAAGCACTCTTCTTCTTCTGCGTTCCCAGGCTATAATGGGTTAAATATGTCATGTGTCTGTTTTTCAGTTTCTACTGGTCTTCTTGCTGCAATCAGCCAACACTTTCTGATTTTTTTAAATAATCAATTCTTCAATATCTGACCAACTTCCTTAAAATGTTGAATCTCATAATATTAATATCTTCTACATAGCAAACGGAGCATCTAAAAATACTTAAATTATTCCTGACCACTTTGTCCCCATATTAATATCTCATCAGTTCACTTTCTTAGTTTCTACCCTAGCTTTGCTGAACTTATTTTCTTTCTTTTTCGTACTACCCCATAAAGTGCAGCAGAATCTTCAACGTGATGAAGTTGGCTGCCTAAGGCGAAGAAGAGGAGTTGAAAGGAAAACAATCCTTTCGAAGATTTTTTTTGGAAAATGAGGGAACTATGGGCCAACTGTAAGCTCTCACATTTCCAAAGTTGATGTGGTTGACGCAGTGGGCGGTGAGCTGCCTCCTCTTTCCAGCGGAGTCCTCACAGTGCAGCTTACAGTTCATGGCGTAGGCCTCTGCCTTCACATTCAGCTTCACCGGAGACACGCGGCGATCCACCTTGCACACCAGGTTGAACGTCACTTCCTTCTCAAGGGTGGGCACAAACGTCACTTTTACAGCAACACTGCAACAGATTTACAACTGTGTTTTTCTTGTCATCAAGCTGCAACAGATTTACAACTGTGTTTTTCTTGTCATCAAGCTGCAACAGATTTACAACTGTGTTTTTCTTGTCATCAAGCTGCAACAGATTTACAACTGTGTTTTTCTTGTCATCAAGCTGCAACAGATTTACAACTGTGTTTTTCTTGTCATCAAGCTGCAACAGATTTATAACTGTGTTTTTCTTGTCATCAAGCTGCAACAGATTTATAACTGTGTTTTTCTTGTCATCAAGCTGCAACAGATTTATAACTGTTTTTCTTGTCATCAAGCTGCAACAGATTTATAACTGTGTTTTTCTTGTCATCAAGCTGCAACAGATTTATAACTGTGTTTTTCTTGTCATCAAGCTGCAACAGATTTAGTTTTTCTTGTCATCAAGCTGCAACAGATTTATAACAGTGTTTTTCTTGTCATCAAGCTGCAACAGATTTATAACTGTTTTTCTTGTCATCAAGCTATTAGCCTATTTCAGTGGTTTACCATTGTAGTCTATGTCAAATTGTTTACAACATTAGGCATTTGTTCCAACATAAGACTTCAAATTGAAAGCTTACAGTCTGGAACATTACTGATATTTTACATTACTTGTATTGTTCTTGTCTTCTAATGTCACTGTATTCTTCAAGATCTCCTTCTTCTTCTTTTGTGCAAAGAGCTTTTTAGTGACAGACGGAAATGTCTGTCTCATTGGTGACTAAACCAACACAATCATGTAAATACGCATATTAAAGAAGCAATCCCTTCAAAATGAAAGCAAACAATTTTAATAATGACAAGCCCTTAATAGAGAGATTTTTTTTTTTTACAAATTCAGTGACCATTCAGGTTGTAGCTATCTTGCTTCATTTTGACTGGTGATTACTAAATGGAATCTTCAACAGCTTAACTACAGACTGGCATCTACCCCTTCTGCTGGAACAGATTACCAGCATTATTACATACACACCCAAACTATGCCCTCACACACCCAGCAATATATGTCTGTACCTGGAGTTGGGTTCTATCTGTCCCGACATGGGTTGAACGGTCAGCTTAGAATCAAAGCCGTGGGTGTGACATGAACTGTCCACAAAGCGAAAGCCCAGAGCTGTGTCCTCTTTGTTGACCAGAGACACTTCCTCTGTCTCCCTCTGGCCTGCCACACGCATAAAGCATCATTTTCATCCGTCAATCAATAACACTAAACAGACAAATTTAATGCGGCAAAAAATCCTACAACACAGGTAGTTTAAACTTGAAGCCTTTAACTGAGCAGCTACTTGCACACTTCATCCGATTTTTGCCTTATAGCTTTTGTGCAACAAAATGTATTACAGTGAAACCCGTTTAGTACGAATTCCACGGGAGAGGGCCAATTTACTCGTTGTAAGCATTGCTCGTTCAAACCATTTTATCGACTTTGGCAACCCTGACGAACCTATCAATCGGTCCTCACATCTACTGTGATGTGCGTGTTGGTAAAGTGTGAAAAAGACAGAAAAACGGAAACAACACACTTACCCAACAAAGCATGGTTGTAAGCCCAGTATCCTGTATCCATAGGGTTTTTAATGCCGATTACATACACTTTAAAACAGTTTATTAACACACGATAACATCAAAAACATAAAATCCACACACGCGCTTTAAGAGAAAGTTAAAATTTCCCGGAAGTCACAAGATCAGTGCGCAAAGAGTGAGTCCAGTGTTGTCTGCTTGCGCTGCAGACACCCAAGTTGTTATATCGGCCAATCAGAATGACGCTTACATATCGAGGGGTCAGTCAAGATGGCGATGTTGTTGTCAGTGTGTACTCGTTCTAGCCAGGTAGTTGTGCAAGAAAGCTTGACTTTGGGATGGCGGTGTGGTTGTAAGTGCGTTCTCGTTCTAACCGCGTAGTTTTTGCATAAAAGCTTGACTTTGGGAGTCAATAAATTGTACGTTATATGCAAGTTGCTCGTTGTAGCGAGCTCGTTGTATGCAGAATTATTTAACAAGGAAAAAGAAGGCTTGTGGTCGGGAATTTTGAAACCACTCGTTAAACACGGGCTCTCGTTTAAACCGTACTCGTACTAAATGGGTTTCCCTGTATATCAGTTTTCACTGAACACTGAATCAACAAAACATGAATATGAGTCAACATGCTTTAGATTTCTAGCGTTTTCATTTAAGAATATGAAATTCAGATTAAAAGATTTTTGACAGTCCCCTCCCCTCTATGCTTTATTAACCCTTTCACCGCCAGCCATTTTTTCAGCCAAACAATACCATTAAACTGAACTGGGTAGAAAAGACAAAAATAATCTATAATATTGCAAATCCATCAGTGATGTGTATATCAGTAGACCTATCCTTACGTCCCAAAATTAATAAAATAGGGTCTTTGGATAACAGGCCCTGATTTTATGCCTTTTAGTGACATGGGTGTTAAACCATTGTGGTGCATAAATGCGACATTGGCGGTGAAAGGGTTAAAAGAATCCCTACATACATCCCTCTATTTTACATGACTTGACCACTTCACAGAAATGTGTGCATTCATTAAAACTTCATCCATGAAGTTTGATAAAGCAAGGGCACATGCAACCTGTCCAAATGGATATCTATTTAACAATATAGGTTCACCACGAACACTTGTGAGAAATAGGTATCAATACATTTTTATTCTTTTTTTGAATGTTGTTTAAATTTCATAGACTGATTATCCTCATCAAATGTTCAAACCAGTGTGTGTTGACCATCTCACCGATCAAGAGAGGTGTGAAGCTGATGTGTGGTCTGCTGAAGAAGACAGAGGACTCTCGGGTGTGGCCCACCAGCAGGAAGGGAACAGAGATGTCATGACTGGCCACCTTGAAACGCCAGAAAGACTCCACAAGGCCAAGCTGACTGGGCACAAACTTAAACCCAACCTGCACAAACACAAACATAAGGCCGGGTTCACATTAGACGCGTAAATTACGTACGGAAAACCCTAAATAAGTGGAAAAAAAGAAGGATAAAAGTTCACGCATATAAATAGGGGAAATTCGGACACGTGCGCAAATCTTTTCCCTTCTTTGTTTCACTTATTTATGGATTGCGCACAGGTTTCCGCATGGAATATCCGCTTATGTGTGTACACGGCCTAAGACAAAAAAAAGTTCTGGTTTCTTCTTTCCTTGACTAAAAACTGGAACGATTACTGTGAGAGAACTTTGTGGATGTCAAATTTAAACCCCTCCATAAAGTATATGATATTCTGTCTTTGAGAACGCTTTCTACAGATAACTCTGGTGCCCAATCTGCATAGAAGTCAATTCCAAATAACCCTCAGAATGGGCTGGGAGTCAAGATAACATTATACGCCCGATAGTTGCATAGGAAGGAAAAATAGACGTTCCTGTCTTGCAACCTGATCTAATAATCATCTGTTGATAATTCTTATTTATCTGTAAGGAACTGGGTGAGACAGGGGTGGAGATTCTAATGATCTTTTCAACGCATGTTTACGGTCACACACGTAATGTTCTCATCCGTAGCTGATGCACGTGTATCATAGTGTTCAAGTGCTACTGCTATTGGGATGATCCCTGGAGTCTTTTAGCCAGGGTACAAAAACAACAACGACGATTGTCTGTATCAACCTGCATCACATTCTCAAATGTGTAAGTATGCACACACCAGTTCAATGCCCATTCTAAAGTTCTAAGGATACATGCGAGTATTCCAGGGTCCAAATCAACAGTCGCTGTGTACTGTTTCTGTGCCACCACTCTCCAACAGGCTAGCTATGATTGTTGTCATATTATAATGACCATAAAGGATTGGAGACGTGTACCTTGACTCTATGTCCGCTGTCAACAGATCCTCGCTTGCATAAACAGTGGAAGGGGACCTGAGACTGCCTTTCCACCCTGTCCTCACACACCCACTCAAACTGATACTTGGCGTTGGTCGGGTTCACAATGGTGAACTCTCTGCAACATTAACAGTTAGAACATCACTCGATCAAACACACCCACCTTAGTTAAACATAATACTACCTTGATAACAGCTAAGTTAATTATGTATTAAGTTCAGTATAGCAGGCAAAAATACATGCAAATAGTCAAATCAAGAAAGAGTCAGGAGTGAAATGGGAGACATGGATATAGACAGAAAGGGCTGCAGAGGAAGGATGACATAAGTATAATTAAAAGAGAAAGGCTTAAATAAGTAAATAAACTAAACTATCCTTAGTGCAGAGTGGCACACTGTGGAATCGCGTTCGCCTTGTGTCAAGAAAACCCGAGTTCGAACCTGGGTACAGGGCATTTTTCCTCGCACTTTGCACTAGGCCTTACTGTCTGAACGTGGAGTCTTTCGGATGAGACGATAAACCGAGGTCCTGTGTGCCCATGCACTTAACACATGTTAAACCCAGTGGCAACGAAAAATTTGTCATTTGGTCAAAATTTACCCATCCCCCCCCTTTCCTTCCTCATCAGTCACACAAAAATTGCATGCAAATCAAAAAATAAAATATTGGGTGGTGCGCATCTGGCTGCGACGCGCTCTCCAGGTGGGAGCAACCCAAATTTCACAGAGATGTCTCTGTGACTATAAAGTACCTTATAATAATCACAAAAACATAAAGACATATGAGAGGTAATCTCATTACAGATTCAAAGTGACAGTTACAGCCAAACCCTGATTTGTTCAAGTTGCAGACCCGACTGACAGTTGACAGGAACACTCAATATAAAATTGATAGGAGTGCAGCCAACACAGGAGACACTGAACTGTGAGTGACTTTGTGATATACATTGAAACCATTCATAACAAATAATGCAGAACTGTTACAACCGCCTTACAAAAATAAAAAACTTTATTCTCAGAATTATTTTGAGTGAAGAATTTTGTAATTCATTTCAAACGACAGAGTATCTTATCATGGCAATGAAGCAAGTCAAAATCACTTTACATGTGGTATATTCAAGTAGAATTTAAGGGAGCGCATAATATGTGAAACACTAGCAATTTCCACTTCTACTAAACCCACACTGCAGTCCTAATTCTTGCTAGTTATGGATTATAGGGCCATACCTTTTTTTTTCCAAACTGACCCACCTGCGTCTTATAATCATTAAATAATATAGTAAGACACTGTCGCCCCAAAAGATCACAATTTGGGGCAAAATATGAGGTGTGTGTCATATAATATGATGCACCTTACAGTCCAAACAAATCTGGTAATGATAATCATGTACCCCCTCTAATGCAGAGAGCCTCACCTGAAACAGATATCTTTCAAGCCCAGTGCATGACACTCCAGCACACGAGTGCTGGGGTCCAGTGGTGCCCCTGGGGCAGCTCCTTTAGGCCTCGGCTGGTCGGGGCTACGGTGCAGACTGGACAGGTAGTCCGACTCTGGCAGGTCAAAGTGGCACACTGGCAGCAGGCTGTGGCCCTGCACTTGGACCACCGGCCCCTGGCCATTCTCCTCAAGGTTAGGGACACTGCACAGACACACATCCAGGTCAGGAATCGCTGCAAAGTCATCATAATAATAATAAGAAGAAAGAAAGCTTATATAGCGCACATTCCAGGCTAGCTGCTCATGGCGCTTTACAAAAAAAACACACATTTAACCAAATCACATCAATACCCATGCTCGCACGCACACAAGCACACACACTGACGAACACAGCATATCATTTACATGCGCATGCACACATACATACATACGTACGTACATACATACACAAAAACATACACACTTATGCCTACACACGCATGAGCACACGCACACACGTGCATGCACAGAAATATGCGCACATGCACAAGCACATGCAAGCGCGCGCATGGACCATGATCACATGGACCATGTTCTCCTCAAGGTTAGGGATACTGCACAGACACACATCCAGGTCAACATGAAATAGAAGCTGTAGCAGGTAGGCAAGTGGACAACGAAGGGCACAACAAACCATACAAAACCACCATCATGACAAGTACCCAAAACAATCATCTGCAGATGAGGGAGGTTCTGCAGTGGCTAACATCCCAGGGGAGAGAACTTGACCTCAGCAATAAAGGACGGGGCAAAGAACTGCACATACTAAAACAGTGCACACCAGAACCCATCTTTTTCCAAACCACCAACATGACAAGTACCCAAAACAATCATCTTCATCTGCAGAACATCCCAGGGGAGAGAACTTGACCTCAGCAATAAAGGACGGGGCAAAGAACTGCACATACTAAAACAGTGCACACCAGAACCCATCTTTTTCCAAACCACCAACATGACAAGTACCCAAAACAATCATCTGCAGAACATCCCAGGGGAGAGAACTTGACCTCAGCAATAAAGGACGGGGCAAAGAACTGCACATACTAAAACAGTGCACACCAGAACCCATCTTTTTCCAAACCACCAACATGACAAAAACCAACAACAAAAATAAAAAACCTTTGCTGACAAGGGAGGCTTTGTAGTGGTCAACATCCAGGGGAGAGAACTTGACCTCAGCAATGAAGAACAGAACAAACATCCATAGGAAACAGTGCACACCAGAACCCATCTGTCACACCTTCACAGGATCAACCTGACACACACCAGTGAGTGTTCTCGTGGCACTGGAATCTAATCCCCAGAGCACATCCTCCAGGAGTGCCCCACTTATCATGACATCAGATGTCAAACCTGGCTGAAAAGGATGGAGCTCCAACAGAAGCTGTGGAGGCCACAGAGATGCTGAAGAAAGCAGCAAAGTTCTTATTTTATTTTTTCCATTATAGTCCCGTCAACAGCTATGGTCATCTCAGGACTGTCACCGCGTAAAGTTCGACCACTTATTACAAAAACACTCATCAATGTATCTTACCAACATTTATTTTTAAAAAAAAAATTCCATTATAGTCCCGTCAACAGCTATGGTCATCTCAGGACTGTCACTGCGTAAAGTTCGACCACTTATTACAAAAACACTCATCAATGTATCTTACCAACGTTCAACAAACTGCAAACAAAACATACAGTACAATTCATAACATGACACCTCCATCATTGCACCCTATAGCACATAAGTCCACACAGTGCTGGAAACGTTGAGCCACTCTACTCTATTTATCGGATCCAGGTTTTTAAAAAAACAGTAAAAAAGGATAAGAAATACATACTAGTAAGCTAAAATACATAAAAAAGGCTATATAAGCAAATATGCACTGCAGAATGGACAACAGGTGCCCACTCAAGTGCGCAAGTATCACGTGTGGACGCCAGTGTACAATAAAAAAAAACCCCTGGCATGTCATAAATTGTAAAAAGGAAAAACGTGTAAGGGCTTTATAGAAAAAATGCAGGAGAATAAACCAATAAGGCAGAAAGAAGTAGACGCCAGAAAGCAAAAAGAAGAGAAAAGGCAGTCAAATAGAGTGATAGAGTAGGGGAAGTTACTAGCATAGAACTTCCAGAAGAAGGGGGAACTATTTCTGCTGAAAGACCCCCCGGTATCCCCACGGGAGGGCCCTAACCACATAAGCCAGCCTAAGCCGTTGCCCGCCTCCTACGACATGGACTTTATGAGGCTGCTGGACTCCTCTCCGTAAGCCCCCCCCCCCCCCCCACTATGATAGGTGGAAGCCCGCCGGGGGATCAGCAGAGTTCACCCTCACCTTTGGAGATTTGAGCATGGCCCGGGAATGCAGAAGAAGAAGAACCCATATTTTTTTCAAACCACCAACATGACAAGCACACACAAAACAAACCAAAAAATGACATCACCTGCAGACGAGGGAGGCTGTGTAGTGGCCAACATCCAGGGGAGAGAACTTGACCTTGAAGAAAGCGGTCTTGCCAGGGGGGATGGTTCCCCATTCTGGTTCCACACGGAACGGGGAATTCGCTGAGTCCTGTTTTGTGCAGCTTGACGGCCATGAGTGGACTCCATCCCCCAGAGAGGTGAAGGAGCTGTGGAGATCAGAGGAGGGAGCACTGTCCACGGCTACCTGCCACCTGTAGTCCAGCGTCACTGCGCCGCTATTCTCTACGGGAAATCTGAAATGGTCAACAGGCTCATATGGGGAACATGGAAACCTGGTAGGCTTAAATTTAAAAAAAATATGATTTCAACATTATTTTTTCATACAAAATTATCGTATCCAAAGATAAATAGTTGATAAATACCAATGATGATTTTTTTTTTCTGACTAGAGTACTGGAGGGTCTATGCGCTTGTCGTGTCTGTGCGCCAAGTCCCGTTAACACAGCTAGAGATAGTCCTAACCACATGTCAGAGCGTCACAATTTATCGCCATAACCCACGTGTTGTTTCATTCAAGACGGGGTGATGACGCTGTGAATCTGCCCGCGTGAAGAGGGCCGTTGTGTTTCAGCCATTGTTATTAACAGTTTAATTAACACACTTGACCGAAGGCAATAGTCGCCACCATCTAATTTGATTCATAATGAACATTTCCTGTCATCAAATCAATAGCTAAAATGCGCAATTATCTTGTGGCTGACGGCAAACATGCATGGACTCAACTAACCAACACTGGAGGGGGTGGCGCAAATACCAAACAAAAAACGTCATTTCGACTGAAGCGCCAACCAGGATTTTGAGAGTAGCGCATCATCCGACACCAAAATATTATTGTCGGGTTGGCGCGCTTACTTTTTTGCTGACAGCTACACTACGTTTTTACTGCAAGTAGATCTAGGCTAGACGGTAATGTTTTGTGAGTAGCATAAATCATCTGTTGTAAGGTTTAAACAAGTAGGTCTACATATATTTAGATGCAGTCAGACAAGACCAATCTGGAAAAAAAGAACTCTAAGAACTATGGGAATAGACTGTGTGTGTGTGTGTGTGTGTGTGTGTGTGTGTGTGTGTGTCTGTCTGTGTGTTGTGTGTTACCTGCAACAACCAGAGAGAGAGAACACTTTTTTGTTGAGACAGACAGTGCTATTATATGGATCTAAGTAGGGCCCATCAATAAATAAAGTCCTTACTTTTGTAAAACAGCAACTGAGTGGTCGGTTTACATGAAACATTTACATGACTGTAAACCACCCTTCTCTGATAACCACACATTTTCAAGCGTTTTGGCTGTGATTAAAGTATTTTTTGTACTCTGACAGCTTTTTGTAGGACTTGGACAGGAGAATATTCTCGTTTCAGTAATGTCTCCTTTAAAAACAAGAATAACCCGAAACACGGGATCAACTTGGGTCCAGGTAGTGAGTGGGGAAGAACTGACATGACACACAAACACTGCTATTTGAGGACAAACCGAAGCACTGTAATGTAACGCTTGTCCGTCATCAGAGCAGACATAATATTACGCATTTTGATGACACTGAGGGTGTCGAACCCCAGACTGGAGGCTTCTCAGCTGATAAAATCCGCTAAAGGTAGCGCAAACTACCTCAAGTACTCTAGAACATTTCATACCAAATTAATCTAGAAATAGAATAAAAGATGTCACAAAAGAAACTTGCGTGGAAGTCCTCTGATGGGAATTTTCAACTTCGGTTTAATCGTAGAAATGTCCTCTAAAACAAAAAGAACCCCAAATCTCTGACAAGGTAGCTTTGTTTACTTTGTGTAACCAGCATTTACTTTATGTAGGTCAAGTGCTGATGAAAACATTTCATCATAAATCGTGGAAGTTTTTTTTTTGAAATCTGGTAAGTCAAAATTGAAAAAGGATTGAAATTTTGCTTTGAAATAACTGATATTTTGAAAACGTAAAACAAGCTTTATCATAAGAAGGATTAACTTGGGACCAAAATTTTCCTGAATTATCCACTTTGTTGTGGCAAGTGTATTCAAGTTAGATGGTTTCCACTGTACAACCATTGCACCCAAAAACTGTTTGTTAATCTGAGAACTACTCACTGGTGGACTGGTGTCTGGAACAGGAGGGTGTCCTTGAGGTGGGTGGTGCAGGAGAAGACTGTTAATCTGAGAACTACTCACTGGTGGACTGGTGTCTGGAACAGGAGGGTGTCCTTGAAGTGGGTGTTGCAGGAGAAGACTGTTAATCTGAGAACTACTCACTGGTGGACTGGTGTCTGGAACAGGAGGGTGTCCTTGAAGTGGGTGGAGGTGGAGTGGTGGACTTGCAGGAGAAGACTGTTAATCTGAGAACTACTCACTGGTGGACTGGTGTCTGGAACAGGAGGGTGGAAGTGGGTGGTGAAGACTGTTAATCTGAGAACTACTCACTGGTGGACTGGTGTCTGGAACAGGAGGGTGTCCTTGAAGTGGGTGTTGCAGGAGAAGACTGTTAATCTGAGAACTACTCACTGGTGGACTGGTGTCTGGAACAGGAGGGTGTCCTTGAAGTGGGTGGTGCAGGAGAAGACTGTTAATCTGAGAACTACTCACTGGTGGACTGGTGTCTGGAACAGGAGGGTGTCCTTGAAGTGGAGGTGCAGGAGAAGACTGTTAATCTGAGAACTACTCACTGGTGGACTGGTGTCTGGAACAGGAGGGTGTCCTTGAAGTGGGTGGTGCAGGAGAAGACTGTTAATCTGAGAACTACTCACTGGTGGACTGGTGTCTGGAACAGGAGGGTGTCCTTGAGGTGGAGGTGGAGAACTGGGTGTTGCAGGAGAAGACTGTTAATCTGAGAACTACTCACTGGTGGACTGTCCTTGAAGTGGGTGGTGCAGAAGACTGTTAATCTGAGAACTACTCACTGGTGGACTGGTGTCTGGAACAGGAGGGTGTCCTTGAACAGGAGGGTGTCCTTGATGGAGGTGGGTGGTGTTGCAGGAGAAGACTGTTAATCTGAGAACTACTCACTGGTGGACTCGTGTCTGGAACAGGAGGGTGTCCTTGAAGTGGAGGTGGGTGGTGTTGCAGGAGAAGTGGCAGAAGTCAGCCACAGCCCTCACCGTCAGCTCCAGGACCCGGGCAGACTCCACCACCTCACTGTGCACCGGCTCTGACCCCGTTCCCACCACCTTTCTCTTCAGCGGCCTACACACACAAGGTGTATTCAAATGCAAAAACAAAGATGTACACGTACACAAACAAGGGATACATTCACACTAACACAGACACAAAAATGGGCCAGGGTCTATTAACACAGCTCTATACCACTTAGAGATGTGTGAGGACTAGAATTGACGTGCCACCACAGATGTATTTTTTACGTGCCACCACAGATGTATTTCCATGTATTTGGGACAATAAATTGTGTGACTTGTAACTTGACTAGACGGATTTGCCTTTAAATCATTATTAAGTTTAAAAATAAGCATCCAGCAGAAAACTGTCTCCAGAAAGTTCACTATGTCAGACGTCCAAGGCAGCTAGCAGTCATCTAAAACGGACAACAAATGTCTGAGTGGACGTCTGTCTGCTAGAGAAAAAACCACAACCTATCTCACCTGGTAGGTGGAGAGTTCGGGCTGTCAGTGACGTCCACCCACTTGATCACCTGCACCCGGTCGTCCCAGTCAGTGACCTGGTCAGTGGGGAGGTCAAACAGCACCCCCACAACCCGGACCCTCACCACTTCTTCCTTCAGGGTCAAGGGCTTGGGGGTCACAAAGGTCACGCTCACGTCCTTGGTGCAGCCAGCATGGAGGTGACCCTCCTGCAAAGGGCGCAGATGGCACGATCTGACCGGTGCATCTCATTTGCGCCTCTTTTTATTACCCCTAATACTCAATGGTGCCTGGGCCAATTGCGCATATTGTACTCATGAATAGGGCATTTGCCGCGTGCCGGTGACCTTGAATTTCATTCAGTTGAATTTAGAGAGTTGAATTAGAAAGGTCAGCATAACTCGGGCAGTTAGTAGTCTAGTATAGAGAACGAACACTCATGGCAAATGCCCTATTGAACCCGTTGAAATGGTTCTTCAGAAAAGTAGACATGGAAATTTTGCATAAATTTACATTTTAGTTTCAGAAGAGTGGTACCCGATCTGACCTCACACAGCACAGCCATGGGCAAGGCAGTGTACAAGCCCTGTGGGTGCCTGTGGGGGTTTTAACAGTAAAATGTGTAAACACGCTGAACCCTCTGAGCTTCTTACAGAACACCATCAATGTCATAAAAAGGTAACTGCCTGATTTAACCTTTAGCACCCTGCAATTTTTCTGACGTTCCGTTCTCTGCCACTGCATTCTTTTTGAGGCGGTGAAAAATGCTAACGCCCACTTGATTAAAAATGCTATAATTTTCTCTGTGTGTTGTGTGCAGACTTGATTATTGGAATAATAATAAAGAGATGATTGAGGAAAGTTTTGATATGATGTATTTTGCTGTCCGTGTATGTTTTGTTGTTGAAAAAAAAAAGAAGAAACGAAATCAACAAAGCGAAAGTGTTGACTTACTGTTTCGGCACGGTCAGAATGAGTGCCGTCTGCTTCAAAGTTCGCCCACTGACTAACTAACTCATGTCTAAGATCCCTTTAACGAAATAACTCACGGAAATATCATTAAGAATATTATGAAAGGCATCATTTTCTTTGATTTCAACCTAGTAGTCAAAATCGGAACCGAATCACAATCGCGGCTCGAATCGATATTGGATCGTCTTCATCGAGTCACACTGACATCGGCTACCCCCCCTTCTACTGCATAACGATCTTCTATCACCCTTTCACTGTCGATATCCGACCTAACAAAGCCTAAGAATTCATGATTTAAACAAATATCGACGCTAATTTCCAGTAGGAAGCTTCGCCAACACGGAAAATCCGCCATATTTGATAGTGAACTTTACTTTCTGACCGATTGAAACTTTGAAAAATTCATACAACTACTAAAAAAGCAAATGGCAGCTTGCTGGAAGAGAAGCAAGGAACCGAGCCTCATTCTGAAGCTATGGTGAGGTAGTTTCTATTATTAGTAACAAAAATAAGGTCCGCGAAGCATTGGTTTGGGGGTACCCTCTCAGGGCGACACAGTGCGCCTGCAGTTACAGGGGAGATTATCGGCTCGGCGACACAGTGCGCCTGCAGTGTGCTAAAAAACAACTGAAAAAGTAACTGACCAAAAAAACAAAAATTCAAAATTGAGATGCATGTTGTTGGTTTTCTTCTTCGTTGGTGTGTGTGTGTGTGTGCATTGGGTGTTTTTTTTTTGGGGGGGTCAAATTTAGTATTTCAAGATAACTCATAAAATAACTGTGAACCTCTTTGCTGCTGACGATGTATATATACGTCCTCTATAGCGCTTCAGTACTTGCCACCGACGTATATATACGTCTCCGCTAAGTAGCGATATTGCTGCATTCAAAAATCGCGCGGCAAACCGGCGGCGCATGCGCAAGTAGTAGGCGGCAGCAAAGGGGTTAATTCCTCCCATCCCACTCCAGAACAGGACAGCAATAAGTTGTGACAAGTCCAGAGTCAGTGATCCAATAAGCAAACCCCAGGGACCAGCTTTGAAAAGGCCAGTGTCCACAGGAGTGAAGCCTTCTTCACTTCTGCGATCCCAGGCCATATGGCCATAATGGGTTGAACGCATATGTGTCCGGTTTTCAGTTTTCACTGGGCTCCTTGCTGAATTCAGCCAGCACATTCCAATTCAAGGAGCTCACCAAAATTATTTGGAATAAGTGTTAGAAAAAAGGTTGGAGAATGGGCCAATAAGGCAAAAAACTAGTAGATGACAGTAAGAAAAGGAAAAGGCAGAGTTAAAGAGTGATAAAGGAAGTTACAAGCACAAAATTTCCAGGTGGGGAAACTACCGTACTTTTCAGACTATAAGACAATACTATTTCTTTCCCAGGCTGAGACCCCTGCACCTTATAATATGACTGATAATAATATATATAGTAAGAACATTTATTTACAAAATTTAATATTTTGTAAAATTTGGGGGGGGGGGGGGGGGGGGGGGGGGGGGCCATATAAAAAGGTGCGCCTAATAGTCAGAAAAATACAGTACTTGTACTGAAAGATCCCCCAGTACCCCCCACAGGGGAAGGGTGGTGGTGTGGGGTGGGAGTGAAGTCTGACCTGTGGAGTGAAGGAGAGACGCGGGTGCTGTGGCCATGCAAAGCGCACACAGCTGGCAGGGGAGTGGTTGGGGATAGGGACGGGGGGGGGAGTGAAGTCTGACCTGTGGAGTGAAGGAGAGACGCGGGTGCTGTGGCCATGCAAAGCGCACACAGCTGGCAGGGGAGTGGGGTGGGATGGAAGTGAAGTCTGACCTGTGGAGTGAAGGAGAGCTGCGGGTGCTGTGGCCATGCAAAGCGCACACAGCTGGCGGGGGAGTGGTTGGTCATGGGAACGAGGGGGGGGGGGGGGGGGAGTGAAGTCTGACCTGTGGAGTGAAGGAGAGCTGCGGGTGCTGCGGCCATGCAAAGCGCACACAGCTGGCGGGGGAGTGGTTGGTCATGGGAAGGGGGGTGGGGTGGGGTGGGGTGGGATGGAAGTGAAGTCTGACCTGTGGAGTGAAGGAGAGCTGCGGGTGCTGTGGCCATGCAAAGCGCACACAGCTGGCGGGGGAGTGGTTGGTCATGGGAAGGGGGGGGGGGGGGGTGGGATGGAAGTGAAGTCTGACCTGTGGAGTGAAGGAGAGCTGCGGGTGCTGCGGCCATGCAAAGCGCACACAGCTGGCGGGGGAGTGGTTGGTCATGGGAACGAGGGGGGGGGGGGGGGGGGGAGGAGTGAAGTCTGACCTGTGGAGTGAAGGAGAGCTGCGGGTGCTGTGGCCATGCAAAGCGCACACAGCTGGCGGGGGAGTGGTTGGTCATGGAGAAGGTCAGAGCGCGGGCCACGCCCACGGCGCAGTCACCAAAGGCCAACAGGTGGCACTCCGCATCTGCCAGACACGCAGCAACAGACTACAACAATAACAATGGGAATTTATATAGCGCTCTTTCTCACATGAGCTCAGTGCGCTTTACATTGATGACAAGAACATTAAAGGCAAACAAATAATGAATCTTTAGAAAGTAAAACAAACACGATGATTGCACGCAACGTTCTCTTTCTTTCACACACACACATAAACACACACACGCACGTGTGCGCACACACACACAAGCATCAACAATCAGCTCTTCTGGTGACACGTCGGGAGGTCACTCTCGAGGTTTATTACTACTTCCTTTGACGAAAATAGAAGGCATGATCTATTTTTGCAATTAGAGCGCGAGAAAGAGACACGGAGAGAGAATGAGCTTGCCATCGCTAAGAGACTGCCTTCAAATGGAATGCCACCTGGTGTCAAGGGCTACAACTCAACCTAAAAGCAGCCCATTGGGCCGCAGAAGTGATAAAGCATGAGTGCATGTTCCAGTGGCCATGTTGGGTGTCTGTGCGTGTGTGTGTATGCGTGCGTGTGTGTGTATGTGCGCATATGTGAATGTTCTGCTGAAACTGTTTGCATTATCCAATAAGCTTAGGGTGATAGCAGCCAGGTTTTTGTTGTGTTTTTTTAAATTTTAAATCCT
>CM065695.1:28397600-28400100 GCA_017654935.2 Phymorhynchus buccinoides | reverse complement strand
TTGTTTTGATAAAAAAAAAAGGCAGGAGAATGGGCCAATAAGTCGGTAAGATAGTAGATGACAGAAAGCAAAGGAAAAAGGCAGAGTCAAAGAGAGTGGCAGATTAGAGGAAGTTACAAGCACAGAACTTCCAGAAGGTGGGGGAACTATTTTTTATGATAGACCCCCCGGTATCCCCACGGAGAGGCGTGTGAGTCCAACATTGAACAAAACTAATCAGCGACTAATCAATAATCAACACCCCCACTCGCGCAGGCACCATTATGATATATGGATACTGCAATCAATAAGTTATGAACACCCACCCCAGACCAAAATTAACGGAGTTAGGCATGACTTCTTCTATGCCATTGTGGGCTAATCTTAATTAGGGCATAATCCGAACAAAGTTAATAAACAAAGCTGTGATTTATATACTAGAACATTCATTTGTATTGGTAAATATTATATTATAAGTCACTATATTATTCAAACAAAGGTGTAACAGTAAGTAACCTTAGAACATGTTCTGAACAATGTAAACAGAGCTATGATTTGTATACTAGAACATTTTGTCTGGGATAAAGCTTATATTATAAATCACTGTCATATTCAAACAAAAGCGAAACTTCAAGACCTTATCATAGATCTTGTAACCAAGACTAGGTTGCTCTTGTCCTCCGAAGTCGGAGTGTGGCTGCCCACGTGGCGGGGTAATCGAAAAACGGTCACACACGTAATGTTCTCACCCCTAGCTGGTGCATTTGTACCATAGTGTTCAAGCGCTTCGGCTGTTGGGATGATCCCTGGAGTCTTTAAGCCAGGGTACGACAAGAAGAAGAACTACGTTGCTCTTGTGTTGCTAGGGCAGGTGATGTCAGTGCGTTACGGTCCGTCCGGGTCCTATCGGTACTTTCGGACGCTCCTTCTTCATTCAAACAAAAGTGAAGCTTTAAGAGCTTATCTTGCAGCCAATATCTAAATCATAATGCTCTCGTGTTGATAGGACAGGCGCGGCTGGTGCATCTCTGGGTCCCATCAGCACCTTCGGGTGTTTCTTTTTTCATCAGTTTTCATTATAGGACAGGGTTAGCCGCAGTTATAAAACCATCAATTATTAGGTATTAGGTACTTTATAGTCATAGAGGCGTCTCTGTGACATTCGGGTTGCTCCAACATGGAGAGCGCGTCGCAGCCAGAGGCGTGCCACCCAATTTTTGTGTGACTCACGAGGAAGGAAATGGAGGGGGGGGGGGGGGGGGGGGGGACCAAATGACAACTTTTTCGTTGCCACTGGGTTTAATGCGTGCTAAGTGCTTGGGCACACGGGACCTCGGTTTATTGTCTCATCCAAAAGACAATGTTGTTTTTTCTTTAACCCTTTCACCGCCAATGTCGCATTTTAGCACCACAGTGATTTAACACCTATGTCACTAAAAAGCATCAAACCGGGGTCTATTATCCAAAGACCCTATTGTCTTAGTTTTGGGAAGTAAGGATAGACCTTATTTTATATCTGTCACAGAAGAATCCCCAATACTGCAGATGGATTTTGTTCTCTACCCAGGTAAATTTAATGGACATTTTTGGTTGAAATATGGCTGGCGGTGAAAGGGTTAACAAAAAGTTTGATACACAATGTGAAACTTGAAGAGATTGTTTCATAACTAAAATGTTGACATAGGCCATAGGACAAAGAAAGTGGATGCCGACCGTGATCTAGTGATTGGTGCGACTGAATTTCTGATTAATAAAAAATAAAACTCAACTGCTACCGAAAAATAAATGATGTTAATAAAGTGGATCCAGCGTGATAACAGTGAAATCTTAAAGAAGAAAAAACAACAACCGTAATTTTGTCATTCAGATTCAAACCAGCAGCAGTCGTAGTTTTTCAAATCGTGCTATTACATTTTTAATCATAAGATTTGTGCTGAAAAGTAGCGCTACTTCAACCAAAGACCGACGATGGGGTTCTTTGTATTAACCGTTCTTTGCTTCGAATCACTGATTCGGGTGTGGAACATAACAAAGAAAAACAAGTAGGTCAACGTTGACGAACATAGCGAAATGCAGACACAAAGAAAGACCGAGGACGTGGTTTGGTTTGGTTATCAGTGTCACTGCATTCCTTTCACACACACTTCCATAGATGCTCACACTAACCGTGATATAGGACACATATACACACACACGCGCGCGCACACACACATCCGTCTAATATCACAATAAGTGGATAAACGTCAAATGAAACACACACACACACACACACACTACACACACACACAGGGGTTGGGGGGTTGGAGGGAATACACGCAAGGGTTCCGGCAGGGGGCGCGCGCGCACGCACACACACACACACTCACATATACACGGACACAGAATGATAGACATACACATGCGCGCTCACGCACGCGCGAACACACACACACACACACACACGCACACGCACACGCACACATACACACACACACACACACACACACACACACACACACACACACACACACACACACACACA
>CM065695.1:28390100-28392600 GCA_017654935.2 Phymorhynchus buccinoides | reverse complement strand
CTTCATGCCTTCTAGTGACATGGGTGTTAAACCATTGTGGTGCACAAATGCGACATTGGCGGTGAATCCCAGATAAAGAAAGGGTAGAATCTAGAAAGAGAGGGACCGGGTAGGCATGTTTGTCATTAATGGGTGGAAATGTGGATGAGGGGGGGGGGGGAGACTGTAACTAGCAGCACCTGCTCTGCCCCCCCTACTGTTCATGACGTAATATTACTGATTTGCGTATGAATTATGGCATTGGGAGCACTGTTTGTGTGTGTGTGGGAGGGGGGGGGCGGGGTAACACACACACACACACACACACACACACACACACCTCCCGCTCGTACATGACTTGGCATGTGATTACATTAATTAAGGCGTCCCAATTATACTCACAGATACAATGAGATAACCGGCCAGCTTGACCAAGTGACATACTGACCAGCTACTAAACTCGGCAAGGATATGGGCAGAGAGAGAGGGAGAGAGAGGGGGGGGGGAGAGAGAGAGAGAGAGAGAGAGAGAGAGAGAGAGAGAGAGAGAGAGAGAGAGAGAGAGAGAGAGAGAGAGAGAGAGAGAGAGAGATTTGTGATGGCATACGCGCGATAAAAGTTTCCTATATAAATATGTACATATAATCGAACATTATTCCTTCTGAATTTCATATGAACACCTGAAAATGGAACCGTATTGCACAAATATAATGGGTTGGGGTTTTTTTCAAGAAAAGACTGACCGCTGATGTTACTCCGTGTCTCTGAGCGTTTTACAGTCCCCCAAAGAAATAGGCTACGACTGACTCACACACACTGGAGTATAAGGCCGTGTGCACACATCAGCGGATATTCCGTGCGGAAACCCGTGCGCAATCCAAAAATAAGTGAAACAAAGAAGGAAAAAGATTTGGCGCACGAGTCTGAATTTCCCCTATATGCGTAAACTTTTACCCTTCTTTCTTCCACTTATTTAGGGTTTTCCGTACGTAACTTACTCGTCTATAATAATAATAATAATGGGAATTTATATAGCGCTCTTTCTCACATGAGCTCAGTGCGCTTTACATTGATAACAAGAACATTAAAGGCAAACAAATAATTAATCATTAGAAAGTAAAATAAGCACGATGCTTGCACGCAACGTTCTCTTACTTCCTTACACACACACACACACACACACACACACACACACACACACACACACACACACACACACATACACACATACATACACACACACACACACACACACACACACACACACACACACACACACACACACACACACACACACACACACACACACATACACACACATGCATGCGCACACACACACACACACACACACACAATTAATTATACAAGAGTAAAATAGTTACAATATGAACATTCTAAGAAGAAACATAGAGACCACATTCACATTCTCAATCAAGTTTGAATACAATACTGCAACTTGAAATAAAATCATACTGCCATCGACATACCAATTACATGACTAATTATAATAGACAAATTTTGCAAAAACAAAAATACCCTTCTACCTCATTTACAAGCATTTAAAGTTTACAAGACGTAGACATTCTACATACAAAATACGAATTATAAAATAATTGTAAATACATTTTTTACAAGATTTCTGCAATAAAATGCCCCCCCCCCCCCCCCCCCCCCCCACACACACACACCCTCACACACAAACACTAATCAATCATAATATGTCCGAAACAAGTAAGTTTTAAGGGCAGAGCGAAAGGCGGAGATAGAGTCAGATGAGCGGACATGTTGTGGGAGGGAATTCCATAAGTGAGGTGCTAAATAGTAGAAGGATCGTTCACCAAACGATTTCGTGTGGACCCGAGGAACCTTGAGTGTGCAGCAGTCAGAGGAAGAACGTAGGGAGCGAGCAGGTGTGTAGACAGTTACTAATTCGGAGAGATAGACGGGACCAGAGGAGTGAACAGCACCGAAACAAAGGCAAGCTATGTTAGACTTGATTCTAGCCTCTACTGGAAGCCAGTGCAAGTTTCGAAGATGAGGTGTTATATGATCAGAACGTGGAATCTTGAGAGTGAGGCGTGCTGCACTGTTTTGCAGTTTTTGAACACGTTGCAGGAGATACTGAGGACAGCCACAGAGAAGAGAGTTGCAATGGTCAATGCGGGAAAGAATAAAGGTAGAAATAAGAGTTTTCGTGGCTGCAGCAGACAGAAAGTGTCGAACAGCACTGATTCGTCTAATGTGAACCCGGCCTAATAATACACGTGTTTTTATTGATGACAAACAGACACACAGGCAGAAAAAACAACCAGACTGGCCCTAGTAAATGGTTGTAAGACACTCCTGTTTTAACAGAACTGGGAGCATAACAACTAAAAAGCATTGGCAGGTGACAGAGACATAACAGAGCAGAGGAGGGAAAGAGGCGCGTTATGTCCCAATAGAACCATTGAGCGTTTTACTCCTGCGGTAATAATGGCGGCAGCAGCAACAGCAGCAGCAGACTATATGCCCCTACCCCC
>CM065695.1:28370100-28385100 GCA_017654935.2 Phymorhynchus buccinoides | reverse complement strand
CGTCGAAGGAGCCTATAAAGGCTATTAACTCGACAGAAATGGGGTTGCATGTTCAAATTCTGATCGCTTCTCGGCCTTTTGGCTAAGACAGTGATTCAGGAACATAAATTTTTGTTTATATCCTGGTTGGTTTGTTCAGCCCGTCGTACATGGCGAAAGCCGATACGCGACGTTAAACTGAACTTCCATCCAGAAATGGGAGATATCCATTTTGAATTAAATACTTGTGGCGGTGCCCTAGCCGATGAGGTTTAACCGATTGAAGCGTGGTTACCGCTACACCTATCTGTATTAATTTAAAAAATCGGGACTTTACTGGTTTCGTACTGCCTCCGGGCATTGCCTCCAGTATTGTTCCCACCATATTTGTATTTACACCAAGATTACACCTGATTCAGACCAAGAGGACGTAAAACACCATTTTCTCTCTCAGAAATGGGAGAGCGCGTTGGAACATAAAATAGGCCTACTTTTAAAAACACACACAACGGTATTGTTGACAGTCTTTATTTCGCAGTATCCAGGCTGGATCACTCCGACTTTTCCTCCTTCTAGTTTATTTAATACGACAGTTTCTTGCTAAAAAACCCACAACAACAACAACAAAAACAATTAAAATCGTTCAGTGTTCAGGATTCCAGGGGTGGATCAGTCAGTCATTGCGGATGGGATGGGTGGGTGGGGTACAAGTAGCCTACGTGGTCAGGGTTCGACCCCAGAAGCTGATGATTTGAAGGTAACCTTCCCTTTGACACCCCCCCCCCCCCCCCCCTCGATCCAAATCCGCCTCTGGGATTTGTTGATTTGTTGTAGCCCGCTACACGCAGATGACACACATTCACATAACAAACTCGTGGCGCGCGCACGCGCACACTTTACACACAGAGACAGACACACACGCACACTCAAGCGTGATGTGCGCCCACTCATGTGTGCAATCCACAAGACAAGTCGACCCTCAAACACAACGAATAATGTTTTTACCTTGATCTTCATTTTTTGCACTGCATAGCATAGCATAGCATACACTGGAAGAAGTTCAGGACATAAACACTAGTGGTGGGGAAAAGGGTATTATTTTGTAGGTTTTTTTGTTTGTTCAAATGTTCGGTGCAAAGTGTTGGGCCTATGCATTGAAGCAAAGGCTGCGCGCGTGAATGGCTCAAAACTTCCCGCCAAGAACCACGATCAAAATTACTATGCTTTATATACAACAGAGATCGCCTCGTGTACAGAAGCCCGGTTAGCTCAGTCGGTAGAGCATGGGACTCTTAATCCCAGGGTCGTGGGTTCGAGCCCCACATTGGGCGCACTTCTTTTTGTTCTTCTCTTTTGAGATAATTCCGATTTGTTCCCCCCTTATCCTTTTTAAGGAGTTCTTTTCATCTTTTTTTTTTTTTAAAGGAAAAAACCGGCAAGCACTGTATCTTAATTTCTATTGTTCAAGTGGCGCGCGCTATCTAGTCTCTTTCTTGCTTGGGTTGATTTTTGTTCTTTTTTTGTTTTCTTTGTGTGTGAATCAGAATCAGAATCAATGTTTATTGCCTTTTAAAACCAATACAAGGTTTTATATGACACTAATAAAAATCATAACAATAACGGTAATAATAAGAGTTTATAAAGTTTAATTGCGTAACATTTTTGTTTGTACTTCTTTTTTCTTTCTTTGTACTGGTTGCGCTACTGCTTGAGGCGATTGATTGAGACAACTGTGTATATATTTTGCAAGCTCACTTATAAGAGCGTCATTTGTAATTAATTTCCTAGATGTAACTTTTTTTTTCTTTTTTTTTTTTTTTTTTTTTTTGTTGTATTTTTCTGCAACGAGTTTTATAAGTTTTATGATCAATCTTGTCATGGCTAAAGACAATCCCTGTGTAACTATGCAGAGCATAACAACATTTTGATGTAGCCTTGGTTTGTTCTAGCCTGTGTGTGTGGTCTCCGGAGAAAGTAGACCCGGGTCAGATTTCTAAAAAAACCTCTCACCCGGCCGACTTTCTCCGGGAGAGTATTGAGGATTGGTCACAATATTCCATGGTGGTCACTATTTTTTGTGTGGTTAGGTTAGGTACTTTATAGGTACATTGTAGTCACAGAAATTCGGGTTGCTCCCACCTGGAGAACGCGTCGCAGCCAGAGGCGCGCCACCCTTTTTTTTTCTTTCTTTTTTGCGGCATGCGATTTTTGTGTGACTATTGACGAGGAAGGAAGGGAGTGGGGGGTGTAAATTTTGACCACATGACAACTTTTTTGTTGCCACTGGGTTTAAGGTGTGCTAAGTGCATGAGCACACGGGACCTCGGCCGGTTTATCGTCTCATCCGAAAGACTCCACGTTCAGAACGCAAGGCCTAGTTAGGTTAGGTTAGGTTAGTCACAGAGGCGTCTCTGTGAAATTCGGGTTGCTCCCACCTGGAGAGCGCGTCGCAACCAGAGGCGCGCCACCCAATTAAAACAAAAAAATTGCATGCGATTTTTGTGTGACTGATGAGGAAGGAAGGGAGGGGGGTAAATTTTGACCAAAATGACAACTTTTTCGTTGCCACTGGGTTTAGCGTATGCTAAGTGCATTGACACACGGGACCTCGGTTTATCGTCTCATCCGAAAGTGCAAAGTGTGAGAAAAATCCCCTGTACCCAGGTTCGAACTCGGGTTTACTTGACACGAAACGAACGCGCTACCACTGTGCCACTCTACACTTTTGGTAAAGGAATGGCGGACATGACTTAAAACTCAACATTGCACAGATCATTTCAGTTTGTATGAAGTAATCATATTTTTTGGGGGGAAACGAAAGGGACTCACAGAGGACATGCGCGTGCACGTGTCAAAGTCAACAGAGTGGGTATGTCTTTTAGGCAGCATATCTCCATTAGGCATTAAATCCCGCGCCAGACCAGATTTCCAGTGGATCGATTGACTAACTTATAATTATAATAAGAGAGAGAGAGAGACAGAGACAGAGACAGAGAGACAGAGAGAGACAGACAGACAGACAGACAGACAGACAGAGGGGGTTACCAAAGGGCAGCTTTCTACCAGGCTCCTTTCTGTCTGAGTAGAGACCCTACAGGGTTCTACGCCCACAGCACAGCTAATTTGAACTGTTTCCTCTCCTGTATACTGCTCAAATTTTGCTAAGATGTTATCTTAAACATGCAACATTATCAAAGATAAACATAAAGCCATTATCTGTTGTTTTTGCTTAGCTTAATTAACATTCCATCTTCACATTTTTTTCATAAACGAGGTCCAAGAATGTTGTTGTGGTTGTTGTTGTCGTACCCTGGTTAAAAGACTACAGGGATCATCCCTACAAATTCACCAGCTAGCGGGATGAGAACATTATCTGTGTGACCGGGTTTTTTGTTACCCCGCCACGTGGGCAGCCACACTCTGACTTCGGAGGAATTTGGAGACTTAATGATGTTATGCTAGGAGCTTATCATGACTAAAGACAATCCCTGCGTAACTATGCAGAGCAAAACAACATTTTGATGTAGCCTTGGTTTGTTCTGGCCTATGTCAGTCAATTGGTCTGACACAGCTGTAAGACAAGGCAAGAGGTATGAGAATGATTTGATTTGCTTACCTCAAGGAAAGGTTTTGAAACCCCTTAAAAATGCAGAAAACGACAGAATGGAGCGACATTTTCATGTTCATATTATTTGTTTTTTGTGACAAGAAAAGTCATGGATAAGCATGAGCGAGACCCTCTCTGCAATTCCAGCTTGGAAACGCCATTTTGTGTTCTGGAGAGCGGCTTTTGAAGCTCCTGCTGATCCAGGGTGTTTCACTCCTCTAACTGTTCTGGGTCCTATAGACTTCTGAGCTGCTGTGAACCGCTGCTAAAGGCTGCCTGGAGCATGTTCCAACATTGTTCTATCAGACTGATGTCTTCGGATAGGGTAACCTACTTATGGACGATGGTCTCTTCCTGCAATGTGGGTATGCGTAAACAACCCTTACTCGATGACTCGGAAAAGTGCATTATTATCCATAAATATGTTATCTCGGATCGTACCAGCACAAGGTTTGACGTGGACATCTAGGAACTCATCCCTGTAATGAACAGCGAAATTCCGTTTGAAGAATTTGTGACACTGTTTCCCTGACCATGCCGACATGATAGGCCCAAACCATCAAAGACCCACCCCAATATCTGTCATGCTCTCTGACTCACGTTTCCTGTTAACACTCTCCTGATAACCTCCACACCCTGGCAAGACCATCTGTGAAATTAAAACTGAGCTTTAACTCGCTGGTGAAGAGAATTCATGTTCAGTCTCATGTTGTCCAGATGACATGGTTCTGCTTTTGAACTGGAATGAGCAGGATGCCCAAACATGCCCAGGGGGAGTGAATGCAGCATCATGGAGTCCGTTCCTCGTAGTTTGGATGGAAATGTTCCGCAATGAGGCATTCAGCAAATCAAAATGCTGCCAGAGAGCGTGTGTGAAACGATTTGGGCACGCCTAAAAAAAGCGGGAAACGGCCATTTTTATTACTAGTCGCCCAAATTCTGCCACCTTCACGACGTGTGTCAGCAGTACCAAGCTTATGGCAGTGAAATCCAAGCTCTGGAGGCAACGCATCGCGATCTTCCAAACACTAATGACACAATGAGTCTGTGTACAACTGTTCTCCAGCATGCCAACAAAGAAAGACAACTTTTGCGTATCAAATGACGTCATTATCTCACTTAGGCCTTGAAACTTTGTCTCTTGTAGGCTTACGACATGAGCAAGAAATGTCGTTGATTCTCATCATTTTACTCACTTCTAGACTATGTTTTCGCTCCATTTCAGCGAAATGACACTTTTGGGTGGTGGTGCTCGATGAACAGAAAGTTGGATACAAAAAAAAGTTTGAGTGAACTTGTGTTGGATGATTGCTCTTTCCCGTCATGTAGGCCAAATATTTAATGCTTACAATTACACCACCTCTTAATTAGTAACTGTCTGTGTACACGTTAACATTATTCACGAGATATTTCTATTTCCCCATGGCAACACAGTGATAGCCCACTCTTAATATGACTCACTGTCTTGCCATGGGGAAATAGAAATATCTTGTGAATAGTCAACGTGTACACAGACCTTAATCAAGGTTATAAAAGTCTATCCTTAGCAAAATTTGAGCAGTGTTTGTTGAACTGTACCACAGGAAAAGGGACAGACCGTGGCAGCGTTTAATCCTTTAATTCTTTCTCCGGGTGCACCCTCGGTCACCTTCTTCCAGCTAATCCCGGCCACCCTATAAACATAACGATGACAGTGAAAGATTAATGCCCTTTGCTTAGACCTATTTGTTTCCAGGTGGATGAACAACTGATTAACAGCCTATTAATTCTCGTATTATATATAATGCTTCAAATGAAATCGCCGAGCGACCAAATTTGGCATCGCAGTACTGGCTAGCAGTATAGAGCTAATCCGGAGCCGCGGTTGGGACAATCAGAGCCCTGGTTTTAGAGTGAAGGAATTAGTTATGTAGCGTAAAAGACAACTTGAACTTTGCTCTCGTTTGGAAAATTAAAAAACATTCTTTAGTTTTGTTGTTGTTGTTTTATGTGATAAAAATACCAGTGGTGTTTCTTTCATTTTTTCATGAATTTGATTTTTTATTTTAAGTGGCTAATCTCTTGGAACTCGAGATACATTCAACGAGGACTATCCCGTTCACAACATACTATGAGCGGTAGGCGAAATGAATGAATGAATAGTTCAGTTTTACGTATTCCCGGTCCAACTGAACACATCTGAGAAAGCGGTAGGCTTTAGAACTACTGGCCTGTTTATGTTCAACAGAATGAATGACAAGAAAAAAACAATTCCAACATTGATGATGGATATAGGCGCAGAGGAAAACAGGAGGGGCTAATTTGCCCACCGTCAAGAGATATCATCAGGTGATTGTGTCACACACCTCACAGGCTGGTTCCTGGTTCTAGAGTTTGGTGTAGGCTATTCCCTGGACGAGTTACCTGTCGAGAACGTCCATCCGTCAAAATGGGGGAGATCATAATGGACGAACCCAAGTCGGCCATCAAACATGAGGGTAAGGACCCTGAAAGAAGACTTGTCAAGTTTGCTTCATGGTTCTTCTTCTTCTTCTTCTTCTTCTTCTTCTTCTTCTTCTTCTTCTTCTTTTTCTTCCTTCTTCTTCTTCTTCCACCGCTCAGACAGTCTCATGTTGTATGAGCGCAGATGCGTCATGCTGCCGTTAGGCGCCTAACGTAGAAATAGTTAGCCCCAGTATATGTCCGTCTTCAAGTTCGGCTGGAGAAAATCTCTGTACGAAGTTCGGGGGGGGGGGGGGGGGGGGGGGGGGGGGGGGGGGGGGGGGGGGGGGGGGGGGGGGGGGGGGGGGGGGGGGGGGGGGAGAAATGGACCAATAAAGCAGAAAGATAATAGATGACAGTAAGCAAAGGAAAAGGCAGAGTCAAAGAGAGTGACAGATTAGAGAAAGTTATATGCACAAAACTTCCAGAAGATGGTGGAACTATTTGTACCCCACCCCCCCACCCCACACACACACACACACCTCGTAGGGTAGAACCGATTGGCTCTTTCCCATCTCGCCATTTCTTTGATCTACGCCGCATGCTTCCTCATGTGTGCTCCCTTGGGCGAGGAGTATGGCTTTCCATAGAGGAGTGCCATTTTGCCCTATCAAGGAGTCCCGTTTCTACCATTTTTACTCAAATTCACAACCTCTTGTCCTTGGGTGTATGGGAGAAGCATGTGTGTGTGTCTGTACGTATGTGTGTTGGTGTTTTGGTGTGTGCGTGCACTTGCATGTGTTATTTGTATGTGTGTGTGTGTGTGTGTGTGTGTGTGTGTGTGTGTGTGTGTGTGTGTGTGTGTGTGTGTGTGTGTGTGTGTGTCTGTTTGTGTGCATGCGCACGCGCACGCATGTGTCTGGTTACCACACAACGTATCACGTGACATTATATCGTATCATATCGCTACATTTCATTACAGTATATTACATTACACTATATCATATTATATCATTTCCTACCATATCGATTAGATTAGATTATATACATCTTGAAGAAGCTAACCCTGGAACTCTAATCCTAACACATGCCTACAGAGAAAGAGGGAGAGAGAGAGAGAGAGAGAGAGAGAGAGAGAGAGAGAGAGAGAGAGAGAGAGAGAGAGAGAGAGAGAGAGAGAGAGAGAGAGAGAGAGTGAGAGAGAGAGAGAGAGAGAGAGAGAGAGAGAGAGAGAGAGAGAGAGAGAGAGAGAGAGAGAGAGAGAGAGAGAGAGAGAGAGAGAGAGAGAGAGAGAGAGAGAGAGAGAGAGAGAGAGAGAGAGAGAGAGAGAGAGAGAGAGAGAGAGAGAGAGAGAGAGAGAGAGAGAGAGAGAGAGAGAGAGAGAGAGAGAGAGAGAGAGAGAGAGAGAGAGTGGTCTTTACAACAAAAATGAAAGGGCAAAACTGCACTTCCATTTTTGTTGCCTTACGCAAAGGGCGAAATGAGAAAGGACCAAGTGGGAAAGGGCCAAATGGGAAAGGGTCGAGTGGGACGTACCCCCAGTATCCCCCATGGCCACGGATGGGTAGTGGGGGAGAGGGGGTGGCTTAATGGTTTAATTACCCCACTAACCACAACACCTCCTGGCACATGTTTTCAGGAAGTGCCATCAGATTAGAAATGTCCGTTTTAACAACCAACAAACAAGATACAAGTAGCAAGTAAGCCTAATGATGTCCCCCCCCCCTTCATTTCTCGGTTAGCAATTTTCCGTTTTTGCCTTTCTTACCAAACATAACGCTGTATTTCATTAACCTTTTTAGCTAATAACCTTTTTGGAATACTAACCCTATCCCTAACCCTAGCCCTAGCCCTAACCCCCACCCCCCACCCCCCACCTCCATAAGACAGGAAAACGCAATGAACCACGACTGTGACAAATGGCGCCGTGTACTGCAATACATAGGGGGGGGGGGGGGGGGGGGGGGGGGGGGGGGGGGGGGGGGGGGGGGAGACAGTGAAATACGCATCCTATTAGATAATGGCCTAGGGTTAGGGATAGGGTTAGTATTCCAAAAATGTTATTAGCTAAAAAGGTTAATAAAATACAGCTTTATGTTTGGTAAGAAAGGCAAAAACGGGAAAATGGAATTAACCCGAGAAATGCTGGGGGGGTGGCACATCTTGACCTTTACCCATTAAGCTTCAGAATCTTCACAAGATTGAGGGAGGATGCCATATGAACGAAAGAAAGAAAGATCTTTCTGGCAATCCTTCTGTTCATCAACTCGGGTGTATGTTTGGTTTGGGTCGGATTATGTTGACGATGTCATGGGGGAAAAAACAAATGTTTCTTTCACAAAGAAAATGCATTTGCTTTAGCTAAATTGTTTTCTTAATTGTATTCTAGGATAATGTCGTTTTAAGCTTACCAGTCATTTTTTCTGGTGAATTATTTTTTCTCTTCATCAAGTTAATTGCAAGCAATGTTATTTTCCAGACATTTTTTGAATCACACCGATTTTGTCACTTTAAGCACACTTTCATTTCCAGAAATGTTTGGAATGTACAAGCAGAAACAATGTTGCACAGAAAGAAAAATGTCATAATAAGCATTCCTAGGGGCAGTGGGTGGATGCCTCGTGCCTTCATACGGGGACATGGACGATTCCGCCTCTCCACGAGTCTCTCCCCGTGGGGATACAGGGGGGGGGGGGGGGGGGGGGGGGGGGGGGGGGGGGGGGGGGGGGGGGGGGGTCTTTCGTGTAAATGGTTTCCCCGCCTCCGGGAAGTTCTGTGCTTGTAACTTCCTTCCTTCTCTTTGATTCTGCCTTTTCCCTTTGCTTTCTGTCATCTACTATCTTTCTGACTCATTGACCCATTCTCCTGCTTTTTTTTTCCAAAACTGAAAATGTCTTTCAGATAATTATCTCCTTTGAGCTCCTCCGAAATCGGAATGTGTCGCGCGCCTGAAATAAAGCGCATTGAGCTTGCGCTATGTAAGTTTCCTAAATAAATAAATAAATAAATGCAGCAGAGAGACCAGTGAAACCTGAAATTGAAAACCAGACACATACGTACCTCACCCATTATGGCCAATATAGTCTGGGAACGCAGCAGGAGAAAAAAGTCCCCCCCCCCCCCCCCCCCCCCCCCCCCCCCCGCCCTTTAAAAAAACCCAAAAAACCTCTCCATTTCAATTTTTCATTAATCTTTCCAAAGCAGGTAGCGGTACCATTTCGCCTAGCCCCTGCACAGGTAGCCTACAGAGCAGAGAGAAGCAAACGCAGAGCCTTCCTCAAAAGCAAGGAAGTTCTAGGTTTTGTTCATACACATCCCTCACCCAGTGCGAGAACAACTGATGTTGGAACGTACATCCAGGCTATACAATGGGATGAAACGCGACCTCCAGACTAAATTATTGTTCCTTGTGTTTTCCTAGAGTTTCCCCACAGTTGTTATTCTTCGCGTTTTTCCTAGAGTTTCTCCCAAAAGTTTTTGTTCGTTGTGTTTTCCTGGAGATTCTCCAGAGTTGTTGTTCTGGTTGCGTTTTCCTGGAGATTCTCCAAAGTTATTACATGTATTTTGTTCTTTGCGTCTCACTAGAGTTACCAGATATCAGGGAGACGGTCTGCAACGAACACCGTTTGCAAGCTGAGAGTGAATGCCCTTGGAGGGTGGGGGAAGATGGTTCAGTACTGACCAGACAGGGGGATGCCTATCGTCAATAACCCCTATTTGATGCCACTAAATGGCTGCCTTTCGCAAGAGTGAATGCCCTTGCCAGTACTGACCAGCAAGAGCAATTACTCTCACTGTCAAGGGCGTTAATAACCCTAGTTGCAAAGTCCTATAGGCGCGTTACAGCATGTCGTCATTTCCTTTTCTTCTTCTGTTTCTTTTTCTTTTAAACTTCACACATCACACTTTACTATAGCAAACTAACACCAACATTAACTTCACACACCATACTTTACTGTAACAAACTAACACCAACATTACCTTCACACATCATATTTTACTTTAACGCACCCGCAGCAGCACGGGCTTCTCACGTTAGACCTAATTCTATTTTTCTCGTCATGTTTTTTTTTTCTTTCTTTTCTTTTCATTTGCAACCACTCTCTGTGACTCACTCATTCAAGACTAATTTATTGACCTAATAAAGATCAAGAGCATGCATTTTTTTTTAAATATTAAGTATGTCTTATACCACATGTTTGGGATTCATAGTGCGTGGTGTACTGGCTTATCCCTATTAAGAACTTAACTTCACACAATAACAAGAAGGAAAATATCATGGGGGAAAAAGGAGAAAAACATGAAAAAACCGAATAAACTAAACACACAGTGGTGTTAAACTGAGCCTTTACCTCTATTGGCTGCTGCAAAGAACACCTTTTGCAAAAGTGAATGCCCTTGGTGGGTGGGGGAAGATGGTTGAGCACTGACCAAACAAGGGCATAACTCTCACCAATAACCCTATTTGAGGCCACTGAATGGCTGCCTTTCGCAAGAGTGAATGCCCTTGTCAGCACTGACCAACAAGGGATTCACTCTCACTGTCAAGGGCGTTAATAACCCTAGTTGCAGAGGCCAATAGCCACCCCTATGACGAAAGTACGACACAATAAGAATAACCAGAGAAGATGATCAGCAACAACATCAGAAAGTTCATCAAGATGTGTCGTCATATTATCCTACAGCTTCACTGTCTTCGTTCTTTCCTCTCGTCCTACAGGCAACTGCTTCATCATGGACTCGGAGCACGTGGTGTGCAACCCCTTCCAGGACCTCATGTCGTCATATTATCCTACAGCTTCACTGTCTTCGTTCTTTCCTCTCGTCCTACAGGCAACTGCTTCATCATGGACTCGGAGCACGTGGTGTGCAACCCCTTCCAGGACCTCATGTCGTCATATTATCCTACAGTTTCACTGTCTTCGTTCTTTCCTCTCGTCCTACAGGCAACTACTTCATCAAGGACTCGGAGCACGTGGTGTGCAACCCCTTCCAGGACCTGATGTCGTCATATTATCCTACAGCTTCACTTTCTTCGTTCTTTCCTCCTCTCGTCCTACAGGCAACTACTTCATCATGGACTCGGAGCACGTGGTGTGCAACCCCTTCCAGGACCTCATGTCGTCATATTATCCTACAGTTTCACTGTCTTCGTTCTTTCCTCTCGTCCTACAGGCAACTACTTCATCATGGACTCGGAGCACGTGGTGTGCAACCCCTTCCAGGACCTCATGTCGTCATATTATCCTACAGTTTCACTTCTTCTTTCTTTCCTCTCGTCCTACAGGCAACTACTTCATCAAGGACTCGGAGCACGTGGTGTGCAACCCCTTCCAGGACCTCCGTCTATTATCCTACAGTCCTACAGGCAACTACTTCATCATGGACTCGGAGCACGTGGTGTGCAACCCCTTCCAGGACCTCATGTCGTCATATTATCCTACAGTTTCACTGTCTTCTTTCTTTCCTCTCGTCCTACAGGCAACTACTTCATCATGGACTCGGAGCACGTGGTGTGCAACCCCTTCCAGGACCTGATGTCGTCATATTATCCTACAGTTTCACTGTCTTCTTTCTTTCCTCTCGTCCTACAGGCAACTGCTTCATCATGGACTCGGAGCAGGTGGTGTGCAACCCCTTCCAGGACCTGATGTCGTCATATTATCCTACAGCTTCACTGTCTTCTTTCTTTCCTCTCGTCCTACAGGCAACTACTTCATCATGGACTCGGAGCAGGTGGTGTGCAACCCCTTCCAGGACCTGATGTCGTCATATTATCCTACAGTTTCACTTTCTTCGTTCTTTCCTCTCGTCCTACAGGCAACTGCTTCATCATGGACTCGGAGCAGGTGGTGTGCAACCCCTTCCAGGACCTGATGTCGTCATATTATCCTACAGTTTCACTTTCTTCGTTCTTTCCTCCTCTCGTCCTACAGGCAACTGCTTCATCATGGACTCGGAGCAGGTGGTGTGCAACCCCTTCCAGGACCTCATGTCGTCATATTATCCTACAGTTTCACTTTCTTCGTTCTTTCCTCTCGTCCTACAGGCAACTACTTCATCATGGACTCGGAGCAGGTGGTGTGCAACCCCTTCCAGGACCTGATGTCGTCATATTATCCTACAGTTTCACTTTCTTCGTTCTTTCCTCTCGTCCTACAGGCAACTACTTCATCATGGACTCGGAGCAGGTGGTGTGCAACCCCTTCCAGGACCTCATGTCGTCATATTATCCTACAGTTTCACTTTCTTCGTTCTTTCCTCTCGTCCTACAGGCAACTGCTTCATCATGGACTCGGAGCAGGTGGTGTGCAACCCCTTCCAGGACCTCATGTCGTCATATTATCCTACAGTTTCACTGTCTTCGTTCTTTCCTCTCGTCCTACAGGCAACTACTTCATCATGGACTCGGAGCACGTGGTGTGCAACCCCTTCCAGGACCTCATGTCGTCATATTATCCTACAGTTTCACTGTCTTCTTTCTTTCCTCTCGTCCTACAGGCAACTACTTCATCATGGACTCGGAGCACGTGGTGTGCAACCCCTTCCAGGACCTGATGTCGTCATATTATCCTACAGCTTCACTGTCTTCTTTCTTTCCTCTCGTCCTACAGGCAACTACTTCATCATGGACTCGGAGCACGTGGTGTGCAACCCCTTCCAGGACCTCATGTCGTCATATTATCCTACAGTTTCACTGTCTTCTTTCTTTCCTCTCGTCCTACAGGCAACTTCTTCATCATGGACTCGGAGCAGGTGGTGTGCAACCCCTTCCAGGACCTCATGTCGTCATATTATCCTACAGTTTCACTGTCTTCTTTCTTTCCTCTCGTCCTACAGGCAACTGCTTCATCATGGACTCGGAGCAGGTGGTGTGCAACCCCTTCCAGGACCTCATGTCGTCATATTATCCTACAGTTTCACTGTCTTCGTTCTTTCCTCTCGTCCTACAGGCAACTACTTCATCAAGGACTCGGAGCAGGTGGTGTGCAACCCCTTCCAGGACCTGATGTCGTCATATTATCCTACAGCTTCACTTTCTTCTTTCTTTCCTCTCGTCCTACAGGCAACTGCTTCATCATGGACTCGGAGCAGGTGGTGTGCAACCCCTTCCAGGACCTGATGTCGTCATATTATCCTACAGTTTCACTTTCTTCGTTCTTTCCTCTCGTCCTACAGGCAACTACTTCATCATGGACTCGGAGCAGGTGGTGTGCAACCCCTTCCAGGACCTCATGTCGTCATATTATCCTACAGTTTCACTGTCTTCTTTCTTTCCTCTCGTCCTACAGGCAACTACTTCATCAAGGACTCGGAGCACGTGGTGTGCAACCCCTTCCAGGACCTGATGTCGTCATATTATCCTACAGCTTCACTTTCTTCTTTCTTTCCTCTCGTCCTACAGGCAACTACTTCATCATGGACTCGGAGCAGGTGGTGTGCAACCCCTTCCAGGACCTGCAGAGCGAGGCCATCTCGGAGGTGCAGAAGCGGGCCTCCTACTCGGAGAAGCGCACAGAGAAGGTGACCACGGTCAAGAACAACGTGTGCGACAACCACTTCTTCATGGAGCGGGCCCAGCTGGAGAAGGAGAAGAGCCGCTCCTTGAAGAACCTGCACGACCGCTCCAGCAAGCTGCGCTACGAGGTCAGTATGGGGAAGACGGGGGTAAAAAGCCCATGGGCGGGTAGCGGCGAAGAAGCCCGTGCCAATTATCTCATGGAATGAAGCAAATTACAGTCCAATTTTGCCCCTGAGACGAACGCTAAACAGTAACACTCGTCTCATGGGCCAAATGTGACTGAAATTTGCTTCATTTCATGAGATAATTGGCATGGGCTTCTTACCCGCCCATGGTAAGATTGGAAATGATATGAGTCAGTTCTCCATTTCTTCTCTTCCTTTCTGAACATTTTTGTGTGTGTATTGATGCTTTTCTTCGTCATCAACATCATCATCGTCGTCGTCGTCAGCATCATCTACTTCTTTATCTTCTTTTTCTTCTTCTTCTTCTTCTTCTTAGGGGTCAGTTCTCATTAAATTTTCTTCTCTCCTTTCTGTTCATTTATTTTTATTTTTTATTGTTGCTTTTCGTCGTCATCATCGTCGTCTTCATCATCGTCTTCTTCTTCTTCTTCTTCTTCTTCTTCTTCTTCTTCTTCTAGTTTCTTCTTCTTCTTCTTCTTCTTCTTCTTTTACATGAAAGTTTGATTAAAATAGCATTAAAATGTACATCTACAACAAAGAGGGAAGAAAGGAAAACTCTTCTTTTTAAATTGTGATACGGGTTAGCGTATCACTGTTTTCTGTAACCCTTTTTGCTTCCCTTTTCAGTTGCGTTTTTGATTAGTTATTCTGATAGGCTAATTAGTGTACACGTAAAAGCTTGTGGTGTGCACTAATTTAATTTAACGTAATATGTTTGTTGTTTGTGTCTCCGCCTTTGTAACACAGTCACTGTGCTAGTCAGTTTATCCTCCAAGGGTTCCTTGCCCTGTTACAGGTGAAGCTGCTAGACCTGGAGCGTCAGAAGCACAAGATCGAGATGAAGAAGCGCGTCCTGCCAGACAACGACTACGCCTTCGACGAGGCTCAGATCAGCAACACAGAGAAACGCCTGGGGGCCAACATTGCTTCCTTCTACCTGGAGCGGAAGATGAAGTACCCCATGAGGTTCAAGTCGGTCAGCGACATCTCCACGGGTCCCATGGTGCAGCAGGCCCGCCAGATACTGAAGCTGCACGACCTCAACCGCTCTCCGGACGGCCGGAAGGGCGAACGGGCCCAGACGGCCAAGTCTGCGTCGTCCACCCTGTCCAGCGCCAGTCCCGTGCGACCCGTCAAGATTAACAGGAGGGGCTCGCGCTCAGCGCCTTTGGTGTCACGGAGCTACGGCAGTCAGACCACGCGAGATGAGATGCGCTTACCCGTCATCGTGGACAGCCAGGAGGCGCGCAACAAGTCTGGACACGTGAAGTTCATGTTTGAGGATC
>CM065695.1:28347600-28360100 GCA_017654935.2 Phymorhynchus buccinoides | reverse complement strand
TGATGAGGTAAATATGCATGACATTCACCTGGTCAAGTCAAGTCAAGTACACTTTATTATCTCAACAGAGAAATTACATTCAGGTGCAACATCAAATCATTTAAAAAATATATCACAAAACAATCGCAGAAAGCATGATAACAATTAACATGGGATTAAATCAGGAACATATTTAAGGCAATCAACAACACAATCAACAGAAGCATAATAACATAGGCCTAATATTAAGATAGTAACATTAAGATACATGGGATCAGATTATGAGCATTCAAACCAAGGCTACAATTATCAACCAAGACCACCATATCACAGAATCTCGCCACACGGCATCATGAATAAATTACCGTATGCATCTCTTTGAAATGGGATTACATTAGAAGCATTCAAATTAAGACCACTGTATCACAAATCATGAATAAATTATACATGTAAACTTACACATGTACACCCAGGACAGACTGTAATCACGTTAGGAGTTGTGACTGAGAATGCCAACCATCCTGTCCGTTCCTCCGAAGTCGGAGTGTGGCTGCCCATGTGGCGGGGTAATCAAAAACGGTCACACACGTAATGTTCTCATCCCTAGCTGGTGCATTTGTACCATAGTGTTCAAGTGCTTCGGCTGTTGGGATGATCCCTGGAGTCTTTTAGCCAGGATATGACAACAACCACCATCATGTTTAAGATGAAACAAACCCTTTGCGTTATCTTGTTGGGGTCTTCAAAACGAACAGTGAGGTTGCGAAACATATAATTGACCATCATATTGTTTACTTACACACACAAAATTGACTTATTATGTTTGAGGAGTGCAGGGCTCCCAATCGTCCCGCAAAACAAGGGGTCCAAGGGACTCCTTCACTTACAGTATAGAGGATCCTAGAGGCGGGATAGAGGGTCCCAGTGGCATTGTAAATGCTAAAAAGAATTTTTCTAGTGCATCCCTGGGACCCCCTGCACATTCTTTTAGAGGGTCCTTGAGAATTTTAGTGCTTCATAGACCCCCAAATGGGGGTCCCTGGGAGTGAGAGTAAAATGTAGTAAGTGGTGTGTTGATTGGTATTTTGCTGACTTACATAAAATAGTGACTGTTATGATGTTGGGTGTCCTGAGAGTGATCGGTAAGATAAAAAAAAAGTGTTGATTGTCATACTGCATACTGTGGGCTGACAAGACTGACAGTAATTGTGTTGGGAGGACTGACTGGGAATAAACAATGTCACTATCAAACCTGTTAGATTGTCATATTATTGATATGATTGTTATACCATAATTTTCTGACTATAAAACACCCCCTACTTTCTTACTACATCCTTAGTCATATTATAAGGCGCAGAGGTGTCAGTCTGAGGGGGGAAAAGTATTGCCTTATAGTCCAAAAAATACGGTACATTAATTGATTATACACGTGTCCGAATTTCCCTTAATCCGTATATTTGCTTCCTTCTTTCTTTTACTTATTGATTATTTCCGCGCGGAAAATCCGGATGTACTGTGTACCAGGGCTTAGTGCTGCAGCCTTTGGAAGCCCTCTTGAGTCTCCTACACCAGTTGTCCTTATCTTATGGCAGAGTGTGGAGATGTATCCTAGATCTCTACTGTAAACGAATTCCAGCCCTGCCCTCCAGAACAGTAGCTGCCTCCGTTGCTATCTTGAAATCATAGCGAGACACAACAGACTGGCATACACTTTTTATTGTTGTTGAAACTTTTTTTTTTAAAGGATCAAGGAAGAGGTGCCTAGTTTTATCTCTTACAGAATTCCGTAATTCTGCGTGTGTGTGTGTGTGTGTGAGAGAGAGAGAGGGGGAGAGTGCTTTATACACTATCTTTTTTACTGTCTTCTGCCACTAAGTGAAGCAGGACTAGGATTTCACTTTCGTCATTTTTTTTTCGTCATTTGTATTTTTACTTTCTTTGGTATCCAGTTGTTCTTGTGTTGACATCCTTATACTAGTCTCCGAGTCAATTGTAGAGTGGCACAGAGGCAACGCGTTCGCCTCGTATACAATAAATTAGAGTTCGAACCTGGGTACAGGGGATTTTTTCTCACTCTGCACTAGGCCTTATGGTCTGAACATGGAGTCTTTCAGATGAGACAATAAACCGAGGTCCCATGTCACACTATGATGTGCTCATACACTTTGACTTAGCATACGTTAAACCCAGTGGCAACGAAAAAGTTGTCATTTTGTCAAAATTTACCCCCCTCCCTCACCAGTCACACAAAAATCGCATGCAAATGAAAAAAAAGAGGGTGGCGTTCCTCTGGCTGCGACACGCTCTCCAGGTGGGAGCAACCCGAATTTCACAGAGATGCCTCTGTGACTATAAAGTACCAAATTTAAATGCCCTTGTGCTACTCTGTGCTATCTGATCACTTCAGATTTTCTGTCACTCACCAGAGACTGTGCAGTGGTCGCGGTCATTTAAAAAAAAAATTAATATAATTGTTGTTGAAGTGTTCCTGAAAGTATTTCTTTTAAGAATTATGTTCACCTCTGCATGTTTGACAGGAAAAGGTGAAGGAAGTCCCCGGCCTGTCTTCATCGGATTACGGCCACCGCCTGAAAGAAAGTCTGGAGAATGACATTGACCCACCAGATCGTGCTCATGTGCGCATTTGTTGCGTGCGAGACGAATTCTTCAGGAGAAACGAAAACCAGTGAACCCTGAACTCCAACGTGTATGAAGTTTACAGCCAATGAATGCTGTAAATTTAGGATGTGCAAATTTGAATCCAGGCTGGGTCTCCGTCCATCAGTGGCACATTCTTTGAATCACGAGTGATTAAAAATAAGACCCTAAATTATTTTTTGTGATAAAAGTTTATCTGTGCATTTGTGTGGGACATTTTGTTGTTGTAAAGTGCTACTTCTTTGTCTCTAGTGTATGTGTGATTAAAAATAAGACCCTACATTATTTTCTGTGATAAAAGTTTATCTGTGCATTTGTGTGGGAAATTTTGTTGTTGTAAAGTGCTACTTCTTTGTCTCTAGTGTATGTGTGATTAAAAATAAGACCCTACATTATTTTCTGTGATAAAAGTTTATCTGTGCATTTGTGTGGGACATTTTGTTGTTGTAAAGTGCTACTTCTTTGTCTCTAGTGTATGTGTGATTTAAAAAGTTTTTGTCATGTCATCAAAAATTTACCTTTCGAGTTCATTGCCCAGATTCTCACTTCAACTAAAAAGAAGTTTGACAATAATGTAATTTTATTTATGTTTGTATTTAAAGATACTGATCATTAGCTTGTAAGGTGGTATTATGTTTAAATGCTAAGTAATGCAGGTACTTGAAAACATACAATAGATTGTGAATGTATGTCGATAAACGGGATAAGAAATTTCTAACTTTCACCCACTGAAAGTTGTCAGGACTAAACGGACAGTTTCTATTCTGTAATCATGTTTTAATGATTGGAATGTACAGGAAGTGAAAAGTATATCATTTTAAAGTGACGAGAGTTCCATCCCTCGACATTTTATTCCAGATGAGTATAATAAATTAAGTGAATAAATTATCAATAAGTGAACTTCATGGTTTACATAAATATAATTGGCTTGAGTTGATGCCCGTGTCTTCATAATTATTGAAGCTACATAAAAACTTAAAAGCGCTTGTTCAAATTTTCACTTTTGGTGAAGTTTCTTTCTTTTTTTTTCCTTCTCAAATCATGAATATTCAGCATATTACAGGACAAAGTTGCGTGTTCTGTTCATCCACTTTTAAATGGGATGAACGAGTTAAAAAAAAGACCATTTGAAAAAAAGACCATTTGATACTTTGCCTTTTGTTTTTTTCCTTGAATGATACTGAGAGAATGATTGTCATCCTTCGTCTTGCTGTCGAGTTTTTCTTTATTCATTTAGCAGCACAAGACAGTAAAGACAAATGTCAGTCTATCTTTCCTTTCCTCATAAGACTGAGCCATAGAATGTTAGTGTATTGAACAGTACAGTTGAACCTCCCTTATAAGACTCCCTCCCACATAAGACCTACTTCTCTGAGTCATTGCCCTTCTTTGTATGTATTAAAATTACCTCCCTTATAAGACCCCTCCCTTATAAGACCTCATTTTGGATGGTTTTTGAAGGTCTTATAAGGGAGGTTCCACTGTATAATGTAAGAAAGCAACCATTCACAGGGTTCATATTTTGTGTGCTTCTTACTCAGTCTAAAAAAAAATAACCTAAAAAAATATATACTTTTTTATTTATTAAATAGACTGAGTAAGAACCACACAAATTATGAACACACCAGACAGAAAGTATATTATCTCAAATGGCCAACCTAGCTCGCCAATTTGACCGCCAGGTGGCATTAGCTCCAGTGGGGCTAATCCTCTCTATATTCTTAGTTGGGGATAAAGAGAGAGAGAGGGGGGGGGGGGGGGGGGAGAGAGAGGAGTCCCTCCACTAAGAATATAGAGAGGATTTGCCCCACTCCAGCGTTATGCCACCTGTTGGTCAAAAGAGTCAGCTAAGCGACTCATTGACAAGGTTGGTGGTAATTTGAAGTAAAAATGTTTGTAAAGCTTGTTAAATCAGTGATTTTTATCAGCAAGGCAGCACAGTCATTCATAAATGGAGAAGGTGATTACATTTCTCAAATATGCCTCTCAATTGCACAAAAATCAGTAATTCTGTTATAACTCCAATTTACCTGCCATGTGTGCAAATGACTAATAATCAGTAATTCTGTTATAACTCCAATTTACATGCCATGTGTGCAAATGACTAATAATCAGTAATTCTGTTATAACTCCAATTTACCTGCCATGTGTGCAAATCACTAATAATCAGTAATTCTGTTATAACTCCAATTTACCTGCCATGTGTGCAAATGACTAATAATCAGTAATTCTGTTATAACTCCAATTTACCTGCCATGTGTTCAAATGATTATTGGTGGCACTAAAAATATCACTGAAAATATGTGTAATGGTCAATAATTAAAGCACATATGTGATGGTGCATGGAAACAAATCTACATAAGTTGCTCAGAATGCTTTTGAGCAAAGTCAAAAATAGTCAACCCCCAATCATCAATTTATGTCTATTTCAGTATGTGTATGTATTCTACAGTATCCACAACATGAAAGACAATTTTGAATGATTTCTTTGTTTATTTGATTGTTTTCTAAATCAAGTCAATACAAACAAAGAGGCAAAACTGTATCTTCTATGCCCGATTTCTGCAAATGATCTATTTAGAATGCCAAACTTCAAATATTTATCAAATAAAAAAACTAGACAAGATAACTCAATTCAGTTTTCTGTGTATTAACCTTTACCGGATCATGCTTTTGACTACACAGACACGATGGCGGGGGTCTTCCACGACCCCCTACTCAGCAAAGAGCGAATTCCTAGGTGTTTATCCCTGTCCGGATGGCGGGGGTCTCCCACGACCCCTACTTGTCAATGAGTCACCATGTGTTTATCCCTGTCCGGATGGCGGGGGTCTCCCACGACCCCTACTCAATGCACTGCAGTGCTCTTTAAAGTAGGGGTCGTGGGAGACCCCCGTCATGCGGACAGGTATATCAAAATTACGCATCATATTACGTCATTTATATGTTACACACATTAATGAAATTTAACACACTTAAAGGCATTTACATTTTTGACAAAGTCATGAAATTTCATGAAGATTGCTTAAATAGTTTTAGAGATATAACATGTTTTGTGTGTCAAGGGGTCGTGGGCGACCCCAGAAGTCCGGTAAAGGTTAACAAGGAATCTTTGCTCCACCATGAAAAATTAAAATCTCAATTTATGCCAAAATTTAATTATGTCTGTTTTTCCCATGCACTGTCACATATTTCAAATTGTCAATTTGCAAAAATAGCAGGTCCAAATTGTGTAGAAAGCTACTCAAATGTGTTTTATAACCAGGTCTGGAGTGTGTGTGTATGCAATAAAAAGTCATATAAAATACTACACATTAAAAACATACAAGAAAAGTCAACAAATTGAACAGGACATCTTTATTTCCGACTAGCCACATTTCCATCTCACTTCTGAAATACTATGTACAAAAACCATTCAGCAGGTCTCAAACAACTCCAGTCCAAGAGAAATAGTCGTACACAATGTGGCCAAGTCAATGAATGCAGGAAAATATATTAATCATCAGAGAACAAGAGAAAGAAATCATTTTAAGCCTCCTGGTTAAAACAGGTTTCAAAGCAAGTGGTGGGCCTTTTTCAAATTTTACATTGAATGCAAAAAATCAAGAATTTCAATTGAAATTCACACGTACACTGGTCCAACAAAGTCAATGATGCACTTTTTGATGGCCTCATTGATAATAATTCAAACAAAAACAAACACATTGAATATATACCTGCTACCACCTCTACCAACACACTGCTGTTACCTTCTCTTCAACACAAAACATTCACATAAAGAAAACCTCAATCAGTCCCTCTATGATCATATATACAAAATTTAAATCTTATTTACACGCGCGACAGTTATATATAACAAATTCACATAACAAAAAGGAAAAGAATATAAACAAAATGGAAAATCACGAGATCACTGCTATACAATAACTTAACTCGGCGTCAATGACAATGATTGAGTACACTTTCCAATACATGGGCTAAATTTGCATACATTAATAACATCGAGAACATCTAAATAAGACTTTTAACTGACAGATCAACTTTACAGCCTAACTTGGACATTACCCAGACCTGCCTACCCCCAATTTATTTTTTAGGTACTCCACGAAATAAAATTTCGTACTTTGTCTCACAATTCCGTATTTTGCAAGGACCCACCGATTTTTGACCGTCTTAGAAGACCTTAATTTTTTTGCCATTAATTTTCCATTTACCGTACTGCAGTACTGGGGCTCAAAATCGTGTACAAAATACGGAAAAATTGTATGGGTAGGCAGGTCTGACTACCCTCTTAATTACCTCCTGTACAGTTTGATTTCCCCCAATTGCTTCACACTAGTCAAGACAAGTTCTTTTTATGACCATTTACCATGACTGGTCTTCCAAGGATCCTGGTGAGAAAAGAATAAGATGAAATTCCACGATATTTAGATCGAGTTCCAGCATTCTGTCAATATACTTAATCTTCACTTTTGTAGAATCCAGCTAATTTAAGATGCAACAAATATACCTGGTAATAAGTGGAGAGCAGTAATCAATGTACCAACATAGATGTAATTACCCTTCACACACTAAGTCACACACAAGCTTGTATAGCAAGCACCTGCTGATGCTTTGTCATACTCATTTACTGATTTAATAAATGATGGGGAGACAGAAAAATAAGTTTTTCCTGCTTTCACTTATCATTTTGACCTTTCACAGGAATCAATTTAGCTAAACCCTGATTTCAGGAAAGATGTTAGATCACAAAAAAGCATTTACCACTAAAAGTAAAATACAACAGAACAAAAATATCAATATATGGCATTATCTTGATCCAGCACCCTCAATTGCTTTTGTTTTGAGTAAATTATGCATACATGTTTTGTTGTTGTACCCTGGCTTAAAGACTCCAGGGATCATCCCAACAGCCGAAGCACTTGAACACTATGGTACAAATGCACCAGCTAAGGATGAAAACATTATGCGTACGACAGTTTTTAATACCCCTCCACATGGGCAGCCACACCCCTGACTTCAGAGGAGTACACATTTTGAGAGTGGCAGTGCTCGAAGAAGGCAAGGATAGTTGTGTTCACCTTACAATTATTTGAATGAATTTATACAAGTGATAAAATAAGAACTGACAACTATCACCCACCTCTTACAAGTGAAAAGAGAACTTCAAATGAATCATACACTCGTTATGATATAATATACTTTAGGCATCAGGTTGTGACATGTATCTACACACACACAAAAAGGGGGGAGGCGGCACAAAAGAAACCTATCCAATGTACAGTTTATTGAACCAAAAAAAGAAGTTCAAATTTATTTAAAGTTATGTTCTGTACAAGTCAAACAGAATGAAACAATTTCAAATGTCATCAGGTTCAATCATTATAAAGTTCCATCACATCACCAACATATCTAGACACTTCCAATTAAAAACATCCAACCATTTTGTTTTTAAACAAACCAAAACAACAAAACATGTGCGTCTTATGTTCATGAAAGTAACCTTTTCCAAACATAATTGCAGCTTTGCTTGTATAATGCTTTACAGTATTTTTTAATAAGAAAATTTAATGCATATAGACTAACAAATATGTAATACGAGTACAATTAAACTATTTGAAGAACATCTTTTTCCCTTAACATTTTTACAAGCCTTCTGTCGAAAAGAAATGTTTGTTTGTGTAAATGTCACGAAAATGTAATGTGTAACTGCTACACCCGTACATAAATCTACAAGAATATTTTAAGGAGACACTTTCATATTATTTCCTTTTTGACAAAAATAGAAGTTGTTTATTTTTTCAACTAGAATGTATTTCTAGTTCTAGGGTGTGTGAAAACTTTCAAGTCAAGTTGATCTTTATGGACGATAAAAGAATAAGCTTGATAAAGCTGTTTTTACATCCTGTCGTCATGAACTTTAGAGACTGAAAGACAATTAACAAGCACAAGTCAACATGACTTTTCAAATGAATCGTAATTCGAAAAAATGCAGCTGCTCTCAGAAAAATATTCAAAACCGATATATAACATTCATTCAAATGTAGTTAAAACCACATTTCTAATGACAAACTCCAATGAAGTCCTAAAATAATGGGTTACAAGAAAGTGGACAATATAACGAAGAAGACAAAAAAAAAATTACAAAACATCTCTCCCCCACCCACTACTCTCTCTCTCTCAATATTTTGCATTCTTCCCTCAAATATTTTTTTGATGGGGTGGCGATAAACTGACATATGGGGCATAAAAAAGGAAACATTTGGGACAATTCTGCCAATTCGCACAGGGTAATTTTTTTTTTTTTTACAAAACTTTTACAAGACCAAATACAGTGGAACCTCCCTTATAAGACCTCCCATTATAAGACTCCCTCCCACATAAGACCTACATCTCTGAGACATTGCCCTTCTTTGTAAGTATTAAAATTACCTCATTTTGGATGATTTTGGGAGGTTCCACTGTAATTTTGACTGGGGAACATGAATTTGAACAGACACAGAAACACACAGGCCCTTGTTCCCACCCAATGTACAGTATGTTCAATGAACTGGAGTACAAAAAAGAAAAATAGGTTCCGTTACACACACACACACACACACAGAGGTAAAAAAAACTAACTGTTGCAATACACATCCAACAAGTCCTATCACCACAAATCAATATGTACACACAGAGGGCGAGAAAGAATAAAAAAGAAAATACTACTGTTCAACTAAGACAGCAAAATGGGCTATCACAAAGCTACATAAATATAAACGGTTGTATCTACAGACATTTTCCTCACAAGATTCGTCTGAACAGAAATTCTGTGAAGTAGAAAATACAATTTAAACCTAAAAACTAATACCTTAAATAATGCTTTCAAAAAAGCCACAAAACACCAATGCTTTCAAGCTTTCGCGATTTTTTTTTATCTCTTCATCAGGATAACCTTAAATAATGCCGACACTATTATATATGATACGGTCAGGGCTCCCAATCGTCCTACAAAACAAGGGGTCACAGGGACTCCACTTACGGTATAGAGGGTCCTAGAGGCGGGATAGAGGGTCCCAGTGGCATTTGGAAATGCTAAAAAGAATTTTTCTAGTGCATCCCTGGGACCCCCTGCACATTCGTTTACAGGGTCCTGTAGACTTTTAGTACTTGATAGACCCCCAAATGGGGGTCCCTGACGGCATAATAACTTTTATCTTTCCACACGCTAAAGATGCATGAAACTGTACAACCAGTCCAACATTGGGTGGAGCAGGTTCCCAGAGAGAGATGGCAACATTTCCTGAAACCAAGCAAAATGTTTGGTAACTTTTGTTAATCCCTTTTAAATTTTGAGGAGTTAACTGTTATTAGCTAAGCCAATGTACAAATCCATTTGTCACCTTCTGCATATTTTAGCTCTCTTTGAAACAAAAAAATTATTTTACTCCTCGATATGTGACTGAAATCAGGAAACCTCTTGAAAACTGGGAGCCCTGATTAAATTCAAATTCCAGAATAATGTACACTACAAACCAGGGTTGCTACTTGACAAATGCACCAAAAGGACAAATCACATGAGTGCTCCAGAAAAAGTAGGACATTTGACAGCGCCCACAAATTCCAAAAGGATCTGATTTAAAATACGCTCATCAGTCATGCATGCAATTATATCTCTTGATCTGCATACATCTTTGCCAAAAGCAAATATCTTGGGTTAACAACCCTTGATCTGGACATCATCAGTGCTAATATATTGACACACAGATGTAAATGAGTGACGCTCAAACAGTGGTCGCATTAACTGGTAATTATCAATAAAAATTAAAATATGGATTGCAAAACCAAGATGTTGAAAACAAATGTGACCTGTCAGCAGTCCAAAGGACTAATAAATTTGTGTTACTTGTTAGGACTGACAAATGGTTTTATCAGAGGCTTTGATATTGTGGTTTTCACTGGTTTTTCTTTCCCTGGGACTGGTTTTGACACCGGTTGATGGGCGCATTATCATTGATGGGACTGGTTATCAAAATCCCTAGCATGATCACTGTCAAACTAAAAGAAGAGTGACCGAGTCCCACATTTTGTAATTTTCTGGTTAAAACCAACAACATAAACAAATATTTTTTAAAGTTTATAATGATCAGTGAAGAAACTTGTCGGCTGTCTGACAACTGGCTTTCAGGCCAGTACATCACTAAAACGTAGCAAATTAATTTTCATGTGAAGCACAGCTTTTTAAATCTTCAAAAATTATAGAGAAACCTTAACCCCTTGACTGCCATAAATATATCATGTACTGACTTGATGACATCACTGATGATGTCATCAGATGAAGAGTAATACCTCTGATATTATTTTTTGCTCTTGCAGTCAAGAGTTATATCCCCAGATCATTTTGCCAGATTGGCTCGGTTGTCTTTTTTCATGTCATGATTTGTACGATGATTTTTTCTTTAATTTTCTCTGGCAATCAAGGGGTTAATTTGGCTTAAAAATGTAAAGACGTACATCCCATGTTGATTCTTAACTTCCGATTTTGAAGATAGAATTAACTCAGCATTACACAGAGACCTGTACCAGAAGAAACAACACAGGAATCCCCCCAAAACATACAAAGAATACATGTTGTCATCTTTTAACAACAAAAAAGAACAGGAGGAAAACACCTTTTAAGAAAAATCCTCTTCCATGTCAATTTTTCAACAAAGGAATTTATCTTCAGCAAAGTATAACACATCAAATCAAACTGCAACCTATCATGTTATTAATCAGATTTGACTTCTTTCTAAATTAATTCCTCCACAAGCAATCTTATTAAAATATTACTCCCCTCATGAAATGCTATGGGTCTGCGTGAATGATGTGTGTGCGGATGGGGAGGAGAGGATTTGGGAGCGCGCGTGTGTGTGCGCGCGTGCGTGTGTGGACCCGTTTGTGTGCTATGCGAAGATGCATGTTTTTATGTCTATGAATATGTCACAGCGTGAGGGTGAGGGTGGGTATGCGAGCGCGTCTGAGTATGTTTGATATGTCTGTAATTTTGTATGTGGGGCGATTCTTAGTTTTTGTAAAGCGCCATGAGTAGTACACCTAGAATGTGCGCTATATAAATGTTCTTTATTATTATTATTATTGGAGAAAAAGGTCAGGGTTTTGTTTTGTTTCAGTTTTGTATTACCTACCGTTGTAATGAAAAGCATATCAGGAAAAACCCCACAACTAAAACCACCAAAACAAGTACAATAGGGTTAACAATTTATGAATTTTTAAAAATCTCGACTTCTAATCTTGTATCTGAATGAGTTCGGAATCTGTATTTCGATCATTTTACGCTGAAAGGAAAGAGAAAAAACGAAAGCACTGACACATGGCATATGAACTACAGGGAGATAATCTAAGCACATGATAATCACAGAGATGATTCATGCTTAAGCTATATCCACTAGAAAGACCAAACAGTAAAAAGTGGAGTTTCACTTTGATATTCCACATTAAGAAACAAAATCACAAAAAGTCCTTAGTTTTAGAGCAATACTGCAATCAAAGAAAAAGCAAGCTATAGATATACAAATTTTGCAACCAAATGATAAAACCGTTCAACCCAAAACACTGCATAATGGAAAATTGACTATAAACCTTATGGCCTCAACCACAATTGATTATAATCTGTTCTTAACTTTTTATTTATGCATTGATTCGTGTGAACAAACACACAGGCAAACAGACAAAAGTAAAAACAATGTTGGTGGGTGTTTTTTTAAAGGTTGGATGTAAGCATAAAAAAATCAGTTACAAAGCAACAGAAAAAATAACACTCCCGTTCTTTGCCATTTTCTGGGTACAACCAACAACATAAATACAGTGATGTCCCGAGCTCC
>CM065695.1:28223052-28347100 GCA_017654935.2 Phymorhynchus buccinoides | reverse complement strand
ACCTCCAGTTGGTAAGAATATCGAGATTAAACTCGGTACTTGGATGTGATTGTAAAATCAGCTGTTTTGTAAAGTGTGTAAAACCGCGCGTGTTTCATTCATTCATTGAGCGGAGTATGGTTTTACGCAAGGACGACGAGTTTATGAGTCATCGGCCATTTTCGTGAGGCTCCTCGGCTCATTCCGTGAGCTGGGAGAAAACAAATCGATGTGAGCCAATCATCATTCAAGATGACGCTGAACTTGACCAATCAATGAGCAGGAAACATACCTCGTGGTTTTTTTCCAACATGGCGGGTGAGTGGACCAACAGCGCTTGGTTTGTTTCTTCGAATTTTTCAATCACGCATGGTTTAATATGAACATATTTTCCATTTTAAACATGAACTTCTTTCTAAGTTAAGGTTAAGGTGATGTTATTTATTATGAATCATTCGTTTTATTTTGAAATGAATATGTGTCACGTTTCTAGCGTGGTTTGGGAGAACCCCCCAAATCTGGAAAATGTGCTCCTTCCATGCTTTGGTTCATGTATTTCGCGCCGTTAACCAGCCTCTGAACAATGAAAAGTCACATGACGCGTACATGCATAAAATAAAAGTTGGATAATATTGAATTATTTTAACTAAGGAATGTATATGTATAATGCCTGTTTTGTAAAGAAACATGGTTCAAAAATGTTAAGCACAAAATTCATGAAAGCTGAGAAAAAGGCACCATGATGGAGGTGGTCATGTGACCACAGGGGTTTCCTGACGACCTTTTGAACTTGGCTTGCTTGCTTATTCCCGCCGTTAGAATGCGTTCGAATGGCACGAAGTATGAGTGACAGAAACCGGGTGAGCTAGGAATAAATCTCTACGACTCACAGGTGAATACATGTCTGATTCAGACAGGTTAATTGATGAAGTAGTATGATTCATACTATGAGTAATGTTGCCTTTTCTTTCCCACACTGACTAGCCTAGTACTAGGTAGCCTATGCGTAGTTTGACAAAACTGGGTCAGATGATCCGCACACTTGGAATTTTTCTCCCCCGCAGTTGTACTAAGGTGCGGGCCACGTTGTGCTAACTCGCGGACGTTGAGGTTTGATGGGCAAATTATGACCACGTAAATCATAAACAAAGAATCTACTATCGGTTATGATGCAACCACCAGTCTTAGGGCCTTACTGCTTTGGCCTTCGTTTTATTTTTGTGTGGAATTCAGTCTGTTCTGCAAGGGAAGCACGTGGTTGGACTTCGTTGCCGCACAAAGACAGTATGGCCTGTCGCATGAAAATAGGTAGGGTGGTTATAAATTTTTTAAAAAATGTGTACTTTTTGTCAAATGAAATGATACCCAAATTATCGGTCGAAAATTGAGAAAGTTAGGTAGCTCGTAAAACAGCCATAAAAAATACCAAAAAAAGCTCGAAACATCAACCCCTATGATTAGGCCTAAGCTTTTTGTGCGACTCACAAGATCGCAACATCAACATGCGCGTGACAGAAAACATGCGACAGTCTTCGACGTAACACCTCCCGACTTGTGGAGACCTTGAGCACATTGAGATTTCTAGATGCAGAAATTTTTACTTGTAGAAAAATAATTAAATGTAACTAAGCATTTGTTTTAAAGAATTATATAATTACCGTTCAGAAATGATAAACGAATGAATTGGACCCAAATATTGGATCGCTTGTCTCTCGCGATCGGCCGTCTTAGCGTAAAAAAAGATCGTTCCCGAATGACAGAGTAGGTGTCTGCTTCCCGAAAGAAAGAAACTCGGATGGTCAGCGCCAAGAATAACCACCAATAAAAACAAGCAAAGGAAGTGACCGTTTGGCACATAGCCAAAATCGCGGTTCGGATTTTCAACCAGAAAAATCGCTGCGGCTTGACCTAATTCCGTCGTTCCTAAAATAGGTAGCTCGTAAAAAATAAAAAGCTCGCTACCTATGACAGTGTATATTTGCGACATTGAGCATGAACCACAAATTTCACTTTTTTCTAGGGTTAGAGTTAGTTAAATGGTTAAAGTACAGAAAAGGTGAAATTTGTGGTTGTCGCAAATACAGACTCATAGTAGCGAGCTTTTTATTTTTATGAGCTACCTTTTTTCATGCGACATGGCCTAGGTCTAGACCGTGGAGTCATATTTTGACAGATTCAGTGCATTAACTTTTTTTTTAACAAAGGAGGGTTAAAATGTGTTTAGCTTTGAAATAAGAAACTGGTGGATGGAGATACTCAGTAGACTGACTAAGCTCTCCCTTCTCATACTATTATTCTAATGTACTTGAACCAGCTCTACTAGGACTACTACATGTTACTTCCCCTCTGACTCAGTCAGTACCGTAGGTAAAACTACTTTTGTTTACTGGTCTACCTTTTCTTCCCAAGCCACCCTTTGTTGCGATGGCATTCTTTTTTTATATATTTAAAAAAAAATAATATAGAAAAATGGGATTATTGGAGCTTTGGATGGATGAAAAAAAAGTGTCTAGGCCTATGATTTTGTAATCTGCAACTTGAAAACCATCTTTAAACGGTTAAGTATGCCTACTTGTTAGTGCAAAGATCAGGATGCTTTTCAAAAACCAAAAGTTCGGTTTGTGAAGTCTTCAAACGTTAGTAAGCTGTAGGCCTAGGACTGGTAGGTGATACAGAGCTGTTGAGTGCATAAAACGTTTTAAAAATTAGAACTAACCCCATTAAAAAAACACCTTTGTTTAAAAAATACTGAAACTATGAAAGGGTTATTTCCGTTTCTAATTAGTTGAAATTTCAATTTTTGGGGGAAAGTTTCCTTTTATTTAGTCAGGCATGGTTCTTTTTAGTGAGTTCACTCACTGAAATCAAAAGTTGAAAATCGACAGTTAAAAAAAAAGGTAGGAGATTATTTCTACAAGTACAAACACAATTAGTATTAACACAAAAAGAAAAATGTTATTAAATATCCCAGTGGCAAGTGTTGGGGTTCCCAGTTCCAAGATTTTTCTATGAAATTAGATAGTAGGAAAGTGTCTTCACAGTGCAGCACTTGTTAGTTACCTGGAAGCTGATACTGTGATACTGATAGTGTTGTGGCAGTTAGGGAAGACAGATGGAATGTGTGGGTTTGGAAAAGAGGTGAAGGGATTTGTTGCTGTCATTGGTTTGGGATTTCTTTTTTTGTGGTGTTAAATTGGGAATGTTGCATTACTTAAATTTGTTTGATTTCCTTTCAAAGTATTTCCCAAAAGATAAGAACATGTGATACTGTATGTGTGTCCTAGGTGTTTAATTTGTTGCATCATCTTGTCATTTTTTTGTTTCATCAAGATCACCTATGATCCAAAACTGCTTCCACGCCAAGTTCATGGAGAAGAGATGTACAGAGCTAGAGAATTGCCGAGTTGCTCTTTCCCCTGAAGAAAACGGCATTTTGGCACATCAATGTACCTGGATTTGGCAGCTGTGGCTTCAGATGTGAAAGACATGGGTAGTGAGATCAGTGTGTTAATATCGTCTTATTACTCTGTCTTTTATATCTTGGTGTCGCATTACCATCACAAGAGGAAGTTTGGATGTGGACGTCTGCAAGATTAACATGCTTCATTTTCTATGCTGTTTGATGGATTGGTAATAAAAAATACCTATTGGTTGGTTTAGAGTGGGTTAAAAGAGCTGTGTTTGGAAGTATAGGGAAGTAATCTAAGGTAGATTTTTTCCCCCCAAGCATCGCAGAAGTGATTGGATTTTGAAAAGATGGTACAAGAGTGACGGGAACAGTGGTGGAAGGTGATCTTTGTTCAAGTTGGTGTTGAATTAGAGGACTGCATACATTTTAGTTGGCTAAAAAAATTAGAACAAGTTGTCTGTACTTGGTGGTTGGAGACAGAAGCATGCTTGGCTATGAACGTTGGCTGTGAGGATCTGTGTATCCTGGCAAGGAGAGAGCTGATCTTCTGGGAGAAAGACATAGGCAGTGGTGACCAAGTGGTTGTGATGCGTGGGCACAACATCCTATCACAGCCTGCTTGGATCATTACTGACCTGTGTACAATCAACTTGAGGAGCAACCCTTCTCCAGTTTGTGTCATTGAGAATGTTTGTTCGTACATCAAAATATGAAACCTTTTTGAAAAAATACAAGTATGTTCACAAAAAATATGTGGTCTGTCGTAGTGTCAAATTTGGCAAGTGATCCGATTTGGTTGCGCTGTTGAAACCTGCCTGGAATAGGAACAGTTGGTGTTTAGCAAAGGATATGTTTGATGGATAAGATGGGATCTGACACTTGGGGATCTTGAACTGTTGGGATGAGCTGCTGAACTGGAGTGTGCTTAGTGATCTCACCAGAGTGGTGGTGATGTGTTGACTAGTATCATATCACAGCCAGCTTTGATGAGCTTACAATTCACACGTTTCGTCATTTTGTTTATGAGCATTTCTGCAATTCTTGGGTGCGGTCAGTGAAAGTGGTGGAAATCTTCTGGTCTGCATGTGAGGTTTATCTAAGGAGGACAAGTAGTGAGCACTTGGAATAACATTTTTATGTTGAATATATATGCGCTATAAGGGACCTGTCAAAGTGGTTGGGATGTGTTGATATAATCGTATCACAGCCCGCTTTGAAGAGCTTCCCTTTTGTTGCTCACAACAGTCTTGGTTTTTGTGCATGCAAGGGTGTTTTCTGCGGACCTTGTTGGAAAGTTCTCTGCCTCAGTGCTGCAGCTATATACAGAGCTCGCCAAACTTTAAAAATTTCACTCACCCTCCGGGCGAGTAACTCAAAAGCTTTATTTGCCCCAACCCATTTTCACTAGCCGAAGAAAAAACAAAAAATCCTGCACACACACATGCAGATACAGTGACACACACACAGTGACGCACACTCACACAAACACACACACACACACACACACACACACACACACACACACACACAGTGGAGAGAGGGAAAGAAAAGAGAGGGGAAGAGAAAGAAAAATTAAAGTGGGAAAGAAAAATGATTTGAGGTGATAGGCAGGGGAGAGAGAAGGGGAGGAGGAGATCAAGGATGCTGCCTTTCCTTTCTTTTCAGTACCAGTGCTGGCCTGTTATCTTAGCAGACAGCTGAGCTTGCTTTGATAGTTGGTTACATGGAAGGGAGAGATGGTGTGGGGAGACTCAGTGGTAAAAAAACAGGGCCATGCAGTACCGAAATAATTATACAGTCGCCCTTCCCCTTGAAATCTACTGGCCCACAGATTTTTCTACTAGCCAATGGCTACCAGGCTAGTAGTTTTGGCCAGCCCTGTATATATCTTATTACACAGACCAATTGTTAATCTTGTTGCATTTGTTATCGTTGTCTACATTTTTTCCTTGTATTTAATTCTTGTAAAATAAAAGAAGTGAAGATTGGTATTAATTGTTAAAGGGAGTCATCAACCAAATACTTTCTTAATGTGATGATAGCAGATAGATCTAGACTGTTTCCTGGAAAGGGTCGCTGAAAGAGGATTTAGGCCAACAATCTTGAACAATCTGGAGGCCGAGGGGGATGATAATGCAGGGTATTTGTGGTGGCCAGAAAGGGCACTAAAGAGCTTGTGAAATGTAGTAGTTGCAATCATATCACAGCTTCCTTTGGTGAGCTTACTGCCTGCTGTCTTCATCTCGATGCAGTCATTCTGTTTGAAATGTTATGAATAAGGAGGCTTTATTGTGGATTTGTTATAAGACTGGTTAGTTTTATATATTTTTGTTCCCCAGTTGAAGGAATTGTTGGAAATTGTCTGTTGGACATTGTTGTCACTCCTGCTGTCCTGGACCAAAAGGTGTTGCTGGAAGTATCGGTGATATGAGGACGCACCAAGGTGACTGGGATCTGTTGATTGAAGTTCAAATCACAGTCAGCTTTGATGAGTTCCCTGTCACTGACTAAACCACTTTGCTCCACTTGGCCTGTTCCTGCTGCGATGTGCTGTGCTGGGTTGCTTCTCTCGTTGGATGGCTGTGGGGCATACTGGAGCCAGAACTGAAGAATATGCAGACCGTAAAGACCAGTGACTGAATTACCAAGGTTATGTGGGCGAGCATGTTCGTCAAAGCGGTTGTGAATTTGTAGCATCAATCAAATCACAGCCTGCTTTGGTGAGCTTGCGGCCTGACTTTGCGTCTGACGTCATTCAGGACATTCATGGATCGGGTGAATGTAATTTTCAGGTAGTAGCCTGCAGGTACCATAAAAAGGTCTGTTGGACTTGAAGTGATGTATATTTGTTTGGTCCTTCCTATTCTGAATGTCAAGTCTTCATCAACTTCAAGATGTGGTATTAAGGTAAGTTTATGTATGTTAATAAACACATTGTCTGAAGTCAGGTTATGAATTTGATGATGAAATTGTACGTTTTGGTAATTACATAACCTAACCAATAAAACTATGCTAAATGGTGTACAATAGTCATAATACCAAGATTTATGAATATATTTCTTTGTAGCAACTGCAAGTGTCAAGTTTGTAAAGAGCCTGGGGAGGGGGGGCTAGTTTCAGAAGACACCCAACTACAGTGGCCTTATGGGAGCTGAGTGCTTTTTGCAGCAAGGAAGCACAAACCCATTCCACTTGGTTGGAGAGAAATCACTAGACGCTGAGGCTCTATCAGGTGGAAGTGACCTCTACATATTCCAGACCTTACCATAGTCACTATGTGGCCTTGATGGTGTAGGTAAACCATGTAGAGGACAAACTTTTGTAGGTACCCTTGGTGTTCATACAATATTTAAAGTTTAAAAACAATAATTACTGTGTATGAAGTTTAATGTTTGTGGATATTGCTGCTAGTGCTACTTCATATTCTTTTTTCCCCCCTTCTTTTCTCTCACATGTCATAATTTATGGACAGCATTTCATGTTCCATTTATGTTGAGGTCATGCTGAAGTGTTTTCATCGTAAGAAATTATTTTTGTTTCTGAAATGTGATCTTTTTATCCTTATGTCACAGCCATGTGCAGGTAAAACTGGAGCTGGGGCCTCAGTGATCATGTAAGTAACGAGAGAACATGGAAGATTCTGTTGCTTTAGATTCCCATCCAGCTGCTTGTGCCTTTCTGCATCTTTCAGGGATGTGAGAGCTGCGCGTAAATGCGCTTTTTCTATTCAACTTTAAACCGATCATACAGATTGTCGAGTTCGGTAGACTTTCTTCGCGCACTCACAGTGAAAACGAAAGCATTTTGTAGCGTGAGTACATTCCCTTGACTGAATTTCGTAAGCTTTTCTGTGGTTGGCCAGTTACATCCGATGACAATGCGTTATTTTTATGTGTTCGGCTATGATTTCGAAGGAAGATTTGGATGTTTTCAAAGGAGTGAGAAAATTATTTATCACACCATAGATGTGAGGAAAGAAGAGATTGACAAAGGATGCCAACACGAATTTTGACAGGAATTGGACAGTAAGATCCGTGCAGATGAGCCTCGAAAAAAATTTGATGTCTGAGGCAAAATCTTGTTCGAGTACTTTGACGATACCATTAACTACACTCTTTTGTTTGGGGGCCCCTCACATCCCTGATCTTTGCTATATCACTCAGTATCAACGTTGATCAGTTCAGTTGGGAGAAGTTCATCAGGATCAGTGACAAAAGATGATCAGACCCTTCAGTCCATTCAGGCTACAATGTATGAGATAAGTGTATGGTGTTCGATTGGCGCTTGCTCATATCATGATTAATTTTAATGTGATTTCGGAGCAGAGTTCAGTGATAGTATTTGTAACTCATTTATTACAGCTATTTCATTTTAGTATTTGAATGGTATGTGAAAATGAAATGGATGGTAAATTGTGGCTGCCCTCCCAAAAAGGGGGGCAATATTGTGATGATTTTATTGTGGTGGGTGACCACTGTCCGGTTGTTGGTGATTCAAGTCTGTAAATCATGGTCGGCGTCAATGGTTTGCTAGTCCGTTCAAGCGGTTGTGATGTGTCTGTTTTCGTCATATCACAGCCTGCTTGGATGAGCTGGCGGATCGTTACATCTTCAAGCCATGGCAGTCTTTCTCTCATCATGACTTGTGCATGTTGTGGTGGCCAATGAAAAAGACCTTCCCAGATGTCCAGTGAACAGCAGATCAGCGAAGATGGAAAGCATATGATACCCTAAACTGAGGCATCGGAGTTTCTGGGGTGCGTTGCTATTTGCAAGTCGTATCACAGCAGCTTTGGTGAGCTAAGCTGGGGAATTCACATCAAAAACTTCTTGCAGAGGTGAACTTGACTTCTCCATCCAGTCATCCTCTTTCAATGTTGTCTGCCTTCCTGTCTTTCTGCTAGCATGTGGAGATTTGCACCTTTGGTTCTCGAAGTCCAGTATCACATAGAAACAAAAGGGCTTATGTGTTTGGTTTCATCCATAAAGTTTAGCTTGGCTTGTCAATTGAATTCATGGTCACTAGCGCTAACACAATTGTGTATGTCGCATACTTGGCTTTAACTACTCTTTAATTTCAAAGGGCTAAAAGCCTAAATACATGGGTGCTACTCTTTCATTTTTCAACTGATTTCAGTATTTTTTAATTTTACCAGAATCTGAATGTTTAAATTCATTAAAAAAAATTGACCCCAAGCAATTTGGGGCGTTTTGAACTTGGTTTTTCTATCTTGGAAGTTTACAAAGGCAATGTAATAATTTTACAAGGCTTATCTGACTCAAACTGTCTGTCTATCATTTTAACTGTCTGCCTATCTCTTTATCTCTCAGGGATGGGAATTGTCCGGCAAACAGCACATTTCCGCCCAAATAACATTACTTTTAGGCCGGGGAAAAAAGTCTGTCCACCGATTTTTTGGGGGGGGCTAAAATTAAGCCATTCTAATGCTGTTTTAGGGCTTCAATTATCAAAAAAGCTTCAGCATGGACCCCTACTAGGGGCCTTCTTTTCAGCTTTTGTTTTACTTCTCCAATTCCCATGCCTGCTCCCTCTCTTAACTTGCCCCCCTGAATCGTCCAACAGAACTCTGCCCCTGTACCCTGCCAGGGTCATGGGTCTCTGGACCCCTGCCTTTCATTTTGGGGAGTTGTACCCATGTAAATATAATTGTTCTCCTATTCTGCTTGAAGTTGAACATGCCAAAGGTCACCATTTTCTATATAAGCCTGTCATTATGATGAGATGGTGCACACTCGCTCAGGAGGACCAGTGTCTGGTGTGTGTTGCTGTTATTTTTTTTCATTTTTACAATGAAAACTTTGCCTGTCCCAAATGATGAGAGAGAAAGTGTGTTCACAGATAACCAAGACCCCAGAGTCTTCAATGTAGAACCAATGGGTTATGGCCACAGTTACAGTACCCAGGAGCTCCAGTGAGCTGCTTCAGACCATGGGAGAACACAAGAGCATGGGAAACAATCCAAGAACAGGGGAGGCTGGGTTTTCAGGTAAGAAAACTGAAGGCAGAATTTAGGGAATGGATGAATCAGTCACTAGAATGGATTGTGATTTTATTCCTGTGCCAATTTTACTGAATTAAAAAGAAAGGTAAGTTGAGTGAAAACTTTTTCTTTCAAGTCTATATTTATTTGTTCTCTGAACTGCATACACACAAACACTTGACCAGCACATGCATCCTTGTTCCTATTTTCAATCGCCTAGAAGTCAAAAGATATACAATATATTTTTAAACTACACAACAGAACAACCTTTTTTTATTTTTGGCTTGGGATCTTCCCCCAAGAGCTTTGGTCTGATACAGTGGAACCTCCATTATAAGACTCCCTCCCATATAAGACCTACTTCTCTGAGACATTGCCCTTTGTAAGTATTACAATTACCTCCCTTATAAGACCCCTCCCTTATAAGACCTCATTTTGGATGATTTTTGAAGGTCTGTAACAGAAAAATGCTGGGGGTTGATCGTCTCAAAAGGATGTTTGATGTGATTGTTCTGAATTTCCTTAGAAGCTAAAGTAGAACGATTTTGGCTCAGTGTGGGTTGCAGATCATCTCGTTGCTTCTACCAAAGAACTTGTGGGGATGCAGCCCTGGCAATAACTGCTATGTTGAACCAGGACATCGACCATTCACTGCACATACATTCTACAATCTCCAAACATTGGTTTGTACACTATGGCAGCATGCTGGGCACTCCACACACTGATGCTGGTGTACTCCAGAGGTACAGATTTCAGACCTGTTTACCTTTACGCTTTTTATGTAATTTTTACGAAACAAAAGTCAAATTACGATAATAATGATTACAACGACGGGAAAAACGCACCACAGTTGCGTCGACAAGCGATGCTTTTGAAACAATGCAGTGAAAAGTCATTCCGGTTCCCAGCATACAACGCGCGTCAATTTCTTTTAATTCCGTTTCAAGATGGCGTCGAAGCGACTGCGTGGTGAGATCGATCACAAGCAGTTTGAACAGGCTAGTAAGCTGAGTTTGAAAGAGAAAAGGCCAGTACATGGTTTAAAAAATGTTTTTAAAGGTCTCCCAGTGCACTATTGCTTACATATAATTGTGTAATTACAAATAGTTTTCTTGTTAATCGGGTTTGGTGAAGAAAAAGAATCGGCCGTGCGTTGGATTACGTTTTTTTCTTCAAAATTACTATTTTTTGTTTCAGAAATTACAAGTTTGCAAAATAGATGTAAACAGGTCTGAGATTTTCAAATTTGATTGTTCATGTCGCCGTCCACATGCAAAAGAGATGTAAGTCGAAAGACGTCACTTCACTTGAGGAATGGAAAACTCGATATTTCAGGTCAAATTACATAATGTTCTTGTTAATTTAGCGTCGCCACCAGTGTTTTATCTTTGCAAATTGTTGCTTTACAGCTCTGTTTGATGGTGCAGCTCGTCTTGATCAACTGGTAAGTTCAACGCATCAAAGTTGACCAATTTTGACTTGCGTCTCTTTTGCATGCAGACGACGCTGTAATCCCTGATTTCAGAAAATGGGGTCAGTTTTTAAAAAATGGAGCCAGTAATGTGTCAGAGCTTCAGATTTGTTTTAGATTCAGGGTTTGTACGGTCTTTGAGAAAATAGAGTGCCATTTTCAAGTCTTTGAATATTGGTTTTGGTCTGTAAAAATCGAGAAATGGTTTGTGAAAAAGTCTTTGATGCCTGAAATTTATTTTTTGGGCTTCCGGAACTGATAAAGAAGGAAATTAATTTGACTTATTTTCCGCAGATGTCATTGATTTTTCGAGAGTTCTTTCACTTCACTATATCTGTCTTTTTGGCTACATCGGTGCAACTTGAATGATGACCGAAGCAATCGTCATCATTGCATGTCGTGAGAGGTCTTTGAAAATAGGATAAAGGGTCTTTGAAAAAGGTCTTTGAAAGTGAATTTTTATATGAAAAATCTGTATGAACCGAGATTTCATGACTGCATAAAATGAGGGGTCAATTAGGGTCATTGACCCAGGCAATCTGAAGCTCTGGTACTATGATGAGATTGGGCACTATTTACCACCGCCTTTTTAATATTACGTATGTGTCCGGTTTTCAGTTTTCACTGGTCTGCGTACAGCCGACACATTCCAATTTCTTAGGAGCTCAATGGTCAAGGAGAAAATATTTGGAAGATTTGTTTTTGAAAAAAAGGCAGGAGAATGGGCCAGTACGTCAGAAAGATAGTAGATGACAGAAAGTAAAGGGGGAAAAAAGAGTAAAAGAGAGTGACATATTAGAGGATATGATGAAAGCACATTAAAAATTCAGGGAGAACATGCACGCACACTGTATAAAAAGGCATTGTCTAAGAGAACAAAAAGGGAGATGTGAAACTCAAATGGCTCCAGGAAAGAAAGGAAATTGTGGACACTGACCTTTGTACTTTTTGTCAGGAGTGGAAATGTCAGCATATTCAGTCCTTATGGCAGGGCCTCTAAAGAGTATTGAAAGAAATGTCCATTCAATGTTTCAGTCAGACTAAATGAAAATTTGGAACAGACTCTGGGACCAAAACAGTTTTTGATCTTATCATTTTATTAGCAAAATTGTTTATATACAAATGCAAGATGATCAAAACTCATCCACTTGTAGATCTATTTTTCAATGACCTTAAATACAGATACAAAATTAAAATATACAATACAAGTTAATAACCAGTATGCAAAAGTAATAAACAACTGGTTCCCTTATACAAACATGATTGAAATGTAAATTATATTGTATTGTGCTAGTTTTTTTGGTATTGTTTTGCTTTTCGAATGATTTCTAACTGGAGGATGGAACAATGTGTAACCCTCACATGAATAATGTACTTAGAAGTTTGTGTGTGCGTCTTGTGTGGATACTGCATACGTGTGTGTGATAGGTGAATGTATGGGTAGGCACAAGCGGTTATATGTACATTCAAAATCAAACTTCAAATACTTTATTTTACAAGGATAAGAATTTAGGCTGGGCTGTATGCTCATTACGCAGGGAAAATGTACAATTGTATGCACTGATGTGTTGTAAAGTATATGATTTGTGATATTTATACCTGATGCGTGCTTATCTATGTTTTCTGTTAATCTTTTTGTTGGGTTTTTATTTGTTACGAAAAAAACCTCCCTCTTGAAAGGCATAGCTGGAGCTTGAAATGTTATTCTTCATATATTGTTTAATACTCTTATGTTAACATTAGACTGATTAGTAGATATAAAGATGGTGGGGATGATCCTGGAGGCAAAGCCCGGAGGCAGTGCAACACCAGGAAAGTCCCGAATTTCTGACAATACAGATGTGTATAGTCTGGACATGAGATAGCGTGCGCCTGTCGTGAAAGCTTTATGATTATATGCTGGCTGTGACTTTAATGACTAGCAATTCCACTTGAGAATGAAAGGTTATTTTACTGTTGAAAAAAAGAAAAGAAAACTATCCAAATGCTCTGATTTTACTAGTAAAGTGTAACAAAAAACACCTTCACTTCATGGTGCGCTACTTAAGTTAACCCCCACAAGTTGCTTGATCCTGATACGGCAGCCGCTGGGACACCGGCCTTCCTACTTTTCACCTTTCCCAGGTTTCTCCCTTGCGATGAGATTTAAACTTTTTTTTACTTTAGTTTTAGAACCACTTTTTCACAAGCAGTATAGTATAGTATTTGTTAAACCATTGCTTCAAAACTTTATCAAATCAAAGTGATAAAATTTGAGACTAGTTTTTGAACCACTTCTCTATGTGGTAATGTTTGTTGAGCTATTGCATCAAAACTAATGAAATTGACATGTTGAAATTTTAGTTTTTGTACCCACTTAACAAGCGGTACTCATGGGTGAAAGTAGTTCAGCAGGATTGGAAAAGCTGATATAGTGTTCAGGATTGGCCATATTGTCACCCGGATCCACGGCCTTATAAAATCAATTTTTATTTCCTGTGTCCTTACCCTCTGCAACCATGTGTACACGGAAACACCTATACAGCAGAAAGTCATTCTCTCTCTCTCTGTTTTTATTATCTGAAATACAATCATGTTTTACTTCCTTCCTATCCTTTAGTCCCTTGACCGCTGTGCTCGTTGGGGGGAGCAGCAGCAGACATTCTCCAGTTCCGCCTCTGGTGGGCGGCCGGGACCAGGTCATTCATGTTCATGTTGGTCCATTCTTTGATATTGTCGACCCAGTTCTTTTGTCGGCCGCGACGGTGGCCCACTTCCACAGTTCCCTGGAGAATGGTCTTCGACAAGGATTCGTGACGGTTGATGTGGCCAAACCAGATGAGCTTGCGACGTTTAACTGTCGTCAAAAGGTGTTCTTGTGGCCCAACCAGAGCCATGTTTTACAGCCATTTATTAATGCACAGAACTCAGAATCTTGTGCAAAGGGAAGTAATCAAAATTCAAATACAAAATTTGTATTTCACTATTTCAATTTATTTAATAAGTGTGGTTTTTTTCAGCCCTGACATGGCCTGGTGTCCGCGTATCAGCACAGGTGTTTCATTTTCTTTCATGTGATGGGGCATTGCGCTTTGATAAAAAAAAAATGTTATTGGAAGGTTGGAAACTTAAGCTGGCACTAATCAGAGATTGACAGAAAGTTTCCCTATAATATCTAGGATGATTGATGCCTCATAGTTCACCTGGGTGAATGTACTGTGTCGTTAATGATGGTCACAAACTTTTTCTTATATTAGAAAATAAAAAAGGTTTTGAAAACTGGATTTATGTGCCGCGTGTGGGTATATGTGTGTGTGTGCACATGCGTCAATATGGGTGATTGAGTGCGTGTTGCATTTTTGTTTGTGTGTGGGTGTGTAAGTTTTCTGCCTTTGTCTACACTCTGCCTGTGAACGTCATTACGCATTGCTCAAAGAGTTACTAATATATACTCTATATCTTTTTTTATTGTGTGAAGGGCCTTGCTGCTAACTACCCCCCAAACTATTATTCTTAAAGGAATTTATGGGGGGAGGCGGCTAAAAAAAAAAGAAGGCGATTAATGGGTACAATGAAAACAATAGGCATACCATTTTGGGTCTTGTCTTATGGAAGTTGAGAACTGATCAAAAATTTTTTTTACCAGAGTAGATTGTTGTTGCTTTATTCGTTTATTTCATTTTACCGTCTTGTTTGCTTGCTCTTTATACTTTCTTTTCTTTCTTTCTTTCATTCGTTCTCTCTTTCATTCTTTTTTCTCTTTTTTCCTGATTCATCGCATCTTTGAGAAAATTAAACATACAACGTTCAGTGGTAGTGATGGCTCTGATGTAGCTTTTCGCTTTGTAAGCAACAAACCAGGATTCATCTCCCAATACCAGGGTCTTTCCTAAAAAAATAGTTCACCCACCTGGAAATTCTGTGCTTGTAACTTCCTCTAATCTGCCACTCTCTTTGACTGCCTTCCCTTTGCTTTCTCTCATCTACTATCTTTCTGACTTATTGGCCCATTCTCCTGCCTTAAAAAAAATCTTTCAAATAATTTTCTCCTTTGAGCTCCTCCGAAATCGGAATGTGTAGGCTATACGCAGCAGGGAGGCCAGTGAAAACTGAAAACCGGACACAGACGTACCTTACCCATTATGGCCTGGGAACACAGAAGAAGAAGAAGAATTTCCCAAGCAGCTGCAGTACGTGGAAGATTTTCTGCCCATCATCCACTACACTGCATACTAAGTCTTAGTCTGGATGCTATTCAGTATTGTCTTTAGTTTTGGATGAGAAACACGCTTCTCAGGTCAGGTCAGGTTCTCTCCACCACTGTTGTTGTGTACTGTGTGGATGATGGTCATATAATTTATAATAATAAACGGACACTTATATAGCGCTTTTTATCGAACACAACGCGCTTTACAATCAGCATTGAAACACTCACACGTACACGCACAACAGACACACACGTTTGAGTTTCGCACGTATGTGCGGCGCACGCGAGCCACGCGTTCTTGCACACAAACATACACACCCCAGACCCACACACATTTCATCACACACATTATTTCTCACTGAAACGCACATACACTTGTACAAACACGCGCGCGCGCACACACAGACACAATGTACACAAACACACACGCGCACTCACATACACAACACACACGTGCACTCACACTCACACGCACTCGATCACTCCCCTCTCTCTCTAGCCGAACACAATCTCTACTGCGCACACTGACATACACTCATACACATGGAAGCACATATACCCACACAGAACACGCGCACACCTGCTCGGAAGCGCGGCCGTGGGCCCGGGCGCACGCACACTAACACTTGCGCACAAATTACATACATAGACATACGCACACATATCTGACGCACACAAATTACATACAAACATACGGACATACATCGCCGCACACACACACACACACATGTATGCACAACACACACACCTGCTTGGAAGCGCGGCCGTGGGCGCACGCACATTCACACTCGCGCACACGCTCACAAATTACATACATAGACCTAGACATACACTGGCCCGGCACACATAGGCCTAACCTGACGCACACAAATTACACACAGACATACATCGCATCACACACACACACACACTGACACACACACACAGAGAGACGTACGTACGCACGCATGCATGCATGCACACAAACCGGCACACGCATACGCGCCTCAGTGCACGGGCACACACGCGCACATGTAGATTTAATTGGGGAGTGTAGACTGCCAGAACAGATGGGTTTTCGGGTTTGTTTTTGAACGTTGCTAAAGGCAAACCTGGCTCATCCTGTTTGAGGATGAAGTTTAGGTTTGGTTCCCTTTGGCTGTTGCTCATGGCTTGCTAGGCGGTGTTGTCGAAAACAACTTTGGTGAGGGAGTTAATTAATAGAGAGTCTCTTCCTTTATTTTTCTTCTTCCAGAATTGAGGTCCTGCATGCTTGCCAACGAAGGAGTTATCCTCTCAACAAATTTAACCCTTCTCCCTCGATCTTCCATAAGAAAAACAAAACAAGGCTGAACCCGAGAAGGTGCAGAGTTCCCCCGGCCACAGATCTAGTTATCTGGGTATTGTTGTCCGGACGAATAGGAGGACGGACGCAAAGACTGATGGACACACTCAATAGACAGACTGGCAGACCACTGACGGACAAAACAAAAAAATGATGGTTCCTGCGATTTTGCTCGGTACCTAAGAGTAAGACGGAGGGGGATGTTGCTGCACTAGCAAGTGATGTGCTCATCTTCAGGTTGGAGCTGGCTGAATTTCACAAGTCAATTTGACTAATGTGCACACATTAGACGCCTGTGCACGAGGTTACACTTTGACCCTTTCACCGCCAGCCATAATTATTTCAGCCAACAATTTCCTATTACTGACATTTACCTGGGTAGAGAACAAAATCCATCTGCAGTATTGGAGATTCTTCTGCGACATAAATAAAATAAAGTCTATCCTTACTTCCCAAAACTAAGACAATAGGGTCTTTGGATAATAGACCCCAATTTGATGCCTTTTAGTGACATATAAGTTAAATCATCGTGTGAAAGGCCCAAAGTGTAACCTCGTGCACAGGCTTATCTGCAAATAAGTAAAATAAAGTAAGAAAATAAGCGGATGGGATAAACTTGTTTTTCTTTGTTTCTGTCACTTATTTTGGCAGGGTACATGAGGTTTCCACATCTAATATTATGTGCACGGCCTAAAACAGAAAGGTAATAATAGACCTAGTGATAGCAAAACGGCAAAATCATAAAACAAACAAACAAAAGAAATGGCCTGACCTGACCAAGCCTGACCTAGTCTGTACCGTGACAGTTTTTGTTGTTGTTTTTGTCACTTTTAGAAGCTCAGTCTTACTCTGCTAACTCTCTCTCTCTCTCTCTCTCTCTCTCTCTCTCTCTCTCTCTCTCTCTCTCTCTCTCTCTCTCTCTCTCTCTCTCTCTCTCTCTCTCTCTCTCTCTCTCTCTCTCTCTCTCTCTCTCTCTCTCTCTCTCTCTCTCTTTTTTTTCTCTCTCTCTTTTTTTCTCTCTCTCTTTTTTTCTCATGTTATATATAAAAATATTAGTGTCGTTTTTTATATTTGTTAAAAATGATGATGAAACGTATGATTTATTTTGCTTGTCTGTTAGTTGAATGTATATTTGAAACTTGAGTGTATAAGGTAGGATTAGGTTTGATGTGCATGTAAAAAATAAATACTTATATAAAGTAAGAATAAGTTCGATGATGTCATGGATATGTATTTACTATGATTTTATAACGTGTGTGTGTTTACTATTAGGTTTATTTTTTAGTTGAATATGCGAAGTAGGCCTACAAGTAACTAGGCTCGACTTTGTCATGTATCAGTGTTTATAATGTTATGATTGTTAAAGCTATGCTTCCCTCTCTCACTCAGTCTATCTATTCTCTCTCTCTCTCTCTCTCTCTCTCTCTCTCTCTCTCTCTCTCTCTCTCTCTCTCTCTCTCTCTCTCTCTCTCTCTCTCTCTCTCTCTCTCTCTCTCTCTCTCTCTCTCTCTCTGTGTGTGTGTGTGTGTGTGTGTGTGTGTGCGTGTGCGTGCGCGCGCGCGTGTGTGTGTTTAGTGTCATAAAATAATTATTTAGTATACAAATTTAGTTTTTTCATTTTTAGGCTTATATTGTTATATTTTGTCTATTGTGACTTAGCCAGAATGTTTATATTTATGTAACGAAAAGTGTTTCTTTGATATTATTGTATTGGGGATCCTGTATGATGAGAGAGAGAGGGAAAGAGAGAGAGAGAGAGGGGGAGAGAGAGAGAGGGGAGAGAGGGGAGAGAGAGACGGGGGGAGAGGGGAGAAGGAGAGGGTGAGAGAGGGGGGGGGAGAGAGAGAGTATGGGCCGTGTGTACGCACGTATTAATTGGTGCATTCCTTCATGTTACTTGTTTACATTTTTATTAGTTTTTTGTGTGATGTGTTATCAGAGAGTGACAGTGTTGGCGAACGAGGGTGGATGTCTTTGTGAGTGAAAATCATGTTATCGTTACTTTATGTCTTTGCATTCGAATGTTGGTGGTATGACTTTCTTGTTGATTTTAATTAATGTTTTCCATCTTTCATTGTTGCTTTTGTAACGCGCAACGGGCATACTACTATGTTTAGCGCTATATGAATTATTATTATTATTATTATTATCATTATTATTATTATTATTATTATTATTATTATTATGATTATTATTGCTACTATTATTATTATAGGATTGGGTTTTATTTTGCTATGTATAAGTGTTTATTCCAAAATGTGTGTATGTTAAAAATGAGTATGTATAATAGGATTTGTTTTATTCTGTCATGTATATGTGCTTACATTTACGTTTGATGTATTTTTAAGATCAGTATGTAAAATGGGCTTAAGCTTGATTTTATTATGTGTATCGGCTTTAAATTTAAAATGTGTAGGTTACATGTTATGAGTATGTAAAATAGGATTAGTCTTAATTTTGTGATGAGTTCAGTTATGTGCATGTTAAAGACGAGGACTAGAAAGTAGGCTTAGGCTTGATTTCGTTATGAGTAGTATTTATTTTTTAATATGTGTATTCGCTTGCAAACAATATGACTTGGTCTGCTTTTGTTACGAGTGTGTGTTTACTTTTTAATTTGTTTATGCTACAAATGAATAATGTAATGTAGGAATAGGTCTCATGTTGCCATGGGTACGTACATGTATTTACATTTTAAATTGTGCATGTTAAGATGAGTAGGTAAAGTAATATTATGTTTGACTTATTATGTGCATGGGTTTCTTTTCAAATAAGTACATTTTAATGATGAAGTATGATTGAGGTATTTTTTTTTATATGTTTGTGCACTTCTTTGAGTGTGAAAAGTAAGATTGGGTTTTATTTTCCCGTGTGTATGCGCTTACTTCACACATTTTGAATGTTAATAATGAGTATAGTTAATAATAATAGGTTTGATTTTGTTCTTGATGTGTTACAATATAGGGATGTTTTTTGCATGCTTTACATTACTTTGTATGTGTTTATTTTCGTTTTCCATTTTCTACTTTTATAAATGTATTCTGTCCAGAGGGCTGGATGTAAAAAAGCATGTTATTGCTTACTCTATTACCCTCTATAAATAAAATTCAATCAATCAATCAATCAATCTCTCTCTCTCTCTCTCTCTCTCTCCCCCCCCCCCCCTCTCTCTCTCTCTCTCTCTCTCTCTCTCAAGTGAGTGTGACATTCTTACCATTCAGATAAATAGCAATGGAAGTTCCATTTGCAATGTGGGGGGGGGGGGGGGGGGGGGGGGGGGGGGGGGGGGGGGGAGATAGATCTATAAAATTGTTTTATTTGTTTTAGAGCAAGCGGATTTGTAAATAAAAATAATAATACAAACATAAAAAAAAAAGTGCGTCGGCCGGGAGTCGAACCCGGATCGACTGCTTGGAAGGCAACCATGCTAACCGTTACACCACCGACGCTACTTATTAGAGATGGTGACAACAAGCAATGTATAGCTTGTTTGCAGTAGTAGGCAAGTCACCCAAACTTGTAAAAAAAAAATTTTTTTTTTTTATTATAACAGTTTTTTTTTAATCCATTATAAATTCATGGGAAAGCATACTGTTTCGATTTTAGTACTACTTATCAAAAAAAAGAAAAGAAAGTAAGTTAAAGTAAGCACTTCCGGTTTGAACACAGAACAGCGTTGTTAACAACATCATAGAACATGGGTAAGTGATGCTGATCGGCTCGATGCATTGAGTTGTTTTAGTAAGTGTTTGGGTGATGAAAATGATACTGGGGTCATCCTGCAGCAGTTCTGTACATGAATAGCAATGGAAGGACCAACTTGGAAAATGAAATTTCACCCACCCCAATTTTGAAAATACCAGACCCTTCATCAGTTCATGATCAGTTCATGATCATGAAGTACGCATGAACGATGAAGAAGGCAGGGGTGTTCAAATCTTTTTTTGGCAGGTAGTCCAACGGACTAGCTCCACAAAAATTGAAACTAGTCCGCAAGAATTTGGACTAGCCCGTCTGTTGCTCACCAGAAACTTAACACATTTCTATATTCATTAGATTCCTCTCAAAATACCAAAAAACAAACAACAAGCATATTCAAATAAAACTCAGTCTTACTCTGCTAACTCTCTCTCTCTCTCTCTCTCTCTCTCTCTCTCTCTCTCTCTCTCTCTCTCTCTCTCTCCCCCTCTCTCTCTCTCTCTCTCTCAAGTGAGTGTGACATTCTTACCATTCAGATAAAGTTCTACCAACTAACCAAGTGTCTTCGCTTTGATACCATAGTCCTCACAATTCTTGTAAATTTCACATTTGTGTGACAGCCAGGTGTCAGATTTGGAATAAGATTTTAGGACTTGCACTCTAGCTAGTCCTCACAATACTTACGAATTTCAAGTCAGTGTGACATTCCAGGGCACCCCCCATTCTGTGCATGAAATGTGCGTCAGAGATGCATTAAAACTTCACGTTAAGGGTGAAACGACGCATTAAAATTACCGAGGGAGGGTAACGGACGCGTTATAAAGACTGTGCGTGCCGTGATCTAAGATTTCATAGCGGTTGCAGTCAACTGGCCTGCTCTCTCACAGCTTTATCTGTGAACTTGCTTAGTGAGACCAATTAGGATTACAACAATACTAATTTTGCCTATTGATTCTCTTTTTACACTGTCGATTTATAACAGCACTAGAAATCAAGAGGGAAAATTACATATACAGCGTTGTAATACTAACAGGCGTAAACATTGTTTTAGTAATCGAGTTGCTAACCTCTGGAATTTACTAACACCTAACCTAAAAAGAGCACCAACACTAAATACCTTCAAAAATCTCCTTGACAAAGATGAAAATTTTAGTCTTGAAACTATTTTTTGAACATGTGAATTACAATCATAATTTTAAAAGGCATGCTTTAAGCAAGCAAAACACTGTCAATGAAGGGACGTTTATAAGCGGCGAGGCTTAGGCTTGAGCCAGTTCCACACTATACTATACTATACTATACTATACTAATACAAGACCCAGTGTGTAGGCCTAGCAGGCTACCATGGTTAGCAGGTCTCTCTACTCAGAAACAAAGACCCTTTCTGACCCCCTGCCATTGGGAGTTGATAAGTGCTGCTGGGTTGCTTAGCTTGTTAGTGTTCGAATCAAGCATCTCTGTGTGTGTGAACAGTCAACTTAAGTTGTAAGTATCTCCTTTGAAAGCAAGCTAATTTGTTGGTCTTCTCTGTTTTGTTACTTAGCATTTCAATATCTAGACAAAATGTCATGTACACAACACACACATACACCACACACGCACACACACACACACACACACACACACACACAGACACACACACACACTGTGAGACATCGCAGGCTTAGAGAAAAAATTGTCTTGACTCTTCATCGAATTACCCAAGGTCAAGGTCATGGCTTACGTGATCCCAAACAGGTATCAATAACAATGCTTTCAGAAATCACAAAGACTGTCTGCACTCAATTTCCTTCTCCTAACCCTCCCATCCCTTCCATTTACTTATCTGTTATGATTAGGAATCTATCACCCCGCCCTTCAGCGTCCCTGGTAAAGGGTGAAGGATGGAGAAAGGGAGGGGGGTTGGTGGAATATCACACACACACACACACACACACACACACACACACACACACACACACACTTCCCCTTTGTGCATGTGTCACACATACATACACATACACACACTCGCACACACTGCTCTGTGTGTGTGTGTGACTTTGTGTGTGATTCCTTCCTTTCTGACAAGATGCATGCACCAGAGAGAGAGAGAAAGGAAGTCTGTGTGTGTGCAAACTTTGCAAACACCATCATCCTGTTGATGGTTCTGTTGTACAAACTGAAACTTAATATTGAAACTGAAACTTATGCTGCAGAGCTAGACTGGCCCTAGAATTCATCCACCGTAACATGCAGAATTGTCTTAGATAATGAAGTTGCCTAGCATTAGTTCGATTGAGACTGGAATATGGAGCTCTTTACTGCAGAATAGACCAGGACTGTAGCTCCTTTTTCAGGAATGTTGCGCAGTGAAGCAAGTTTGGCAAGGCGACTGTCACTGAAGGCTTCATCGGCACTCAGTAAATTTCCATCGGAGCGTGCCTCCGCTGACCATAAACACTAATGTTTGGATTCTCTTTCGCTTTTGACTTCTGATGGGGGGAGGATGGGATGTTGATGCTTTTAATTCAGCGCAAGCTGTTTGTCTTCCTTTGTTATGGACATCCATTCTGTTAGGTTATTATGTTTGCACCATCCTTCTTGTTCCGTCTCAGTTATGTGTCAGGAATGGTGTCTGACATGTACAGATCCACATTCAGATTGGTTAAATGGTAGGTTAGGATACTCATCAGTTTGAACTATCCAACATTCAAATTGTATGCAAATTGTAATCAGTCAGTTTAGGCAGTATGTTCTGTCACAATCTGTGTCTGTTAATGGAATATGTCCCTTAATCCCAAAACGTGTATATATGTGTCACTGTGTGTGTGTGTGCGTGTGTGCACGGATGCGCTTGTCTGTATTATGCATGGATGCATGTGTGTGTGTGTGTTACTGTGTGTCACTATGTGTGTGTTCTCTATTCAGACGGGGACAAAGAAGACATAATGGATTTGGGCAATCAGCACTGTGAGTTTGAAGTTGAAGAAGAAGAAGACCTGGCATCTGGCTGGTAAGTTATGTTTATAAATATTACAGTTTGCACCAAAGCTTTGTGCTCTTGTTTGAGTCAAAATGAGTGTTTAAACAAGATAAGTAGTTTAGTATGCATAGGTTCAATAGCCTGAGAAATGGCAAAGTTGAGGTTAGATTTATCATGTTTAAAAAGTTTATGTCAAAAACAAGATTTTGATGATTAAGAAAATCTGACGTTTGTTTCCTTATTTTTAATGTATTAGTTTCAGTTGCCTATTTTGACATTAAATGTATATGTCATACAGTTGGGGGTGTCATTAACTCATTCACATCACAACGATTTTGAATTATTAAAAAAACCTCATCACTCCAGCCATGCACACAAACAAAACATACATAAACAAAAGGAGAAATGAAAGAAGATTACAGGTTTTTACTTCAGGTTTAGACATAAGGAAGTGGTAGATCAAACTTTTTTATATATAGACTTTATATGTAGACTTTATATAGAAAAACTCTCTACACCGATTGGTTCCCCCACTACGAACCACTACAAAAGCAAAGTCAGGGGCAAAATTGTGGTCTAAGTGAGTGAAGCAAGTTTAGAAGTGACCAAGGTATGGTGTGTACACATATTTACTTCCCTTGAAGCAAGTGCATAAAATTGACAACTATCTATTAATTCTGGACATATATGGCCAGAACGACTTGAATGAGTTAATAATGATGTACTGTAATTATATAAGAATCTGGTAGTGGTACACCTTAATTATTTTTGTTTGTGAATTCAGTCTCAGTCTAAGTAGAGTCTGTTCTGATCAAAAACAGCTGTATAAGCAGGCCACCACTAACTAGGCCTTCTATTTACTAATTTAAAACATATTTTGTTGGGTGCAACATCTCATTTCAAAGGGAACAATATATGTTAATGAGGTTATGTATACTTTCCAAGAACATGGACATGAGCAGTGAATGAGGCTTACAGGAACGTAGAGATCAGCCAGTTATTAATCCTGCTGGAGTGTAATAAATGTATTTGTAAATCAGCAATGGAGTTTATCATTTTATGAATTAAGATTCATTTCCTTCCTATATATCTGTTTCAGCTCGAAGGCTGATGCTGGTTTTGACCAAGTCATTGGTCACATTGAAGACATTATCATGGGTAAGAAAAGGGGGGAACATATTTTTCCTTTTGTGTTGTTGGTTTGATTATTATGTGTGGTTTGTTTCCTCATTTGTATTTCATTTTACCTCATTTGTGATGCATATACCTTACTTATAAGATACCAATCATTTTGTAAGTAAATGAAAGTGAGGTTATTAAAAGAAACGAAAAAGATGTGCCCAGTAGCCTTGTCAAATATAAAAATCAGTCAACAGTTTTCATTTTCTGTTTTATTTTTCATAATGTGCTGGTAGAAGGAGTTTTAGTAATGAACAAAAATCTGATAAGCATGAAACTTAAAGATAATAACATACTGTATGATACACATAATATTTTCTGGCGTTCTGGTGTTTCATCTGCTTACTTGATGGTATGGCTTCATATGATGCTACAAGGTCTTATATGCAGTTACAAGTACTTTTTCTGAAAGGAAAAAAAGATAGCAAACTGCCTGTTAAGTTTAAAACGGATTTTAAGGACTTTCTGCGATTGTTTCTCATAATCTGGGATGTGATATACGGCAATCATTTATAAAGGAATATTGCTATGGGTGTTTGTTAGTCATGGGTTACCAAAATTTAAAGAGAAAGAAAAACACACACGCAACAGCAACAACAAAACCCAAACTAATCTATTGATCATGGTTTGAGATTTTTACGTAACCTTTAAGGTGGGATTTTTTTCTTTCAGAGGATGAATTCCAGGAATTGCAGAACAGTTTCTTGGAGAAACAGTACCTCCAGTTTGAAGACAGCGAGGAAAACAAACTTGTATACACCGATATACACAAGGCCTACGTAAGTGGAAGCATGTATTAACCTCTTCACTGCCCCGTCACAGATATTTCCGTCGACTTCCGGTAACCTATAAACTGCCCCGTCACGGAAATATCCGTCATAGTGTTATTCTAAGAGTTTCCCTTTTTCTATCCATATGCTTTTCGCAGTATGTTCGAATGCATGTGAGAGTGTTCTCAAAGGATAGTATATTCAATCCCCGTTCAGAAAAGCATTGGTTATATGCACTTTTATTCAGACATTTTTGCGATAGACTCAGCAACCTAAAACGGTTTGGCAAATAGTTGCCCCGGAACCGGAACCGGGTTTGGCAGTGAAGGGGTTAAGTGAGGTCATTGCCGGGTATGGCAACATGTCCTTTGTTTCAATTTCTCACCGGCAATTTTTACTTGGTCCTCCCCTCTTTTCCTCCCTTCATTTTCCTTTACCCTCACCCCCCACCCCACCCCACCCCACCCCACCCCCTCACAATAATGATTGTAGTTACTCCACAAAATGCACAAAAAGTGGCAGAGGACTTGTTGTTATGCTTGGCAACACCCCTTGGTTATCATCGCAAGAAACGTCAGCTTCTGGAAGTATAACACCATATCAAGTTTTAAATGAATCTGTGCAGCTGTTCATGGGATATCATGCAAATTGGGAAGACTGGTGGAGTTCTTATAATTGTCACAAATCTCACTGAAAGACAGAGAGAGAGAGTGAGGAGCGTGGTCGAGAACTATTACCCTATGAACCAGTCTTACAAATAAAAACAGAGGCATGGAATACGAACTGAATAATATAATCTTTTTAAATCAACAAAATATACAAAATAAACAAATCAACAAATGCGCGCTTGAAAAGAAAAGTGATATGATAAAATAAATAAAGAAAAGTGATTAGTCTAAACTTAGATAACAATTGAACATAAAATAAAAAGTTAACTAAAGAAAAGAGACTCATTTCGCACTGAAGAAACTATCAACTTTCCCGCCATAAGCTCTGACGCACGCACATAAACCACTAACAGGCAATCAAGTCCCAGTCAGTCGCACACACACGCAAAACTATAAGCTATAAACTATAAGCTTGCCTATACTAAGCAACAAAATAAAAGTCACCTTTGTGACAATAATGATCATAGTAATTGCAAAGGATTCTTTAATGTTTTACTGGTGTTGTTCTGAATGTTTCACATGTTACTGGGTGCTACTTTTCAGGCTATGCGCCCAAGTTCTTTTTTCTTTTTTTCTTTTTTTAAACGCAGTGTTCTTTGAATTTACTGGTAAAAAAAAAAAGAGTAGTTTCCATTTTTTACATTTTGTCCCTGCCATTACCGTATTTTTCGGACTATAAGGCGATATTTTTTTCTCCAATTTCGACCTATGCGCCTAATAAACGAGGGCGCCCTATAAGTGAACAAAATCGTGAGAAGAGAGGCAACGATTGCTGTACTCAGTACAGTCTACTGTGAGTCACAACATCAAAAGTGGTAGCGAGTCGCCGATACGACGAATACTCACGTTAAAATGCTTCGAAATCCCTGTTATCGTCCGAGATACCATCCAACAGATGCCACAACCCTTCGTTGGATGTAAAAAGCATCGTTGTAGAGCTTAAAATGCCATAATTCTACCAGTTTTCGTGAAGAATTGGCCAAGCACAACAACCGGAAGTCGCAAAAACGGAAGTTTCGATTATTTGAGAAGGGAGCCAACTCTCGTTTACGACAACAAAATGGCGGTCGGTAATCGTTTACAGGACGTGTATGGGCTTCAAACTTCGACTTTCTGTTGCGAGGTGTGTATCGCCTTATAAACGAGGACGCTTTTTACTTGGATTTTGTCAGATTTTTCTTGAAAATTGCCCTATTCGCCTTATACACAGCAGCGCCTAATGAGCCGAAAAGTACGGTACATGTTCTTGTCACTGCCTATGTCATGTCTTAGCTTTGTAAGCACTGACCTGGGTGGGAGGACCTGGGTGCCTTAGCTTTGTAATTTGTTTCATGGAGAGCCTGTCAAATCATTTTAAGCACCTTCCCATATGTTACCCCTGCCATTACATGTACTTGTCACTGCCTATGTCATGTCTTAGCTTTGTAGTTTGCTTCATGGAGATCTGTCAGATCATTTTAAAATAGCGTTTCCTCCAGTTGCCCCTGTACCTCTGCCTGTCAGGTTTTTAGGAGTTTTGTGAAAACACCCATGTATTATGTATACACATTAAGAGACTGGTCCTTGCACCTGCCATTGATCTTTTCCTTATGTACCTCAGTGATGTAAATAATGACAAGGGTAAATCTGAACTGAAATTCATGTTCTTTTTTTAATTCCCTTTTTGGGGGGACAGGTAGAACTGGTGGAAAGCTTCCTTGTGAAAGAAATTTCCAAAAGAGTTCCAGACTTCAGCATGGATGACTTTATTCAGACATTGACGTAAGTTGCCTCATGTACAAACAAAAACAAAAACGAAGAAATAAAGAACAAAAATGTTCGTATTGTGTCATTATTAAATTTAGATGCAACTAAATGAAGGTTATAAAACAATGGTTGACTTATGGCGATTTTTGTTCACGCCAGAGGGCAGTCAATGCACTAGGGGCTTATCACGCGAAATTCTTAGTTGGGCGTAGTGAGAGAGAGAGAGATGGTGGGACACCTCCCTCTCTCTCTCTCTCTTTCTTTATCCCCAACTAAGAATATAGAGAGGATTAGCCCCACACGAGCATCATGCCACTAAGTCTCTCATTGAAGTGACGAAAATTCTTATGAATTTTCAAAATTGTTGATATTCATGACAAAACAATAATCATGTTGAATTGTATGGCGTTTTGTTTTGAGTCTTAAAAGTGACTTATTATTTTTTGTTTGCTATTTAATACAAAATAGTACTGTACTTATTGTCGGGCACATGTTGTGGATGCATAAATTCCAATGCTTTAACCCTTTCGCCACCGAAGTCATGTTTTTTTATTACGGCCCTTGTCACTTAAAAGGCATGAAGTTAGGATCTGTTATCCAATGACCGTATGTTGTTAATTTGGGGAGATAAGGAAAGACTTTATTTGATACATGTCACAGGGATTTGATACATGTCACAGGGGGATTCACAGTATTGCAGACACCAACTTTTCTTTACCCTTGTAAGTTTTACAGATTATTTTGCTAAAAAATGGCTGGTGGCGAAAGGTTTAATTTAAAGCATTATTAAATCATCTTGATTAGTAATTTTTCTGCTGTTTTCATTTAGGTAATACAATTTTATTGTAAAGCACTTTGTGGTGTTACTTTCTCAATTTTATTGACTTTTTTATGTAGACCGGTATTGTCCAGATTAAGGCTGATCAAAGAAGGGCAAACCGCAAAGATTTACACCCCTCCCCACCGTACCATTCTCATTATGAAAAAAAGTACCCATAAAATTATCTTGGTTGTTGTGGTTTTAGTGAGTCCGTAAGTCAGAATTAAAGAAGGATGATTAACTCTTTAAGCCCTGACGCTCTGTGCGCTCAGTCACCTCTGAAATGCTAGCCCAAGGGACGTCACTCCGTACAAAAGGGGGGTTAGCGTCAGAAAAATAATCAAATAAAATATACCCTAGCAGGTTTTTTTGTTTTGAAAATGTTGCCGAGATGTCTGTCTGATTTGCAAAATGAATTTCAAGATGTTATGGGGATGCATGGCTCCACAAAAAAAATCAAAATGCCAAAGTGTAGTCACAAACTGCATTCACTAGTCATTCACTGCCTACTTTTTGCAGACTGGTCACCACTGGTGAAGCCTAAGACGAATGGAAATGTAGATCAAAATCATTCACTTACCCTTTCACTTCACGATCTTATAATTCCTATCTTTCACAAAACAAGGAATTTTTATCGCTGTCATCACTCAGTGGATGCAATAACGATTCATCATCTATGATGTAAAAGTCGGGAAAATGCCGATGTCAGTAACACGACTTCAAAAATTCACATAGATCGAACAAAAACAAGCGTAAGTGTAATCTATTGCGAAAGTGAGGCTGAAGCGTCCACGTGACTGCCATGTGATAGAAACAAAATGGAAGCGCCCAAACCGGCCATGTGGAATCCGTACGTTCCAGAACGTTCTCTTTCTGAACGTTCACCGAACTAAAGGGTTAAATAAAATATGGAAGCTAAAAAAAGGATTTTTTTTCTATTGGTGTACATGTATTGTGATTTTAGGTCAAGAAAGGCGGAACTAGACGGTGACGTCTTTGACCTTCTGCTGACCTTCAGCGACTTTGTGGCTTTCAAGGAACTCGTGCTTGATTTCAGAGCGGTTCGTTTTATTTAAACTTTTTGTTAGAAGTTGCGTTTGTGTTAGAATAGTCATGCGGGAGTGTGTGTGTGTGTGTGTGTGTGTGTGTGTGTGTGTGTGTGTGTGTGTGTGTGCTTGTAAACTATTGATAATTACTGAAGAATAAGTATTGATAATAATGGAAAATGAAATGGGACTTTCAGGCAATTTGGTTACATGTTGCGGTCAAATTCAATACATGTACTATGATTCCCCTGAAGATGCATGATTTGGTGAATTATGAGGGGGTTTTCCATTATATTTTAACTCTTTAGAGACGCTTATTCTGCAAACTTAACCTTAAAGACCCACCACGTCCCGTGTCAAAATCATGGTTTTCACGTGTTTTTCTTCTTATAGCTGGTAAGAAATCTTAAGAAATTTTCCTAGCATAAGAGGGAATGTGACACGTGACGTGGGTTTTTTTTGTAAAGCAAAGAGATTATTTAAAAACTAACAAACAAAAATCCCACACCATTCTTCTTTTATTTTACTTGTCTGTAAACACAAAACAATTCTGCCCAAGAAGTAAAGAAATAAGTTACAAAGGACATTGTACGTAATGTTTGACGAATGCAATGTCACAGACTGAAAGCACTGTGTGTTGTATATGAACATCAGTCATGTCCGACTTTGACCAGCAGATAGCAGAGGAGTCAGTTGCTGTTCTGAAAATCCAGGCTGAAATTTGTTTACAGTGGCGATCCCTTGCTGATGATCACATCCACACCCCTCTCACTTAGCTAAACGGACTTTAAAATACCATATTTTTCAGACTATAAGGCGCACCTCCCTAATTTTACACAAAATTCAGATTTTGTTATTACACTTTCTTACTATTTTATTTATTCTGTCATATTATATATAAGGCGCATGGGTCTCAGTCTGGGGAAAAAGTATCGCCTTGTAGTCTGTAAAATACGATAATTGGTATTGGGGTATGGGTGGTCCCAAATCCCAACTAGGCCCTGAGGCTGCAGCACTTAAAAGCAACAATATCTAATGAAATGAATAAGGGGAAGGAACTTCTCATAATTAACTCCCTTTTTTTAAACCAAAGTTATTTATGGCACCGATTCGCCTAGCAAAGTGAAAGTAGTTGCCACAACAATCGGTGCCAACTTTGGTTAAAAAAAAGGGAGTTCCTTCCCCTTATTCATTTCACTATATCCTCTCTCTTAGCCTCACTATTTCATATTTGCTCAACACTATGTAGTTTGAGAGTCATTATCTTTCACACAAAAAAAGAACAATCTGTTAAAAAAATGATTCCCCCATTTCTGATGAAAAGCATCGATGGTACAGCTGTGGCTCTCACTCTCCTGTTGGCCCGCAGGACAAGGAAGGGCGTACGGTGGACCTCAGCGATGGCATCAAGGTGATCCCGGTGCACAGCGACCTGGCCATGGAGGGGGTGGGCCTGTGTCTGATGGGCCAGAGCTTCCGCAAACACTGACCGGGGATGGCGCCGTTTCTGTTGCCGATGATCTTCCCTTCAATAAGAACCTTTTGTTGTTTTTAATAATAATAATAATAATGATCATTTATATGCGCTTATTCTTAAACAAGCCCTAAGCACTTACAATAATAAACAAATAAATGAATAACCCCCAAATTTATTTTATTTTAAAAGCAGTAGAAAATATGAGAATGTCAAAAATTGCTTTGTATACACACGCACACACATGCATGCGCACACACAAACGCGCACGCACAAAAAAACAACACACACACACACACACACACCACACACACAACACATGCTTGCACAAACCACACGCTGCACACAAACACACGCGCACAGAAGGGACAAAAATTACTTTCCAAAAGAAAAGAGCAGGCTACGATTTGAAGAGAGTGGTTTTGAGGGAAGACTTAAATGAAGAAAGGGAGTTGGCAGAACGGAGAGGAAGAGGGAGTTTTGAAGTTTTCTTTGTTAATTGTTTCACAACAATGTTAATTGCAGTTATTATTTTTCCAACCTTAAACAACAGCTAATCTTTTGATGGTTAATGCAGTTGTGAGATGAAAACAATTAAAAAAAAATCATTTTTATAATGGTTGGAATTCTTATTAGTTCAGATGATTTTTTTTCCAGAGTGTGCCAAGAAACTGCATTTGTTGTTTGAAAAATATAACTAAAGCATTTGGATAATGAATCCTTTTATTTATTATTTGGATAGGAAGGACACACAAACACGCTAAAACTATTTTTTTGTACATTAACAGCAAAATGACTTTTCAGGTATGTTCTGCTTGTATTGTAATAAAATATGAAGAAACAACAATGAAGGCTCTCCTTACATGTCAACAGTGAATTGAATTACAGATATAAATCTAACACTGTGCATTTAACAATTGTAAAATATGGCTCCTAATTTATTCTGTGTATTCCGTCCATTTTCTGCATGTTATTTCTCATTGGATTTACGAACGAGTTGGTCATGGAATAGAATATCTGCCAAACTTTCAAAAGAATTTGTTGCACCAAGAATTCCGTTAAAAGTGAAGTTACTGATCTGATGACAGTTGTAATTTAACTATCTGTAGCTTATGTAGAGTGCATGATATGTGTGTGCATGTCTTTTAATATGTGTAAAAGTATTATTTATGTGTACATATATATGTGTGTGCAGAATTTACCTTCAACCTCTGTTGAAATCATGCTGTTGTGATAAATAGAAACTGTAATTCTTATCATACTTGCTTTGAAATACTCACTGTACTGCATTGCTATTTTAAATGGTCATGAAGTTAGGTTTTGTGCACATGACACGTGGAAACCTCAAACACCTATCTGCAAATAAGTGAAAGAAAGTAATAAAAACAAGCGCATGGGCTTATCCCATCCGCTTATTCCACACTTTCTTTAACTTATTTGCGGATAATCGCATGAGGTTTCCGCGTGTAATGTGCACAAAGCATTAATCTCTAAGCAGCTCATTTTCTACGACTGCATCGATTAAAATATAACATTTTATGGATGTCAATCCAATCAGAAAAATATGAGTTGCTGAACAATCTAGTAAAAGTGAAATAATAGTTGGACAAAAATATTAGTGTTGTTACTTTGATGCCTTCAAAAAGAAGCTACTGGAATGAAATGTTTCTGCTTGTTGTGTTAAGATTTGCAAGAGAGAGAGAGAGAGAGAGAGTGTGTGTGAGTGAATGTTTATGTGTGAATGTCTGTGTGTATGCCATGGTGCATACGTGTGTATGTGTCTGTATATGTATGTTTCTTTCTGTTTTGTCCGAGTGTCTTTCTGCAAATCATATTGTGTGTACTGTATATGACTGGATTTTATTTTCGTTTATATGTGTATCTGATATGAATAACAGTGACACAGGCCATCACACACACATGCACACACACACACACACACACACACGCACGCACGCACGCACGCACACACACACTCTTCAACTCATGTACACACACAAACAGCTTTTATTGAACTCATATGTTGTAAGCTGTTGTAATGGTTATATAAAAGTGTCGTATGCACATCAGAAGAGATTTTAATAACCAGTAAAGTATGTGTAATTAAAAAAAAAAATCTTCATAAAATGTCGTTTAATATAACATACCGTGGCTCACACTAATTCCCTCCTATCTTCCCTGCTTTTTGGTTTTGTAGTCTAGATGACTAATACAATGGGCTACCTCAAAAGAGGAAGGACGTCATAGGAACATGTGCACATTGGTTGGTGTTGCTTCCGCTAGGCTACTTTCGCTTTGGCAAAAATATTATTGTGTATGTGACAGGAAATCCAATAGCTGTCGCTTATTGGACTGGTGAGCCACGGTAAGTATGTTATATTAACAAGAAAATAGAAGCAACTGGCTTCTCGCCGATGCAACAGGATGAAAGCTTCCCACTCTGGCTCTGTATTGGGATAGATCACCTGCCATTCAGGTTATTGTGCCTAAAACGTAATTTTATGAAAACTTTTTTCTTTTCAGCCAGCTCCCCTGCTAATTGTTCATGTCTTTCAATTCATTCGAGAGACAAGAACCTATTTCACCTCAATTAAAAAAACCAACAACAATCAGAACTAATTCATCAAGGGAGATGAAAACTGCATGATGTAAATCAGTCAAACATTGCTTGCACCCACAAAACTCTTCTGGGCTTTTTTTTTCCACCCACAAAACTCTTCTGGACATTTTTCTTGTTCTGAGAGTATTAGAATAAGCAGAAGTCTATTTCCAGTGCAGATAGTGTTTTGAGTTTTTTTAGTTCAATTGTAATATTAGAATAAGCATACAATACTTTTTTTCCCATCCACTCCTTGAGAAAAATAAACAAAAATAAGGAAGAAAAAAAATCAAATAATAAGAAAAGTGCATGCACGTAAAGAAAAAAACATGCATTGTTAAAAAATTATGATCAGCCAGGCAAAAGATGAAGTCAGCATTATAAAGCCAACATTTAAGGAGAGTATATGGGACAGAATACAAGTCATTAACATGAATAACAGACAAAAATAGTGAGGAGAAGGATGAGGGGAGTGAAACAGAAAGAGAGGAGGGAAGAAAGAGTAGTCAAGGGAAACAAGAAAAAAACACAGGGGGGGGGGGGTTGATAGAGACAGAAATGCATCTCATTCATGGATTTTCATTCTCATACTGGCAAAACTAAAACTGTGAGTTTATGGTCTTTTTGTGTTTGATGTGTCTTAGTCAAGTTTGTGTGTGTGAGAGAGAGAGAGAGAGTAAATGCGACACATCTTTGCCGTTTTGATGATTATTTATATACTTTGCACCAATAAGACTCCAAGAAACATAACTCTCGCAGTTTTAGGTCTTCTCTGAACACGGTGTGGCGTGAAATCAGAAATGGAAGACGATAACGAAAGGAAAGGGCGCTCGGCCCTGGAAAGAAACTTGCAAAAAGGTTTCAAAGCAATTTATTCCCTCAGGGAAGTGGTTAAAGAGACAGTCTCAGAAACTCTACCAATTATACAAACTGTTGCCAATTTATTGGAGCAATGCGAATGTTGTGAGGCTGTCGACGATGACATCGCTGTTGTTGCGGCGTTTCCCGACATGAAAGAACGTCTGATCGCTAAGATTCAACATGAAATAGCAGAAAAAGTGAAGAATCTGGAAATTATAATGTGAGTATTTTATATGCTTTGGAAAAAGAAAGATCTTTTGTTGAAGTAGAGGAGAGAGAGCATTCTTTCCTCGCAGCCTCCCTGAAGAACTTCTTCTTCTTCTTCTCTTTGACTTTAGGGCCCACGGTCAGTATGTTGACCATTCTGGCGAACCGATTTTGGGACTGAAAAATGGGGGCCGGTCGGTCTGTTCTTTACTGTGGACAAGTTGCCTTCGTTCAGTCTTTGGAGGCCTTCAAGAGGGGCCTTCGAAAGCATCTCTACTAAACAACCATTCCACTGTCCCCCCTCCCCTCCCCACCATGCATTCCCACACCTAAAAACAGATGCTCCCCCCCCCCCCTCCCTTTTTTTTTTAGTTTGTTTTTTGTTGCATGCAACGTTTGCGGCCTTACGGTAATGCATGTCCCCTAAATACAAATACTCCTTTGCATGCATCATGTGGGGCCCCAAGTTTCCCTGGCTGATCCAAGGGGACTTAACGGTCATGCATGACACACTGCATGCATCATGTTTTGCTTTTCAGGCGGAAATGGGTTTGAACATTAAACATCGTGAGCATGTGATGTGTAGGGTGCACACTTCTGCTTCATGTGGCATTCACGTCAGATAGGCCTGTGAGATTGACTGATCAAAAGCAACTACTAATTATATGATTCATTTTGATAATCCAGCTTAATGCATTGGTGTATTTGAGACGGGTGTGCCTAATATACGAAAACGAGCGAAAACAGAAGCAAAAGTGCATTTTTGATCGTAAACAAGAACAAAAAATGTTAAATTTGTCTAAACCCTACCAAATTTTGCATAGATTTTATCTTTAATCGACTGTTGATCCATATTTAGATGTAATTTCCGATCTGCATTTTTTTTTATAAACCAGCTTCCGCTAGCCATTACTTCCGCCGACTGAACTTTTTTCCACTTCTCACAATTGTACCATACTATTAAATCTTAATGAAACTTAGATGCTGCCCATGGTATTAAAATTGACGTAATGACCCAAGATCAGCGTAATCCCTTTGAATCAGATTCAGTCTCTTATGTTTTCGCTCGTTTTCGTATATTAGGTAGACCGTTTGAGACCTTTTTCTTAAAAAATGTTCCTTTGTGGCCGTACGCATTTAGACTTGGCCCTGTTCGCATTTAAACCCAGGCATCCAAGTCACTTTAGACACGCTGAAAACGAACAGCAGATGACGCGTTATGGGTTAATAATAATAATAATAATGTGAATTTATATAGTGCTCTTTTTCACATGAGCTTTACATCGAGAACAAGAAAATTAAAGGCAAACAAATAATAAACTAGAGCGTCAGCATTTTCACCTCCAGTGACCTTGACCAATGACCTTCATTTTCTAAATTGGCCTAGATATCCTAGGTACCTTTCCGCATGCAAAATTTGAGCCTCCTAGATCCCTCCGTTCAAAAGTTTTCGTGTAAACATAGTGAGATAGATAGCCAAGAACAAAGAAGAAAGAAGAGTCAAGTATATGTATGCACACTCAGTGATGGGACAAAATGTCCTTGTCCTGACAGGGGGGAACACAATAGGACATTTTCAGTTTTAAGAGGACTATGTCTTGTGACCTGGGCCTTAGGACATCACTGCGTGACACTACACGCCTGATGTCACCACAAGGCCAAAATATACCGTTTGCTCACATCCATAGTCAATATACTGGAATGCAATTCACATTCATTTGAAAATTGTGGGTATGCCCAAAGCAAACAAACAATAAAGCTAAACTAAAAAGAAAATGGGGTAAAGGTCAAGATGTGCCACCCCCCCTACCTATCTCGGTGAATTCTATTTTTCCGTTATTGCCTTTCTTACCATACATAAAGCTGTATTTTAGGAACATTTTTAGCTAATAACCTTTTTGGAATACTAACCCTAACCCTAACCCTAACCCTAACCCTACCCCCCACTCTATAAGACGGAAAAACGCAACGAACCACAACTGTGACAAATCGCGGTGTACTGCAGTACATAGTGGGGGGTAGGGTTAGGTTTAGGGTTAGGGTTAGTATTCCAAAAAGGTTATTAGCTGAATATGTTCCTAAAATACAGCTTTATATATGGTAAGAAAGGCAAAAACGGAAAAATAGAATTAACCGAGAAATGCAGGGGGGGTGGCACATCTTTACCTTTGCCGAAAATGGAAAAGAAAATTGGTTTTATGCTTGTGCCAGATAACTGGGAGATCTCTGTTAGTGTTCAGAGACAGTCTCAATCATGTGCACAACAATGAAGAAGCCACACACAACAGTTCTTTGTTCCTTAGTGTGACAATCAGCTATTATTTCTCTGCACCGTCAGGGAATGAATCAATCTGCCATCAATTGGAGTTGCAAGCCAAACCGCCAGAAGTTTTTACAGCTACTGAGCTAGGTTCTTGGAATGTTCCCCAAAATGGACGCCCTCCAGGTGCTAAACATGTTACATCTGGCAAACTCTGTGTAATTTCTAAGTCTTAGCTTAAGAGACTGAGTGCTCAATATTATCAAACAGTAGCCCCATACTTAAGACTGGATTTAATATAGGTATTAAGGTAAAGGTGGTGTTTTTAAGTTCTTGTTCTTTCTCTTATGTGTGTGTGTGTGTGTGTGTATATATGTATGTGTGTGTGTACGCACGTGTGTATGTGTGTGAGCATGCATGTGTACGTACATGTGTGTTTGTGCTTGTTGTGTGTGTTTTGGTTTTGTGTGTTCTGTGTGCATGCGGAAGCCGGTCAGATCGGACTCAGATCGGACTCGTGCCATTTCAGCCCCGCTTTTTTTGGTCGTTTTGGCCTCGCCCAATGAGTTACGTCAGCCTCATGTCCGTCCAAGTCAGCCTCGTTTCCGACCAACCCAACTCTATGCGTTGTTTTTTTGGTGGGGTTTTTTTAAGGCACAAGCAAAAGCAGAGAGAGAGAGAGAGACAGAGAGGGAGAGAGAGGGAGTGTGTGTATCTGTGTGTCTGCAGATTATTGTTCAAAGCTGCACATCTTCTTCCTATTGCCAGTATTGGGGATGTTTATCCTGCCCCACGCCAAAAGTCTTCATTTAGACTGTAACTGGCACACAGGATGCATGCTATGTGAGTTCGTGTCATCCATCCCACCGGCACAACACGGCCTACTCGTACCGATTAGTGGAATGGGCTTTAACGTGTGCGCAAGATCTTTGTACATGCGTTCGCACACGGGACCTCGGTTTTAAGTCTCATCCGAAGGACTTTTTCCCCAACTGACGTCAGGTACCCATTTTACACCTGGGTGGAGTGAGGAAAATAGGAGTAAATTAAAGTGCCTTTCACAAGGACACACCACTGCGACACCAGCTGGATTCGAACCCACACACTTGCAAACCTGACGGATTACGAGCCAGCGACTCTTACACATGACTCCATTCATACAACAGTATAAAATGAGAGAGAGAACAATGAACAACAACAATGAACAATTGTTTAATGAACAGGCCATCTGCCCATGTCATGCGGAAGGGGTAGAGAGACTGTGTGGTGTGTGTGTGTGTGTTGTTTCCATTCATACAACAGTATAAAATGCCATCTCAACATCACATTGACCAAGGAACAAAGCAATACACCTCCTACTTTAATTCATTCACAACTCACAAGTTCCGCATGATTCCCCCCCCCCGCCCCCCCCCCCCCCCCCCCCCCCCCCCCCCCCCCCCCTTAAAACGTTACATATTACATAGTCATTCAAATGTTACAGTGCAGGTATAAAACATGCACATGTTACGTGTAAAATATTTATATAAAAGTCATTAAAATGTTACATTGCAGGTATAAAACATGCACACACGTGTGTACGGGCACGCAAATACACACATCACGAAAAATAGTTGGCACTCAAATACGTGTAAAATATTTATATAAAAGTATACATGTCTGTAATTCATATCAGCTTTGCGCAGCTATGAAAGAAATTGTAGAACACACATACATGCACACACACACACACACACACACACACACACACACACACACAACAACAACAACAATATACAGTATTTATACGGCGCTGAATCTTGATAGAAATCAAATCAAAGCGCACGCACACGTTAGCATTCAAAGCGCATTCAAACACAAACGTAATACAAAGCGAACACACACGGATAACATAAATGGAATATAGCAGAAACAGACCTAATGGCAAGAGAGAGAAGAGAAAGAGAGAGGAGCTTTAATGACAGGGGAACAGGTGGGTTTTGAGGTTAGCTTTGAAAGCAGAGAGAGTCGGTCGCTGACGGAGGGAGAGAGGAAGTTTGTTCCAGGAGGTCGGTCCTGAGACTGCAAAAGAGCGCCGACCAACAGTTGAAAGCTTATACCTAGGGATCTGGAGAGAAAGAGGGTCAGAAACTGAACGTAAAGTGCGAGCTGGCATATAGATGGAAATATTGTCGCAGAGGTAAGATGGAGCAGCTTTATGAATAGATTTATAGCAAAGTGTGTTTAATTTATACTCAATTCTGTCACACACACACACACACACACACACACACACACACACACACACACACACACACAAATATCTTTCAAATAAGTCGATCAGCACATAATTACTTGTAAAACATTTACATTAAAGGTCTATAATTCACATCACTCAAAATCGCCTTGTCAAAAGGCTGTCAGACGTTACATAGTCATTAAAATGTTACATCCCTGCAGGTATAAAATATGCACACGTTACGTGTAAGATATTTATATAAAAGCCATTAAAATGTTACATCGCAGGTATAAAACATGCACACACGCGTGCGTGACACGTGTACGGGCACGCACGCACGCACATGCACACATCACGAAAAACATTAAGCATTTCATGGATTTTCGTTTTTACGACTTTTTTTTGGTTATGATTTTTTTCTTAGATTATGCACGCAAGATACCTAAATGAACGGGAAAACAAAGCACACCGAATAAGGAAACAAAGCACACACACACACACACACCAGGGCCGACCTGGGTCACATTAGAGGGGGGGGGGGGTTACAAAGAAGGGCATGGAATGGTGTATAGACCCGTGTGCACATTTTTACTATGAGGAGATCTCAGGAGTGAACCCGAGGCCGAAATGACCAGGGCTTGAGGCCGAGTTGACCTGTACCCGGGGCCGAGTTGGCATGAGGCCGACCTGGTAAAAGGCTGAGTTGACTGGCATTCGTACATGCATATGTGTATGTCTCTATGTGTGTTTGTCTGCATGCATATGTTGTGTGTGAGTGTACTTGTATACTCTAATGTTTGTGTATGTGTGTTGGTGTATGTGAATTGTGATCAGTCCATGCAACTTAGTTGCTATGGCTTACTGAATGAAAGATGAATAATGAGTCTGTGTCGATAAATGTGTGTGTGTGTGTGTGAGCTGCTTTGTATACGTTGTTGCTGGTTTCTGTCGTTCTTAAACACTATTTTTGTTGTCTACTTGTTGATGAAAATTTGATTGTAAAGCGCTTTGGGTTCACTTGAGGTAAATCGCAATGTAAATGTACTGTTATTATTATTATTATTATTTTTTCCCCAGATAGGCTTGACTGGTACAGGTTTGCTGTTCAGCATCACAATCACAACACTGTCGGACAGTGACATTGTATTGAACAGGTGTAACATCTTGTCATATTAACTACCGTATTTTACAAACTATACGGCGACACTTTCCCCCCAGACTGAGACCCCAGCGCCTTATAATGTGACTGATAATAGAGTAAGGAAATAGAGTAACAAAATCTGAATTTTGAGTCAAATTTGGAGGGTGCGTCTTATAATCCGTAAAATATGATAATATGCAGTGTATATATGCGAAAGGGATACGAAAGGGATATGAGGATTTGACATTTAAAATGTCATAAAGGTAGGCAGAGTTTTGTTATAGTTGCAAATGAATGTAAATGAACTTGATTCATTTTTGTATAATGTTGCAGAGAAGTGTTGAAGGAGAAGCAGGAGATAACCAGCAAGCATTGTGAGACATCACGAAACATTATGGACAAGTACTCCTCTTCCCTGGGCCTTGCTGCAGTGTGCGATTCCTCCTCCTCCTCCTCCTATTCCTCCCTGGCTGACCTGGTGGAATGGCTGGAGACAGTGGACCTGTTGCTCTATCAGCAGTATCCTTTTCTTCTTCAACATTCATCTTTTAATCTTCAGAGTTCTTCTGGGGTCAAATCAAATGCTTCCGACTTCTCTGTGTCTCTTGCGCTGTGTGTGTCTTCTTCTTCTTCGCCTCAGGCATCCAGTTCAAAAGAATATCAATAGAAAGGAAAGCATAGAAGATTGGAGTAATGATGTATAGAATTGGAGTTTGTGTGTGTGTTTTGTGTGCATGTGCACAAGTTCACATTTGTGCATGTCATGTGTGTTTAGAACTTCTTATGCTTGCATGTTTGTACATACAACAAGCCTTAACCAGGAACCAGTTATTGGAGTCAAGTTCACTTGCTCAAACAGATACTGAAAGGCGAAGAGCTGACATCAGACAATTTGGCGCAAAAGTGGACAGATCAGGATGAGGTTCTAATCAACACCATCGATGGTGTGTCTGCTTGTTTGTGTTTCTTTATACTTGTGTACATCGGTCATCATAAATGTGTCTGTGTGTCGTCTTTCAATCTACAAATCTGGCTCCATGCTCTGTCAGTTGTTCTTCAACATGTGTTTCCTTTCTGATAATGAAATGGATGCATGTATTGACCTAAACCTTTATCTTCATTCCTTGATAGCTCACAACTTGAGACTTGACGTCAAGTGCATGATTTGTATAGCCTTTACTTGTGGCAGTGATCATCAATCCGCCTGATTTGAGACTGAAGGTATACCTATTTCATTGAACTAAGTTCACCTTGGCTTGAGGTTGTGTCAGACCAATTGACATAGTCTAGAACACCAAGGCTACATCAAAATGTTGTTATGCTATGCATAGTTATGCGGGATTGTCTTTAGCCATGACAAGCTCCTAGCATAACATCAACATCTCCCAAATTCCCCGAAGTCGGAGTGTGGCTGCCCGGGTAAACAAAAACAGTCACACACGTAATAATAATAATAATAAACGGATATTTATATAGCGCTTTTTATCGAGCACAAAGCGCTTTACAATCAGCATTGAAAAAACTCACACACGCACAACAGACACACACGCATGTACGTGCACGCACGAGAGTGAACGCGTTCTTGCACACAGACATACACACACATTTCATCAAACACACAGAAAAACACATTCTCACGGAAACGCACACAAACTTACTCAAACATACACTTGTACAAACACGCGCACACGCATACACACACACATACACACGCGCGCGCACACTCACATACACAAAAACACTCGCGTGTACTCACACTCACAGACACATGCTCGCATACACCCCCCCTATCCCCCCCCCCGGCCTCTAGCCGAACACAATCTCTCCTGCGCACGCATACACTTATACACATGCAAGCAGATATACCCACACAGAACACACACAGAACACACACACACACACCTGCTTGGAAGCGCGGCCGTGGGCGCACGCACACTCACATTCGCGCACACGCTCACAAATTACATACATACACATACACAAATTACATATATACATACAAATATACGGACATGCATCGCACAATCACACACACACACACACACAGGCACACACACACATACACACACATCGCACAATCACACGTACGCACGCATGCACACAAACACACGCATACACGCGTGTGTACACACACACACACGCACACGTGCACATGGAGATGAGGGTGTTATTGGAAAGACTGCTGGAACAGATGGGTTTTCTGGTTAGTTTTGAATGATGTTTAAGATTGACTATGTCTGACAGCAGAAGGCAATGAATTCCAGAGTTTGACTGCTGATGATGTAAAAGCTCTACCACCGTGCCTATCTTGTTTAAATTTTTGTATTCGAAAAATCCTATTGTCATTTGCTGAGCGGAGAGATCGAGATGGAACGTAAATTTCAAGAAGCTCAGAGAGGTATTGCGGTGCTGTTCCCGATATGATCTGATAGCAGAGACAGGCAGCTTTGTAGTTTATTCTTTGTTGAATGGGTAGCCAATGCAACTCTTTAAGTAGAGGTGATGTGTGTTGAAGACGCTTGGCTTTGTAGACCATTCTAGCAGCAGAGTTTTGGAGTTGTTGTAAGGGTTTGAGAAGCGCCTGTGGGCAACCAAGTAGAAGGGAGTTGCAGTAATCTAATCTAGACAAAATGTATGAACTGACTTGCGTTTTGGTTGCCTCGGTCGTGAGAAAGGGGCGTATAGAGCTGATTCGTCTGAGTTCGATGTATGCAGCCTGGTAGATCTTAGTGATATGATGTTGCATGGAAAGGTCTTCATCCAAGAAAGCGCCAAGGTTGCGAACATGTTCAGAAAATTTGATGTTGGAATCTCCAAGGGCAATGGTGGAGGGCAGAGAGCTAGAGTCAACAGATGGGGGAAGCACTCTGAGTGCTTCAGTCTTGTCATCGTTTAGTTTAAGCTTATTGTTTGACATCCATGTTTTCACTTCAGTGAGTCTTGAAGAGTGTGAATAAGCTGGTCGTGAGCTAGCGGTGAAGCACCATGATTGAGTTGAGTATCATCGGCATACATTTCATGACGGACAGAGTGTTTCGCTATGAGAGGGGTCAATGGGGTGGTATGAAGAATGAACAAAATTGGTCCTAACACGGAGCCTTGTGGGACGCCAAAATCAAGAACTGACTCCGAAGATTTGTTTTCATTTACTACAACTATTTGTTTTCTTTCATGAAGATAGGAACGAAACCATTTGAGGGCATTTTCAGTTATTCCAAAATTTTGTTCGAGACGAGAAATAAGCATGTCATGATCGATTGTATCGTAGGCAGCCGAAAGATCAAGGAGTAGGAGAACCGAATGTTCTAATCCCTAGCTAATGCACTTGTACCGTTGTGTTCAAGTGCTTCCGCTGTTGGGATGATTCTTTTAGCCATGGTAAGACAACAACAACATTGAACTAAGTATATAATAGACGATTTTTTGGAAAAAAAATTGGGGGAGAGCACTTCATGAAAATTAGAGTTGCTAACCTCCTTTACTCTGTCAAATGCCATAGCAACAATGGTGTCAAAGCTTGAAACCACAGAATGCGAGTCAGCGACTTGCAAACATTTTTTGGGGAAAAAATTGGGGGTGGCCAGTAGCCACAAACTGCTAAAACTTTAGAATGACACACGGTATTCTAAGTGCTGTATGTCTGCTCAAATACACGAGTCGATAGGCTATGAGACCTGAAGGTAGAGTGACTTCCCCTGTTTGACCCATTGAATTAAGCAAGATCATTCCCACACACCATGAAATTACTCCCCTTAATTATTTCCGAACAATTCCTATTATGTTGCCTGTTGTTCATTTGTGAGTGGTGTCCTGTTCTAAGGGTATCAACAACAACAGGCCCACAGGCCTGCTGATCTTATTGAGTGAGATGCAAACCCATCAAGGGTATGAGCTGGAGTGGAAATCAAAACTGAGATGATCGTAACAAGGGATAAAGGAATGCTTCAACATGTTGTGTTAATGATGTTTTGGTTTTCCCTAATGACTTCAAACCCAAGCATTGTGCTTATTTTTTGTTTCAGATATCTTACTTCAGGTGGACTTGTTTGTCAAGGAGAAGAGATGACAACACAAATGGCGCCTCAACAAGAAAGGCTATCTTGATGCGGTCAACTGTTGGCTTATTGCATCCTGCTTGATGAACATGCAATGGAAAAATTGTGCCATCAGTATCAGTTTTCCACAGTCATTACAGGAAAACTATTTTGTACCGAACTGTCAATATGGGAACATGATTTTGGTTACCCGAATTTCATTAAAGAAATAAGATGTTGTCATGAACTGCCATTAAAGGAACTTAATTTTGACCTGAACTTGTTTTGTCAGCTGTTACCAAAAGTTGATCGAATGCATGCATTATATTATATAAAAGCATTAGATGCAAACGTCAAACATACAGTCACACTTATGACATGATCTAGCTTTTTTCCCTTTTTTATTTATTCATTTTTCCAGCTAAACGCGTCATGTATAAGTTAAACAGATATTATCACAGTGAGCAGGAGAAAAACAACAGCAACAAAGCTGACCAAACTGAATTATGCTTTGACAGCAAGAAGAAAAATGGAGAAAAGAACAAATATAAGTTAAAGCTGCATATTGAGTATAAAAAAAAAAGGGGAAACATTCGATGGCAATGTAAAGAAAAAAATGATATTCTCTTCAATAACGGCAATCACATCAGGCAAAAATACATGTATAGTAGATAATCCCATTGCATCACAATTCCTGAAAGAGATTCATCAAAAAATAAATGCATCGTTTAGAATATGAGAAACAAATTCCTGGTTTGTGGTCAAGACAACAGGATTACTTTGGTAACTCGATTTATTATTCTTTATTTGTTAGGTGGAAAAAAAAAAGCCAACAAGAAGACAACTACAAACTAATTATAATAATTAGAATTGATGAGGAAACAAAATATCCACAATAAGTTGTGGACTTTTAACCAGAACTGGTCACCATTACCCAAAGTCGCAACCAAATTCATTGCATGCTTCGGAAATAAGTCCTTAAAGACACACTAACGCACCACGATTAAGTCCCTTGGGTTTTTCTGGGTAGCTGTGACCCACATACAAATTTCCCCAACTTCAAATTGAGGCTGCTCTTTAAAATTGTTTTGTTTTCAATTTGGGGACATTTGTATGGGAATCAGCTATAAGAGGGAAAACATGTGAAACCCATGATTTTGACACATGATCTAGTGGGTCTTTAAAATCTCTATCAAACTAGAATTTTATTGTATTTTTTTCAGTACACCGTGTCTGATAGTGCAAGGCAGCCTGTATCACAGAGTGACATCATTAACACTTTCCAACACAACCCCTCTCTCTGCTCCGTATTCCCTCAGGACACTGCAGTCAAGGAGTAGAAATTCCTTCAGGAGACCCGATTTTGGCCCTTTTTAATAAATTCTCTTAAAAAATCTGGAGATCAGTGACTTTACTTTTAAATAGTGGTTTAGAATTATCTTTAATCTTTTAAATAATATAACATTCGAAAACCAATTCGATATTGTGTGCTTAACTGAATGAGTTAAGCAGCCACAGCACTGTCGGCCACAGGAGCATTTTGCCAGTTGCTAGCATACTAGCAGCAGTGTCAGCAACGGTAAACTCGGGCTTTGCTAGTATTCTAGCGGCGTGTTGCGAAAAGATTAAGCAGTATATGTGCAAATCATCACAAAAGTAATGAACTATTGTACGCATACAAGAAGCTAAAATAAAATTAAACATGCCAATTTAGAGCCAAATTCTATCACAGATTTTAAGACTTCAAACAGTGTGCAGTTTATCTTGATGTCTGTGTGAGAGAGAGAGAGAGAGAGAGAGAGAGAGAGAGAGAGACAGAGAGAGAGAGATGATAGGCTTGTGATACTGCAGTGCTACTGACATACAGAATACTGAACTTATCAAATGCTACTACGGGTACATATTCAAATAGGGCTGGCTGCTATATTTCGCTTGCTTCACACTTCAACCAGTTATAAAATGAACATCTTTGAAGGACTTAAAAATCTTTTCTAATATGACATGGAGCTTTTAGGGCATTCCAAAAATGTTTTAATAAAACACTCCAAACTTAGTATGGACATAGTACAGATTCTCTTCTTGCATCATTAATATGTGCACCCACCATGATGTAGACCCTTCAGAAAACGTCAAAAAAACAAAAGCCAACTTATTAGAAATGCATAAATCAAATAATCACACACGTTCAATACGAATCGAAATGCTCGATTTTGTAATGCTCGGCTGGTAAAAACTTGAATATATGATTTTAACACTCACAAAAACACTAACAATAATGCAGTTTATCCCTGAATGTGTACAGTTTCAAAACTGAAGCTACAACATGTGCTTTCAAAAACAAATATTCGAAGAGACAGCAAGTCCTTTGCAAACCACTATCCATTATTTACAAAGAATAATAGTGTAGAACAAATAAATACTATTTTGATTTAGAGTCGATTTGTCAGAAGACCCCTTGTCAATGTAATGCGAACAGAAGACAAACGCCCGAAACTTTATGAAGAAATGTGATGGTTGTTTTCATTTTTAAATGCTTTGGCATCAAACTGCAAGAGCAAAGGAGGAGGATGGGAACGGGGGTGGAAGAGGGTTCAGCACTATTTATGTAAAGACATCTTCCTTTCCCAAGAGAAAAAAAATAATGTAAGATAAACACGCACCTTCTGACACCATGTGACATTTTGAATTTGTTCATGAATATGCAGAATGCCGAAATATTTTCTAAGCGATACACCAAAAATACCTCCTTTACTATTCCACCCCTAACCCCTAGCCTTCCTGAAAATAAATACCAAACCTCAGTGTCAAATATCCCTTTTTCATCGCATTTTGACAATTTTGTGCAAACCCTTTAACCCCTTGACTGCCAGATAAAATTAAAGAAAAAATAATTGTACAAAATGAAAAAGACAACTGATAGAGCCAATCTGGCAAAATGGTCTAGGGATATAACTCTCTTGACTGTGTTAGAGCAAAAGCCAGCATATCAGTTATTCCTCTGTGTGATCATATCAGTTATTCCTCTGTGTGATGATGTCATCAAGTCAGTGATACGTTATATGTCAGTCAAGGGGTTTTAATACATGAACTGCTACAGCTATCAATGTGTAATCATAGTCATTCCTTTCTTAATAATCAAATAACAGAAAAACACCATCAAAAGTTTAAAAAAAAAGTTCAAAAAACCCACTTTTGTTTGGTGCTTGCAAAACTTAACAACTTGTCCAAAACACCACATTATTAGAACATGTAAAAAGCCTTCAAATCTTCTCAAAATCTGCCATGAAAACTCCAATAGTTGTATAGAAATGACAACCGTTCCACCAAGCTCTCTTGAATGAAAATCCGATTAACGTCCTCCGGCCTGGAACAGGCACATGTGGGACATTAATAGATATAAAGATGGTGGGGCGATCCTGGAGGTACTGCAATACCAGGAAAGTCCCAAATTTGTAATCGATAAAGATATAACCACTGAAGGAACATGTGCAAGCTCTTGAGAAACAAAAACAAAATTAGGTATTAGGTACTTTATAGTCACAGAGGCATCTCTGTGAAATTCGGGTTGCTCCCACCTGGAGAGCGTGTCGCAGCCAGAGGCGCGCCACCCATTTTCTTTTTTTTGCATGCAATTTTTTGTGTGACTGATGAGGAAGGAAAGGGGGTGGGGGGGGGGGTAAATTTTGACCAAATGACAACTTTTCCGTTGCCACTGGGCTAAATGTGTGCTAAGTGCATGGGCACACGGGACCTCGGTTTATCGTCTCATCTGAAAGACTCCACATTCAGACCGTAAGGCCTAGTGCAAAGTGAGAGGAAAAATCCCCTGTACCCAGGTTCGAACTCGGGTTTACTTGACACGAAGCGAACGCTTCAAACTATCAAAGGTTAAGTTAAATAAAATAAGATGGCCAAAAGAGGCACCAAATCCAAGAGGAGAGTGACCACATGATGTTTTTGTTTATTGGTAATTGTGGATTATAATTTATCAAAGCATACAATTACAATACAAAAGCTGGTGTTGGAAGGGGGGGGGGGGCGTTTCATTGCAGAAATCTTGTAAAAAATGTATTTACAATTATTTTATAATTTGTATGTAGAACGTTCTCTTACTTCCTCACACACACACAAACGATACACACACACACACACGCACGCACGCGCGCGCGCGCGCACACACACACACACACCTGCATGCATGTCTTGTAAACATTAAATGCTTGTAAATGAGGTAGAATGGTATTTTTGGTTTTGCAAAATTTGTTTGTTATAATTAGTCATGTAATTGGTATGTCGATGGCAGTATGATTTTATTTTAAGTTGCAGTATTGTATTCAAACCTGATTGAGAATGTGAATGTGGTCTATGTTTCTTCTTAGAATTTTCATATTGCACCTATTTTACTCTTGTATTTGTGTGCGTGCGTGTATGTGTGCGTTCGTGTGTGCTTGTGCATGTATGTGTGTGTGCCTGCATGCATGCAGGCGTGCGTGTGTGTGTGCGCGCGCGCGCGCGTGTGCGTGTGTGTGTGTATCGTATGTGTGTGTGTGAGGAAGTAAGAGAACGTTGCATGCAATCATTGTGTTTATTTTACTTTCTAATGATTCATTATTTGTTTGCCTTTAATGTTTTTGTTATCAATGTAAAGCGCACTGAGCTCATGTGAGAAAGAGCGCTATATAAATTCCCATTATTATTATTATATACACTACGATCCACATACACACAAAAAAGTATATTGAAACTTATACATTCAACATTTCAAAATGCACTTTGACGTTACAATACTTTGTCATAAACTATATGAATAATGATTTCACAAATACTGAGGTGTGGAGGGGATAACCATTTCACACGCAAACAATTGGATGTGGGTATCTGGTTAGGTTTGACAACATGCAACTGGAAACCATACAATGGGGCTTCATTCTACTTGTTTGCAACGCACAAGGGGGGATAATTTTATGTACTGAATCAAGGGCACCACCTAGTGACAGGGGCAAACAATTTTCAGTGACTTTATACTACAGTGGAACCTCCCTTATAAGACCTTCAAAAATCATCCAAAATGAGGTCTTATAAGGGAGGTAATTTTAATACTTACAAAGAAGGGCAATGTCTCAGAGAAGTAGGTTTTATACGGGAGGGAGTCTTATAATGGGAGGTCTTATAAGGGAGGTTCCGCTGTACTTTGCGATTATGGAATCTGTATAATTTCAAATGCCCCAAATGGTCTTTTGACCCAGAAGGCGTAAAATCTCTATTTTTCTCTCTCTCGTACTTTGCGATGCACAAGGGCGATAATTGTATGTACTGAATCAAGCACGCCACCTAGTGACGGGCAAACAATTTTCAGTGGCTTCATACTACTTTGCGATGCGCAAGGGCGATAATTTTATGTACTGAATCAAGCACACCACCTAGTGACGGGCAAACCATTTTCAGTGGCTTCATACTACTTTGCGATGCGCAAGGGCGATAATTTTATGTACTGAATGAAGGGCACCACCTAGTGACGGGCAAACCATTTTCAGTGGCTTTAGGCTGTGTACACACCCATGCGCAATCCATAAATAAGTGAAACAAAGAAGGGAAAAGATTTGTGCACATGTCCGAATTTCCCCTATATATATGCATAAACTTTAATCTTCTTTCTTCCACTTATTTAGGGTTTTCCGTACAGAACTTACTCGTCTAATGCGAACCCGGCCTTATACTACTTTGCGATAATTTTATGTACTGAATCAAGCACACCACCTAGTGACGGGCAAATAATTTTCAGTGGTTTTATACTACTTTGCAAGGGCGGTAATTTTTATGTAGGTGCTAAGTGGTGTGGGCAATGGTCAACTTAGGACGATGATTTGACCGCCAGGGGGCAATCAAACCAGTAGGGGCTTAGCGCTTGATATTCTTAGTTGGGCGTAGTGAGAGAGACAGAGAGGGAGGGACTCATCTCCCTCTCTCTCACTACGACTCATCTCGCTCTCTCACTTCGCCCAACTAAGAATATCAAGCGCTAAGCCCCTACTGGTTTGATTGCCCCCTGGTGGTCAAATCATTGTCCTAAGTTGTTTAGTGTCAGGAGTAGAGAATTTTCAGTATAAAGCCTCATTGCTTGGTCCCGGTCTCAGTCAGCGTACAACCGTTTAAACTTGGCCCCCTCCTGGTAGGCGGAGCACAGCCTGAGCAGGGTCTCCTCCATGCGGGAGGCCTTCTCCCCATCCTGGTACTTGTCCCTCCACTGTCTCTGCACGCCGCGGTTCCAGGCCGCCCGCTCACTGCCCGGCTGGGTCAGCGGGGAGGACAGACTGGCCACCAGCACCTCCTTCTTCCTGCTTCGCTGGTCATCCTGTGGACAGAAATAATCATACAGCAAAACTCGGTTATAAGAAAATCGAGGGGAGATAATTTTTTGTTTTCTTATATCCGAAACTCGGATATAAGAAAACATTTTGAAGTTTTTTTCTTATAAACGAGTTGAATGGGGGAAAAGGCAAAAAATAAAAATAAATAAAGACAAACAGAAAAATAAAAAGAAGAGAAAATCCTTTTACCTAATTTTGTGCATAAAAAAAGGAACATAGGGTAATTGGATTACAAACCCTGATTTGATGCCTTTTTGTGACATCATGGGTGTTAACCCTCTTGCATTCGCATCTGTTACACAAAAAAACTTCTAGTGTTCAGATTCTTTCACACATTTTCGGGAAAATCTGTCTTTTGAAGCTTACAAAGCGCCATACAGTTACTATCACATGATTGCAAGAGAGAAGCTTCTTCATAGTGTGTGTATAACAAGCCAGAACTTAATGCGTGATGAAAATGCCATCAGAGTGGGGGCAAGCTATGGGCGGTTTTGGGGCGGCTTGATTACACAGAGGCAACTTCCTGTTGGGCGATTTTGGCTGGAATAAATGCAAGAGGGTTAACCCTTTCACCGCCAATGTCGCATTTATGCACCACAATGGTTTAACACCCATGTCACTAAAAGGCATCAAATCAGGGCCTGTTATCCGAAGACCCTATTTTCTTAATTTTGGGAGGTAAGGATAGGCCTAATGGTGTACATGTCACAGAGGAATTCTCAATATTGCAGATACTTTTTTTTCTCTACCCAGACAAGTTTAATGATATTTTTTGGCTGAAAAATGGCTGGTGGCAAAAGGTTTAAATCATTGTGGTGCCGAAAGACGAGCATGGTGATGAAAGGGATAAACCATTTTGAGAAGAACCTGGGGGTCGTTTCACAAGGGCTAACGTTACGTAGCGTGAGCGCAAATTGGCAAAAACGGTACTAAGAAACACCTCTTTCGCCGACATTCGCCAAAAACGTTTTGTGGCTGTCATCGAGGTAGCAAGCCACGAATTATCACGTGACTAGCATGGGGTGAATACATTTCTTGTTGTTGATTGGTCCATTAAAGATTGGTTAAAATAATATAAAAATCTGACCAATCAGACAAGAGCTTGTAATATTCTTCCGCAAACGTTTTCTAAAGTGTTTCTTAGGGCCTGTTTGCCGTAAGCATTATTCGCGCGGCGACCGTTATCTAGAGAAACTCGGCCCTGCTCCCGTCAGTGAGCGTTCACCTTGACCGCCATGTCGGCGGGGTCCTCTCGGTGGGTCAGGTAGGTGTCCGGCATCTTGTCCAGGCAGACCATCTCCCTGCGCAGCTGCTGCGCCCGGTTTTCCCGCGGGGAGATGGACGGGGGAGGGGGGACCTTCCTCATCAGCAGGCTCCTTCGTCTGTCCGCTGCCTTCTGCTGCCTCTCCACCCTGGCCTCCAGCCTGCCAGCGCAGCAGTCACACCGATTGATAAGCATGGAGCCTTGATTTAACATCATCATTCAGCCATTTTCATGGATGCAACCTTGCCTCAGATACAAGGCGGAGCCTGTTTTTCAAAATTTTGACCACCAAAAAAACTTTGATTCAAAGTTCAAGGGAAAAAAAAGTTGAAGGATCACTTTACAAGCCTAGAATAAGCTTCAAATTGAGTATGATTTTGCTATTTCTTCAGCGTTGCCCCCCTGACCCCCCAGGGTCCTGCCAGGGAACTAAGCAGCCCCTGGACCCCTGCCTTGCCTGTTTTTGGATTTTCTCCAGTTGCATCCATATGCATTTTAATTCTTGTCACCATAGTAATGCTCAGTGAAGCCTGTGCACAGCAACCTGTGAACTATCTTTGCTATGAAATGGGTTTCTCCCTAAAAAACCCAACACCAAAAGGATTCACCAATCGCAACACTTCATTAATTGTGATTGAATAACTAAAAAGATAAAGAATGATCATTCAATATGGAGTAGAATCTGCTAATATTATCGGTAAAACACTAACAGACTCTTCATCTACATGACCTTTTTGTATTTTCAATACACACATCACAAAAATAAATGTGATGCACATGAGATCAAATTCCAATTTATCTCACCAATATAAATGAAAGTAAGTAAACATTTGATTATTAAAACAATCCTGAGTTTTCCCTCTATCTAATTCTACACATATGTACAATTTTTCTGACTATAAGGCGATACTTTTCCCCCAGACTTCTTCTTCGATCGCTCAGACAGTCGCCTGTCAATTATGAGCGCAGATGCGTTATGCGCCTAAGTAAGCAATAATTAGGCCCAGCATGTCCGACTTCGGCTGGAGGAAATCTTTTTGAAAGTGTTTCTTGAAAACAGGCAGGAGAATGGACCAGAAAGGTAGTAGATGACAGTAAGCAAGGGGAAAAGGCAGAGTCAAAGAGAGTGACAGATTAGAGGAAGCTACAAGCACAGAACTTCCAGAAGGTGGGGGAACTATTTATACATCCCCACGGGGGGTGGGTTCCACAGACAGACCCCTGAGAAAATTTGGGGTGTGCGCCTTATAGTCTGAAAAATACGGTACCCTTCTTAACACATTTCAAACATTGCCACAGATCCAATTTTCCCCTCAAACACTTTCTCCCTGTCTAACACTTACAGGGCCTCTTGTTCCCTCCTCTTCTGGCAGACGTCGGGCCAGCTGGGGAACATGGGATTGCCCCTCACGGGCGGGCGTGTCTTGGCTGCGGGCAGTGGCGCCACCTCGTTGATCCGGGCGAAGATCCCATGACCTTGGGTGCAGCGGAAGTAGCGCTTCCCCAGGTACACTCCATCATGGCCCTCCGGTACTGTGAAGACCGTCGCATGAGGCGTTACTTGTGGAACCACTGATAATGTCGCAGTGTTTGTGTAGTATTATAAAACGTAGTTCCTACGCATTACTATAACGTTCATTTTAGGTGTGTAAACCCACGCTGTCTGGCATCTCCTGCTAGACACGTGACACGCGCATGCTACACTCGTGCTAGCTCTGGCACCGACGCTACTGCCCACTGCCCCCCATTCTGTATGCTACCATCCCTGCTGCTAGCCACAAGCTATGCTCTCTGCTGTTAGGCCTATAATGTGTAGTCTACATTGCTGCTGTTGTAGCATCTTGTCTTTGGATTGTGCCTTTTATGTAGTATTAATAAACGTGCCTAATACATATATTTGTAGTCAGCTGTGTTTCCTCTTGGATGTAATACGTGTCTGTGAACCCACAACAACAACAATAACAGTCAACTCACTATAGTTTGTGACTTTGTCATACCAGATACCAGTGCATGGTTAAACAATACGCAGAAGTAACAACACAGTTGAAACCAGCGAGCTCAAAAACAAGTACCACAAAGCAAAAAATCGGATCGTTCAAAATAATTTTTGGGTCCCAATGTAATCCTCCTTATGGCAAAACTTTTTTAAAATCTCAAAACATCAGCTATCTCAAAATAAAATGTTAGTCCTTTTAATTTAGGCTTACCAATTTCCACTATACATGTATAACGATGTAAAATATATTTACATTTTTTTCATGCTAAGTACTTCAGCAGCATTTACAATATGTATCAGTATTTTACCAAGATCTACATAAACTCAAAAATACTGTGAGAACTTTAACAAAAGGGATAAATGTGGCCAAACTGGCATGTCTTTCTTCTTTTAAACTCTTGCAAATCTCATACTTTGTAACACTGTGTTAGTAACAGTTTAAAGTTACCGCTACAGCTATCTGTATTACTTTAAAAAATCGGGACTTTACTGGTTTTGTACTGCCTCCGGGCATTGCCTCCAGTATTGTTCCAACCATATTTGTATTTACAAATGTCCCATATGTGTCTGATTCAGACCAAGAGGACGTAAAACTCCATTTTCTCTCTCTCTCTCTCAACAGTTTAAAGTATGTTTTACTTTTAGTTTGTAATCTTAAAAACAAGGAAAGATTCTAAGAAAAGATTCCTAGAACTTGTTTAAGGTTTAGGAAGAATAACTTAAATACAGGTGTGTGACCGTCTTGCAAACCCCCAAAATACAGCGATTGTATCAAAGAGGCTTGATACAAGCTCCTACCGCTTTCATCCAGTCTGATGCCCACACGAAGAACAGGCGCCACAATACTGTCGTCAACAAAGTCCACAAACTTCACCGAACCTGTAGAAAAAGACACCAAACACTGTGTGCTAAATCCCATTACGGAAAGATAATATACAATTACAAGAGGGAGCATTTAATTTCAGACCTACAGCTTACAAAGTTGCAGCTAGGTGGCAATTAATGCAGCACTAGTGAAAAGAAGAAATTCCTGCCTTGTTGATACACTGGCATCCTGCACTCTCTCGGGAAGACTGATAGGGAAGCAACATTTTTTCTTGAACTACCGTATTTTACGGACTATAAGGTGATACTTTTTTCCTAGACTGAGATCCCTGCGCCTTATATGTTACTGATAATATAGTAAGGAAATAGAGTAACAAAATCTGAATTGTGAGTCAAATTTGGGGGGTGCGCCTTATAATCAGGTGCGCCTTATAGTCCGTAAAATACGGTACTTTCACAAAACAAACCATGAAAAAAGAACAAAGAAACGAACAAACAAAAAAAGAGATAATTTTAGCGTAGATTTTGTTGTTGTTGTTGCATTAACCCTCTAGAACCTGCTAGTAGAAATATGTGAATGAAAATTATTTCTCCATGCAAAATAACAAGAAAGCATCGTAATAAATTGATTCGAATCAAAATTTCATTGAAATCGATAAAAATGACCTGACCTGACCTATTGGTGCAACATCTTGTAATAGTGGTAAGCGCACCTGTCTTGCCGTGCACAGTGACTCTGTCGCCCACGGCCAGCATGACCTGACCTGACCTATTGGTTCAACATCTTGTAATCGTGGTAAGCGCACCTGTCTTGCCGTGCACAGTGACTCTGTCGCCCACGGCCAGCATGACCTGACCTGACCTGACCTATTGGTGCAACATCTTGTAATAGTGGTAAGCGCACCTGTCTTGCCATGCACAGTGACTCTGTCGCCCACGGCCAGCATGACCTGACCTGACCTGACCTATTGGTGCAACATCTTGTAATAGTGGTAAGCGCACCTGTCTTGCCGTGCACAGTGACTCTGTCGCCCACGGCCAGCATGACCTGACCTGACCTATTGGTGCAACATCTTGTAATAGTGGTAAGCGCACCTGTCTTGCCGTGCACAGTGACTCTGTCGCCCACGGCCAGCATGACCTGACCTGACCTGACCTATTGGTGCAACATCTTGTAATAGTGGTAAGCGCACCTGTCTTGCCGTGCACAGTGACTGTCGCCCACGGCCAGCATGACCTGACCTGACCTATTGGTGCAACATCTTGTAATAGTGGTAAGCACACCTGTCTTGCCGTGCACAGTGACTCTGTCGCCCAAGGCCAGCATGACCTGACCTGACCTATTGGTGCAACATCTTGTAATAGTGGTAAGCGCACCTGTCTTGCCGTGCACAGTGACTCTGTCGCCCACGGCCAGCATGACCTGACCTGACCTATTGGTGCAACATTTTGTAATAGTGGTAAGCACACCTGTCTTGCCGTGCACAGTGACTCTGTCGCCGACGGCCAGCATGACCTGGTGACGTTGCACTCGTCCCAGCCGCTGCACGGCCAGGCTGCCCTCCTCCTGGGCCTGAGCCAGGTAGCTGTTCTTCAGCACCCGGCTCCAGAACCGCTGACACGGCCCGCAGTAGCACACATCCATCTGCAAAACACCGGTGTTTGCGTAAGCATAACTCTCCCGTGAAATACGACCCCTTTCCTCATTCAAATTGTTTGCTGTTTGGGAAGGATTCGCCCCTGAATGCATTCAGAGGCGTCTTAATTGTGGCATGCAGGAAGAACAAGAGGATTCATCACTAAATAATTTTTATATTGAGAAGTCCGTGATATTTTTCTGAAATTTATTATGAATTATTTTTGTCGGCATGAGTGAATGTTTATATCGTCCGCCATTTTGGAAAATGCAAAACTAAGTGGCATGGGTTTGTACATCGATTTCTCGGCAAAGATGTAGATTTACACCCTCCCGCTCTATTTCTTGGTTCTTTCTGTGTAGATTCAGCACTTAAATCTCAATATTTAAAAAAAATAGTTGTGGGTTGTGTGTGCACGTATGTGTGTGTGTGTGTGTGTGTGTCTGTCTGTCTGCGTGCGTACGTTGTGTGTGAGGGTGTTTGTGTATGTGTGTTGGTGTATGTGGTCAGTCCGTGCGGCTCGGTTGCTGTGGCTTACTGAATGGGGTATGAACGAGTTGGCGTTGCGCGCGCGCGCGCGCGTGTGTGTGTGTGTGTGTGTGTGTGTGTGTGTGTGTGTGTGTGTGTGTGTGTGTGTGTGTGTGTGTGTGTGTGTTAGAGGAGAGAGAGAGTTGCTTTGCATATATGCGTTGTTGCTGGTTGGTGTCATTCTTGAATGCTGTTGTTTTTGTTGTCTGTTGATGAATAATTGATTGTAAAGCGCTTTGGGCTCATCTGAGGTAAAGCGCTATATAAATGTACTATTATTATTATATTATTATTATTTCTCGTACCGATCACATGAAATAGTAATGGTTCTAGTGCGCATGCGCAAGAGTCCTTATTTCACGGGAAGGCGTGTTTCTCATGATACCGGCAGTTATCATATTTTTCGGACAATAAGGAGATACTTTTTTGTCAGACTGATACCCGTGCGTCTTATAATGTGACGCGCCTTATAATAATATAGTTAGAAAATAAAACAAAATCTGATATTTTGTAGGGGTGCGCTTTATACCATGAAAAATATGGTACTAAATACTGTTCAGTCGAACTCCAGTATTCCTACCACTCAACTGACTGACTGGCCCAAACTGTCCGACGTTCAAATTTCAAATTCAATAACTTTATTACGCCGCCTGGGAAATTAAACTATCGTAACTCAAAATTGGTCAACTTTGTGTTGGACTTAGCAGTTCATCAAGACCAAGACATAACATCTAACATAAACAGTAGCAAATTATATAAAGCTATGAAAAATGATTTACAAAGATAAAACACCAAAGTTGATGCCCTATATGAACAGAAATTATGTAATTTTACCTAAAATGGCAGAAATATTGATGGGTTTTTTTCTTCTCCTATAAAGTGACATCTTACAAGATACAACACTATAATATTATTTTCAAATTCCACATGGTGACTCATCCCTTAGGAAATGAAAAAATCCAAAATGTACAGTCACAGACTCGATAACACTATGCACTACTAAAATCCACATATCACACATCATGAAAATGAAAGCAATAAGCTCACAAAGTAATAAAGCGACTAAAGGAACACAATCGAATTAAGTGTAAAAACATTATACTTTAATTGCGAGGTGATCATTATAAGACTATTTTACAGTGGAACCTCCATTATAAGACCTCCCATTATATGACTCCCTCCCATATAAGACCTACTTCTCTGAGACTTTGCAAGTATTAAAATTACCTCCCTTATAAGACCCCTCCCTCATAAGACCTCATTTTGGATGATTTTTGAAGGTCTTATAAGGGAGGTTCCACTGTACTAATAATAAGTAGAGAAGAGACTAAATAAAACTGTCCTAATTACTGGGGTGTCTGCAACAATGAGATCTTTCTTGATACAATCGCCATCATCTTGTTGATGGTTCTGTTGCAGTAGAAACTGAGGGACTCCAGTCTAGTGATTAACGACACAACTGTTGTAAGTTACAATTAATGTGGTTTAAAGATGGGATTGTGGAGGGGAGTGGGAGTGGAAAGGTCAGGGTGGGGGTTGTGGGACAGATAATAGGGATTGGAAAAATAGAGGGGGGTGGGTAGGGGGTGTAGTTTATATTCATGATTTGAAGCCTTCTAAAGTGAATTAATCCACTGAAGACGATGTAATGACTACAGATGGAAAGGAGTTCCATTAACTGTGTGGGAAGAACACAAATTTCCTGTAGCTGGTTTCACAGGAAGGGAGGAGGTAGGTAAACTAGTGGGACTGTCCTGTTCTCTTTGTTGGTGGGTTGAGGGACGGAGAGCAGGGCGTGTTGATGGAGACTTGGCCACGGTGGCACATTTAGAATTGTGGGAAGCATACCATTATCCCCACATACTGCTGGTCCTCTTTGTTGGTGGGTTGAGGGACGGAGAGCAGGGCGTGTTGATGGAGACTTGGCCACGGTGGCACATTTAGAATTGTGGGAAGCATACCATTATCCCCACATACTGCTGGTCCTCTTTGTTGGTGGGTTGAGGGACGGAGAGCAGGGCGTGTTGATGGAGACTTGGCCACGGTGGCACATTTAGAATTGTGGGAAGCATACCATTATCCCCACATACTGCTGGTCCTCTTTGTTGGTGGGTTGAGGGACGGAGAGCAGGGCGTGTTGATGGAGACTTGGCCACGGTGGCACATTTAGAATTGTGGGAAGCATACCATTATCCCCACATACTGCTGGTCCTCTTTGTTGGTGGGTTGAGGGACGGAGAGCAGGGCGTGTTGATGGAGACTTGGCCACGGTGGCACATTTAGAATTGTGGGAAGCGTACCATTATCCCCACATACTGCTGGTCCTCTTTGTTGGTGGGTTGAGGGACGGAGAGCAGGGCGTGTTGATGGAGACTTGGCCACGGTGGCACATTTAGAATTGTGGGAAGCGTACCATTATCCCCACATACTGCTGGTCCTCTTTGTTGGTGGGTTGAGGGACGGAGAGCAGGGCGTGTTGATGGAGACTTGGCCACGGTGGCACATTTAGAATTGTGGGAAGCATACCATTATCCCCACATACTGCTGGTCCTCCTTGTTGGTGGGTTGGGGATGGAGACTTGGCCACGGTGGCACATTTAGGACATACTGCTGGTCCTCTTTGGGCGTGTGTTGATGGAGACTTGGCCACGGTGGCACATTTAGAATCGTGGGAAGCATACCATTATCCCCACATACTGCTGGTCCTCCTTGTTGGTGGGTTGAGGGACGGAGAGCAGGGCGTGTTGATGGAGACTTGGCCACGGTGGCACATTTAGAATCGTGGGAAGCATACCATTATCCCCACATACTGCTGGTCCTCTTTGTTGGTGGGTTGAGGGACGGAGAGCAGGGCGTGTTGATGGAGACTTGGCCACGGTGGCACATTTAGAATCGTGGGAAGCATACCATTATCCCCACATACTGCTGGTCCCGCACTGAAATTTTGTATCCATGATACATGACATGTATCGATAGTCCCACAAAATGTTCCTCTTTCTGCTTGTGTCAGTCGAACCCCGACAAACGCATGCGTGCACACACACATCCAGTATATATAACTATGTGTACGTTGCGCACACATAACAGTGTGTGGGAATATAGGTATGCATGGGAACAATGGGTTGTCACTGAATTATATACATAGATAGATAATAAATAGATACATGGCATTGTATGGGATAGGAAGGAGGGCGGGGGGTGGTGTTAGCTGATTTTGACACTAATTAAACTGCCCCGAAGACGGATTGTGGCTGCCTACGTGGTGGGGAAATCAAAAACGGTCACACACGTAACATTATCATCCGTAGCTGATGCACTTGTACCATAGTGGTCAAGTGCTTCCGCTGTTGGGATGATCCCTGGAGTCTTTAAGCCAGGAAAGCCAAACAAAACACTACAAAGACTAAAGACAGATAAAGTTATACAGGGGTTGGGGCAATTCATTCCAAATTGAGGATTACATTCCTCCTGTACTGGCTGAAGAGACAGAGCACATGAGCATTACACTAGCAAAGCCAAAGGTGTTCAAACTTACTTAGGCCTGTCACAGTCAAAAGTGTAGCTCGTGCAAATCTGCCGCTCGCTACTATGAGAGTCTGCATTTGCGACAACCACAAATTTCACTCTTTCTTTACTTGAACCATTTACCTAACCCTAACCCTACAAAAAAGTGAAATTTGTTTTCATGCTCAATGCTGCAAATACAGACTCTCATAATAATGAGCGGCAGATTTGCACGAGCTACACTTTTGACTGCTACAGGTTCAAGTACAGAAAAAGTGAAATTTCTGGTTGTCGCAAATACACACTCTCATAGTAGCGGGCGATTTATTTGACTGAGCGACTTTTTTGACTGCGACAAGGCCTACTCAAGAAAGTCAACTTGTAGTGAAGTACTGTACCGTGTACGCACTGTGACTGTATCATGTAGTGCCCGCATATGTGTTGTTTCACCCCGTTTTGCGGATTTTGTTTGTAATTCTAAGATTCCATACCTGTTCGATTACTTCATTTTGTGTTCTTTGTACCGGCTCAGCGCCAGATGCCATCTTCAAACAGTCATTTCGGTCTGCTGTTCCGTCTGCTGTGACCGAAGACATCTTGACCTGCACAAGCGCTTCCTTGGCAGCCAACTTTCTGTTCTACTCCCATGATTCCTTGCGTGCGTAATAAGGATGAGATTTTGGATTGCATACATTCGGCAGGTTTTATTTTAATGTTAAAAGCAAAAAAATCGCCATGCTACGTTGGACCTTTTTATTTATTTTATATATTAGTGTTTTGCGGTTTTGCTTGGTGGACAGAGGGTTTTCAGGCCAGAAAAATCCAACTCCAAGCTGGACTCAAACCCGCGACCTTGGAAGGCGGAGCCCATCCCTCTCCTTCCGCCGGCCTTTTAACCAGGTACCCATTGCCGCACGCACGCAGCCGAGCACTCTAACCACTCGACCACGGGGCCCTCGAGTGTGTTTATTACGTATCGTAAATGATTACAAAATGATAATTGGAGATTTCTCATGACGCATGTTGACAATTTAAAAAAGTTATTTAAAGAACAGAGCATTTTCATGCGTATAGTTTCAAGTCTTTTTTATTCAAACAGTGCAAAAATAAAACTGATAATTATTTTTAGTTCAATGTATTCCCCTAGCCCTATATTGGAAGAACAGATGCATATGCTGCCTTTTTTTGGTGCCAGTTATGATTGTACTTTTGCCTTTATTGGCGTATCTTAGTATCTATCTGTCAATATCATTATAAGACCTTCAAAAATCATCCAAAATGAGGTCTTATAAGGGAGGTAATTTTAATACTTACAAAGAAGGGCAATGTCTCGGAGAAGTAGGTTTTATATGGGAGGGAGTCTTATAATGGGGGGTCTTATAAGGGAGGTTCCATTGTATTTTATTTATTACCCCCCCCCCCCCTCCAAAAACAAACAAAAAAGCTTTAGACTTTAGATCACTCTTTCACCATACCAATTTTGGTTGAAATCCATCATCTGAAATAATCAGCGTCTTTGCAGTTTTCCAAATCTGATTCACAGGGATTACATTGATATGGCTTGTCATTTGGTAAATCTGACACCACGGGCCACATCTAGACAGCTAAGGAACCATTTTGTGAAGTTCAGTTAAGTAAAATTGATTCAGTAGTTTAGGCACTGTGAAGTTGAACTTTTTTTTGATCACACACGCAGACATACAAATGCACATCCCTCGTTTCCATTCCAATGTACTCCTGTTTTTACAGAACTGGGAGTAGAAAAAGGTGGACTTTGGTGGTGAAATCATGTGGAGGCTTAAGGTGTCATCCAAAGAACAAGTCTTGAAGTTCATCAAAACTTGTCATTCAAAAACACACTTTTCATTTTTATCTCAAGTTTTGAAGTTGTTTTCCCCCTAGATTATTATTCCAATATAGAAGTTTTGGGAGCCGCTGTAGCTCAGTTGGTAAGTACGAGTCACTAGTTCGTAATCTGTCAGGTTTGCAAGTGCGCGGGTTTTACCCCAGCTCGGTTCACAGTGGTGTGTCCTTGGGAAAGGCACTTTACTCCTATTTTCCTCACTCCACCCAGGTGTAAATGGGTACTTGACGTCAGTTGGGGAAAAAGTCCTTCGGATGAGACTTAAAAAAACAAGGTCCCGTGTGTGAACGCACACACGTTAAAGCCCATCCCACTATTCGGTACGAGTAGGCCGTGTGTGCCATGGGATGGATGACACGAATTCACATAGCACGCATCCTGTGCGCTATTAATGGTCTGAATGAAGACCGGTGAGCGTGGAGCAGGATAAATATCCCCAACTTGAAGAAGAAGAGAAGAAGTATTGTTTCAAATTTAAGTTTAATTTGGAGCTTCATTAAAGAACAGGATTTTTCTTTTGAATTGCCTGTATCAGTTTTTGTTGTCAACTGATAGGGTCACTCAAATTACACTATAGGGATTTTATTAAATATTACTTTGAAAATTGGGCCATCATGTGAGTGAATAAAAAATCAGCGAATATCAATGTACTTGCTTAGATTCTATCTCCTCTAGTTTCGTCGGGCACTATAGTGCATATGCTATGTCGGCAGGCAGACAACAGAAGAGATTCAATAAAATCTACAACAAACGTCATCTTACGAGGTAAGAGTTGTTTCGTTTTATACAATTATCATCTTACAGAATGTGTGCATCAACCTGTTCTTTCTTCCTTATAAAACTGCCGATGAGGTGACCTGTTTTTGTCTGTTGACCTTTTGTCTTTTCGAGTAAATAAGACTAAATCCGGATTCTTTAAAAACAATAAAGAAATAACAAAGGTTGGCTTTTTTAGTTTTAACAGTGCGTTTCATTTGTGTTTTTTTGTGGTTATTGTGGTTAATCTTGAACACGCGATGAACTGGATTTAAACAATGACATTTAAGTTCTTCGCAGAGATGAGTCAATGCGCCAGTGTTTTCTATCAATGGCCGTTATATCATTGGTTGATATTAGTGTAAATTGAGGCCAATAGTAACATGAGAGCTGAACTATGATTCTCTACAGCTTAGTCTTTTGTGAATAACGACTCTCAAACTTGGAGGGTCTTTATGCTGCAGCTGAAGCGATTATTTGGTCTTGAGCCGCCTCCCAAGGCAAATCCAATGTGCTTTGGCTGAGCCTGGGGATGTCCTCTGAGCAAGGCATCTCAACCACAAGGGTGTAGGTCCCAAAACCTGAAATTAGAATTCTCGAAAACCCAAGAGGGGGAGGAGCAAGTGGCCCACATAAAAACCTTCAGCTCAGATTTTTTACGACCATCGAAACTTTTGTTGAGGAGAGGGGGCTTTTTCCAGCTAGATCGCCCTGACTATCACACAAAATGAAGAAACCACAAGTTTTTACACTCCCCAAAAATGGAAGCCACAAGTTTCAGCACCCCAAAACCGGAAATCCGACATGTTCCAGAAATTTAACAGCCCTGCAAATATGAACAAATTATATCCCAGTTCCCCTGGGCCTGTATTCACGTTGAGATAGCATGAGACTTAGCATGATGCTAACTTAGAAACTCTTCCAATGTCCTATATGATTTAATAGGACTTTTGGAAGAGCTTCTAAGTTAGCATGATGCTAACTCTCATGCTATCTCAACGTGAATACAGGCCCAGATTAGCAGCTGCCTCTCCCGCTATCTGGAGGTCATGAACGTACACAACTGACGGGCATTTGATATTTAGGATTGCTGACAAAGTTACAAAAAGTTTTTATGAAATTGTGTGTGTGTGAGAAAGAGAATGTGTCAGCAATCCTAAATATGTATGCCCGTCAGTTGCAAAAACTCATCCGTCAGGGTGCTCCTTATGGGGATACGCTCCTTATTTTCAGACTGTTGACAATTTAGAGAAACAGGGCAACCTTGTCAGAGACCTTGCACTCTTTCAGCACTTTCGAGTAGAAAAACCAATTCAGATCACTTACAGTGTATTGACATTCAATCACACTACTACAAATACTGCATAAAATGGTTCAACTTTTGGCCAAACCCATTGAGATCTACTGCAGATGTAGTGTGTCTTAAATGCACATCATGCGTCACAAACAAAAGCACATTCGTTTGGGGTCCATTTCGAAATGTGACCTTTGGGGTGAAGGAAAGCGTCATACCGAGTTTCATGCTTTTGTCCAGTGTGTTGATGTTTGACCTGTAGCTCCTCCACTAATTGTGGCTTCAGTCTTCATCCTTTCATAAAATCTTTTTTTAACTTAAAATAATTTAGTGGTTTTTTTTTACTTCATTTATTTCCTCATCTTCATCTCATTGTGCTAGTGTGTAGCGGTTTTGATGTTTTTTAGTTCAATTATAAAATAATTTAGACCCTACACATTGGTGCTATTTGATATTCAGAGCGAGTTGTGTTTCTTGGGACAAAGCCAGCCACTAGGGGAAATCTAGCGCCACTGTATGGCGCATATCCCCTTAAAATAAAGCTATGCATCAGTCCACAGTGATTTACCATCTAATACAGAAAAGGTGATTGACTTATAAACATGGCGATGCTCACCACCATCAAATGCTCCTCCATCAGCTGAATCCACAGTGATTTACCATCTAATACAGAAAAGGTGATTGACTTATAAACATGGCGATGCTCACCACCATCAAATGCTCCTCCATCAGCTGAATCCACAGTGATTTACCATCTAATACGGAAAAGGTGATTGACTTATAAACAGGGCGATGCTCACCACCACCAAATGCTCCTCCATCAGCTGAAACAATTGCAGAAAGTAGAACATTAAACTCATTCATAGCTAAAACTATATTTTGACTTAGCTTTTTTTTTAATGGTACATTTAACATGGCTTCCTCAACTGCAATTGTTAATCACAATTACCAAGTCACTATAGTCCAAAAATAGTAACAAGTCAAAATTATGGTTGTCAATTTTGTTATCCATCGCAAAAACAGGTGTTTCGTAAAAGGGACCGGATATATTCTCTCTCTCCCCAACACACATAAAACAAAAATGAAACAAAGAGATGTAAGATATGAATTTATTTCTGTTATTTCAGTCACCTTTTTGCCCAACAAAAATAAAATTAAAACAGGTGGAGGGAAAAAGGTCTCAGATCTCTTCTATAAAGGTTACAGGAGGCAAAAGAGTTTACCCAAAAGCTCTATTGAGAGTGATATATCAAGTGAAACGCATACAACACTGGCAATGGTTGTTCCTGACATCCAACGTAAACTCGTCTCTCCCTCAGTCAGCGAAAATTAAACTGTCTTATCTTAAAAAGAAATAGTCACCAGACGTGACCAAGTCAGGGTACAGCGACAGCTAGATGAGAACTAGATGAGAACAATCTTCAGCCTGACACTGATAGCCACACATCTCTTCACACCGCGCTGGGCAATATCATCAATAAAAATATTTTTGCTTCGTTTGTACAGATTTCAACTGTTTTTCTCTCTCATTCACACAACACGGCACACATTTCTCTCATCCCGGAAATCCAGTCATACACGCATTTACACATTTCTCTTCAACAATGAACCCCCTTGAAAAAACACACAAACAAATCACATACATTCTGGTTTGCGTCCATGACGGCAGTGGGCAAGAGGGGAATGGGAGTTCGGATAAAGACATCATCTTAAAAAAAAAGAAGAAATATTGTACTTGTAAAAATTAAGCTCGATGCGTAGAAGTCCACAGCAAAATAACTGCTGAGGGAAGTTTTAAAAAAATCGTCTGAAAATATAAATGGGATGTAAAATAAAAAAAGAAAGAAAAATGGTAAGTGCTAAATGATTTTTGGACTCTAAAAATAATTGGAGTGTTTGAGGCCAACAAAAAGACAGGTGGGAGTTCATTGTAAAAAATGAGCAAGACTGAAAATAATAACAACAAGCGATCATACTGTGGTACTGGTAACGGAGAAAGGTGGAGGAGGGATGGATAGAGATTCTTCAACATTCAAAGCTAACGGGATAAACTGCCATTTCTTACTTTCCCTTTTCAATCTCTGATGGTTCTATTATTCTATAATGGATTCAGAAAAAAGTGTCCACGTAAATGAAAACCTCTCAATTTGCCGCTGCTTGACCTCATCAAATTTTGTTGTGAGAGAGAAAAATGTGGTAATTTTTGTTGTAGTTAATTATGATTTGCTCTAACTTGCCATTGAAATAAATAATCAAAAAGACATTCATCTACACACACACAGTCGTAATGTCAAAGTCTGTGCAGTCGCCATATACAGCTATCCCACAAATGTTGGTTGTCTACAAAATCGTGAACAGGAAAAGCTTGCAACCTTGTAACTTAGGATTTATGTACTAGAGGTCTATAAATAGCACATACACACATTTTGTTCAACTCGCTTACACAATGAGAAAAAAAATCCATGGCTAAACAGTAAAGACATTCAAAGGAGTCCCCATGCACAAGCTATACAAACCACTCCCTTTACAATGAACACTTATTTAAAATCCAGATTGAAACCTTCCAACGCACTGATGGTTGTTAGTGTTGGGAATGATAAAATAAACAGAACAGGGGATGTAATTTAAGGGGTGGGGGGGGGGGGGGGGGTTTAGCGACAAATAGATTTTTTTCCCTCCTAAGTAACCTTGTGAAACTTTTCAAAGAAGATTAAAGATCAGACACTTTCAACACACTAGAGAAGAAAACAGAATCCAAACCAAAAAGGGTCGCAGGAATGATAAAATACCAAAGCGGTTGACAAATGCAAGATGGTGTGATAGTGAACAATTGACAAGTGGAAAGTAAGATCGGGACAAGCGGAGAAAGACAGAGAGACAGGGGGGGGGGGGGGGGGGGGGGGGGGGGGCAGGGGGGGGGGGCAAACGAGAGGGTTAGAGGGGGGGGGGGGGGAGCAAACAAAAAAATATTGCAACTTGTAACATTTTTCCTTCATACAAAACATCAACAGACTTAAATGCATTGATATTTTCTTTTCTAAAGAAAAATATCATCACATTGCCAAAACTTTTACACACAACTTGAGCCACCACACAATCTCTGTCCACTTTTCATTAAACCTTATCTCTGCCCAAGATGCACACAGATTTTACAAGTTGGTAAAAGGCACATCTGATCAAATTGGTAAACGATTCTCTGAGGAAACAAACTACTATTTTTATCCATTTAAGTATAATGTATAAGAGAAAACACTCATAATCTCTTTTAAAGTTGCTGAAGTAACACCAAACTAAACCTGAAATGTCAGCACTTTAAAGTAATGCCATTTTTGTTGTTCTTGACTGTGACTTTCTTTTCTTTTTTTTTTATTGATAAAAATCAACCTGAAAATTTGATCCGTTGTTCATAATTGAGTATCTTGATTTTGAACAGATTGTTATCATTAAAACTCAAAAGCTTGCAAAAAGGAAAACAGTGTGTACTAATAACAGTGTTCCACATGCACCACCAGAACGACATTCACACCTTCCCTGGCAGTGGTATACTGTATGAGTGTTCAGATGGTTTAGTTGATTGAATATTTGATGGTGCACATGGAAATTGTGGATGTCATCAATGTGTGCTAGCCTTGTGTGTAGGCTTATATGCGTCAAATGTGGCATGTGTGCATGCGCAAGTGTTTTCATGTTATGTTAAAAGTGGAACAAGATGTGGGTCGGTGAGAATAGCAAAACTAAAATTGATGCATAGTGCAAGTGCACTTCTTTTTGTCAATCTACAAAATATTCAGGCTAAACTGAATTATATTAAACTGACTGATAATTTGATATTAAGTATACTGCTTTAAGAAATGTCCCAGCCCACATACCAAGGGGGCACTCGGATCTGCATGATTATGAGGGAAAATGAATACTCTTTCCTTCTGACCAAGAAGAATGTAAAATGCTTAAAAATTTTGTGCAGTGAGAATAAAGACAAGTACACATACCTTAAGTCACCCCATATTATGCGAAGGACAAAGAAACATAGATTACTTGTGCTCTACCACACTGTCAGACCTGTTTACCCCCTACACAAGTCTTGAGTAGTCTGGATAGCTGAAATGAGTAGTTTTGGTGTGAAATGTGTAGTTTTATTCATTAAACCATCAAACAATGTTAACTGAAAATGAGAAGAATCTAGCATTATTTTCAATTTTGAATAGTAGAGATCCAAATTGAGTGGAATACTACTCGAAAAGAGTAGCGTAAACAGGTCTGCACTGTATACAATCATAGAAAACTTGTTCAAAAAGCCAATAAAAAGAAATATGTGACAATTCCAAATTATAGCTCTGTGCACATGGCATCATTCCTTAGTGTGCTTTGCTGTTTTCTGGATGGCCCAACATGGCAGAGATCCAGTTTCTATCAATAAACAAAGCAATATTGCAACAACAATATTGCAACAGAAAAAACAACCCTAAGAATTTCTTTTAATATTCAAACGTCTTTTTTCCAACCAAAGTGTGGTAATGGAACATCAAATTTATGTGGTGGCTGTTGTCAATTGAAAATTAAAAAAATGGAAACAAAAAATCAAAACAATAATTAAAAAAAACACAACCGAAGAAACATGTTCAATAGGAATTGTTCGGAAAAAATAAAGGGGAGTAATTTCATGGTGTGTGGGAGTGATCTTGCCTAATTCAATCGGTCAAACAGGGGAAGTTCCTCTACCATCTCGCCTCGTGTGTTTGAGTAGACATAAAGCACTTAGAACACTGTGCGCCATTAAAAAAATGATGTAATTTATTTTTACGTCACATTTTGCAAGTTCTATCAGTTTGTGGCCACTAGCCACCCCTCATTTTTCTAAAAGATGTTTGCAAGTCGCTGACTCGCATCCTGCGGTTTTAAGCTTCAACGTCATTGTTGCTATGGTATTTGAACAAGTAATCGAGGTAAGCAACTCTAATTTTCACAAAGTGCTCTCCCCTAGTTTTTTTTCTTCGAAAATCGTCTATTTCTGAGGCTTGGTCACATTCATTAACAATAAAATTTCGATTTCAGAAATTACACAGATTACTGCTGCTTTTCAATTTGTTGCTTTACTGTTGATCCAAAATCTGAAGGAATCTGTAGGCAAAGTTACAGTAGATGCCTAAGTAATGATAAAATTTTTTATTACCCTTTAAACTGAACGTTATAAAATATAAAATAAACCTAAGATAATTAAAAAAAACCTGCTATGCAAATGATAATACAAACGATATTCAAGAAATACACTCACAAACACAAAAGACAAATAGACCCACAATTAAAAGGACGACAACATAAAAAAAGAAGAGAAAAAAAGCTCCCTACCCCAAGGGGGGTGGCTAAAAAAACACCCATCAACAACAAAAAGGATATGCAGGTTAAAACACCATGCACTGAAGAAAAACAGTTTGAACACAATTTAACAATACAGAAACAATAATTGCGTCCCATCTTCCCTCTCTCAAGCCACCCAAACTATTATGCGCATGAACACACACATGCTGTTAAGTCGGTTTCAGTCAGTTCAGTCTGCTCATCTCTGCATTCACATGCAAGCAACCAGGGCATTCCCGTCTGGAAGAATAAAGGAAAGGTAACGACAACAATGAACAATGGAAATGATGATAAATCCTTCAAGACAACTCGTTTCTGAAGCTCATTCCATTATGATACACTAGAGGAAAGGAGGCAAGAAAATATGACGTGATAAATCTCCTAAGTGATGGTGAAAGACATGATTGACTTCTCATGCTTGGACTGGAGGAAATAAAATCTAAGTGGGCCTTGCACATCAGGGTAAACATTCTGCTCAACATTGCATTAGAGAGTCATTTCAACCTCAATAAAAAATAATCTCCCAGAGAACAAAAAAACATCCCCAAATGGCGCACCCTGACAGAAACGAGTCTCTTACACACACAAGCCATTTCTAAAGCAGCCTCAAACATGTGAAATAAGAGACAAAAAAGGATTTTTTTTTCTTCTTCTTCTTCTTCTGACCTGAACAGCCAACCCAGTCCAACCATTCCAAGCGCAAACACGCAGCCAAAGCCACTGGCTTTAATATGGTGGTCCATAACTGCTAGCACCAGGGTAAGTGGGGGAGTTAGGAAGGGTGTTGGTGGTGTAACCAACTGGAGCGATGCCGTACGTGGGTCTGCTCGGCTGGCCTGGCATACCCGGCATACCCGTGTAGGTGCTGGCTGCGTACAAGGGGCTGCCTCCGTAACCGGCTGCCGTCACCGGTGTCGGCCCTATCACGGCTCTCTGCATGGCCACCCCAGCGGGATACTGAGCCGCCAGGTAGGCCGCCTGCTGCGTGGTGGTGGGGATGGTCTGCAGGGAAGACAACGGTACTGTGGCCGCAGCGTAGCCGGCGGGGGTGGTGTAGTAGGCGGCGGCTGCGTGCTGGGAGTAGGGGGAGGGCTGAGACACCATGGCGTACTGCTGTGTGGCAGCGGCGTAGTGTTGCATGCCTGGGGGCAGACGGGGCTGGGTCGCTAGAGGCAGGGTGGCGTAGGGCGAGGCCGCATACAGGCCAGGCTTGTCAGCCGCAGCCACCGCATAGCCTGCAGGGATGGCCCCTGGAGGGTAGTAGTTCATCCTGTAGGGATCCTGGGGGTCTGAAACAGGGTACTGCAGCGTTAACACTCACAACACAGTGATCAATCTTATCAGAACATGTACTGAAGTTCAAATGGATTTGCTAGATTGCGCTTTATATTTTAAGACTCGCATTAGTCATAGCCTGCAGTGATAATTCTCATCAGAATATATACTGAATTCAAATGGCTTTGTTAGATTCTACTTCAAGTCGGTAAATCTAGCTATAATAATTAAAGTACAAGCACAGATTCCTCTGATCCATGTTTTATTTTGGGGCATCATGGTATTAATTTTGTGTTTAACATACCTTAGTATAAAAATGCAACACTCAGCATTTACAAAAATATATATAAAAGTGGAACATTTCTGCAGTCTACATATTTTTTTGTTTTGTTTTTGCAAATCATTATTTCAACAAAAAGTCTAAATTCAAACAATTTTCTAATCAGAATATTGTATACATGCTGTACCATTAAAACAGACATTTTTTCCTAAGTTTTACTCAAAGTGCAAAACATAAACAACCTAATAAGATGCCAAACGACACACTTTTAATCTAAATTCAAAGTTCTTTCAAATTTTAGACCCCCCCCCCCCCCCCCACATAAAGCCATGGCACAGTTTGGCACATGTGCAACAATTATGTTTGACAAAATGTTTTATCAATTATAAATTGAAAGAGTGATCTCTCGTACTCGTAGTGTAGCTGACAGAGAGAGAGAGAGAGAGAGAGAGAGAGAGAGAGAGAGAGAGAGAGAGAGAGAGAGAGAGAGAGAGTGTGTGTGTGTGTGTGTGTGTACATGTCTGTCGTGTGTACCACTACCAGTCATTCTATATCCATTATTTTTTGCAAATGTTGCAACTAACCAACTGGATTCGAGAAACTTGGACAATTAATTTCGGTTTTTTTGAACCTAAAGAAGAAACAATATTAATACAAACTCACAACCAACTAAGAACACTAGGCAGGTACATGAAGACCCCCCCCCCCCCCCCCCCCCCCCCCCCCACTTCTATTGAAACAATCAAACCTTAAAACAAGAGCAAAGAAAGCAGCCAAACGTTGTCAGCCCCTGGAAGCTGGACACGGCCTCATTTGTTTTAAATAGCATTCTCTAACAGCCTTCACTTGGGTTACCTGGAGTCTGCTTTCTGTTCATACCTACGTCTGGTTTGGGTTGTGTGTCGTAAAAACACCTGTGGGATGAAAATAAAAAAGAACACTGTAGTTAATACATCAAATAAAAAGAACGCAATTACCTTGGTGTAGAAAAATAACAAAAATATCTTTCATAAACAACACGAGAAATTGTAAGACAAAAGGGCGTGCACACATATATGTGTAAACACATCCGTACTATAACCCATGGCCATACACAGGCCATACAGTGTCTGTAAAATGCAAACTGGAACTGGAAGTTAGACATATATGAATGTGTGCACATTAATGCGCAAACCCATCAGAACATCCTATCCATGTATTTCTTCTTCTTCTTCTGCGTTCCCAGGCCAAAAGGCCACAATGGGTAAAGTACATATGTGTCCGTTTTCAGTTTTCACTGGTATCCCCGCTGCGTACAGCCGACACATACTGATTTCGGAGGAGCTCAAGGGAGAAAAGCTATTTGGAAGATGCTTTTTTGGAAAAAAGGCAGGAGAATGTGCCAGCATGTCAGAAAGACAGTAAGCAAAGGAAAAAGGCATAGTCAAAGAGAGTGGCAGGTTAGAGGAAGTTACAAGCACAAAACTTCCAGAAGGTGGGGGAACCATTTTTACGAGACTTCCCGGTATCCCCATGGGGTGAGACTTGTGGAGCGGGCGGGGTCGTCCAGCTCCCCGTATGGAGGCACTGTTAGCTTTCTAACATGAGCAATTGAGGAAATATACCACTAAAGCTGGCCTGCTAATAACCGACTTATGTTCTTGTATCATCTCTCCTCTCCATAGTTCTTCTTTTGAGTTCCCAGGCCATTTGGCCATTTAATGGGTGAGGACTGAGTCGGGTTTTCAGTTTTCACTGGTCTCCCTGCTGCATTCAGCAGACATCTTTAGGTTTTGGAGTGAAATCAAAGAAGATAATTATTTGGAAGATTTTTTATTTTGAGAAAAGGCAGGATAATGGACAATAAGGCAGAAAGATAGTACTTAGTTGAGTTAGTAGATGACAGAAAGGAAAGGGAAAACTTCCGAAAATACAGAGTCAAAGAGAGGGAGTCCCAGACAGATTTAGAGGAAGTTACAAGCACAGAACTTTAGAAGGTAGGGAAACTATTAGACTGTTACTGTGTTAGTATTGTTTTTGCTCCTTTTGCTATCTTTGCTGTTTTCTTGTGTGTCTTTGTTGATAAAGGCGCATTCGCCGACATATCCAAATGTTTTGTTGTGTCTCCTGTGAATAAAATAACGTCTTGTGTGCTTGTTTGTTTGTTGTCTGTGAATAAAATAACATCAGTTTAAACTTGTTGTGTGCTTGTTTGTTTGTTGTATATTATCAGGACTGCTAGTAGGAGAAGGTCCCCAAACAAGAAACTAGTATTACTATTAGTAACAGTATTCCCGAAACCCCCAAAACCTGACATAAAAGATTTAAAAAACCTGACTTATTTCCCCCAAAATGGTTGAGCGGGGAGGGTGGTGGGGCAGGGGTAGGTGGCTGATGTCAAAACTTTGAACTAGGATTAGGAACATTCACAATCTCCGAAACTTTTGTTGACCAGAGATGCAGGTCACGGGTGGGGGCCTTTTTGTTTTTATACGTCATCTTCGGAATACGAAGGGTGTGTGTGTATGTGTATGTGTGTGTGAGCGCACACACATTTTTTAAAGTTGCTCCAAATTACGTCATTGCTTACAGAACGTTCCATGACGTTTTAATGAAGTTTCTCAACTGGGGAATTGTTTATACGGCTCTTAACTTCAACTGTTCAAGAGCCGGAAGACACCAGTTTTGGCAGTGGCACTCCAAAAAACTGAAGCCACACGTTTCGTCACCCATAAACCAGATTTCCAACATGTTCTGGAAAATTAGCACCCCTGTGCTATACACAAGACCCCCCAGTATCCCCACGGGAACAGACTCGCGGTGGGCGGTGCTGTCCAGCTCTGAATGGAGGCACGAAGCCACCCACTACCAATCTCTAGTTCAGGACTATCATATTCTTGCTTTCCATAGCATAAATACATTGACAGAGGGTCCGTAACCCGCATTCTCCAGGCTACGGCTACGGGGCTAAATCACGGGACCAAAAAAATTATGCGCAAGTGTCTTGAAAAACTAACATTGACTCCCAATATGCAATATGTTCCTAACCCTAATCTTAACGAAACTGTTTTGCATTAAATATATGAATAATGATTTGATACTGGTGACTGAAAATTTCTGAAAAGGGGACTGGCACCAAAAATTGAAAACATAAGCAACGAAGCTAAAATTGTGCATGTGGGTATTTTTTAAAACTTTTCTGGGCATGATGTTATCAATTGCTAAACAAGAGATGGACTTGCATCCATGGGTGCATTAGAAGCATTAGAAGCTTGCGTCACTCACATCACATGCCTGTTTTATGCATGGTACATCATTATTTTCCTTTGTTTTCATGCTTCTGATTAAAATCACGTTATAAAACACAATATGAGCGGATTCTACATGCCCCAAACTTTAAAGTTCAGAGCATCATTGATTTACAGTTTGCGATAGTTTTTTCATAAAAAAATAAAGCAAAAAATAGCGTCACTCACATCACAGCATTACACCGTGCACTCTAACATGTCTTAGATAACAGAAGTATTTCACGTGGAGTTTCTCTCCGCGTTCCAATTTTTTTAAAAGTGTTTTTCTTCAAAGCCTGGGATTTACTTTGCAAACTGTCATCAAGACATTACACCGCCTACAAGGCAAGCAGCACATTTTTTGACAGTTGATTTTGATAGCACAAACGTTTGATGACTCATGACATTTTCTTTTTAAGTTTTAAAACATCTGTTTTCATAAAGTAGTTGTGTTCATCATATAGTAAAAAGCCAACTGTCCGTCCGTGTGTGTGTGTGTGAAATACAAAACTGGCCTTATAACTCCGCCGTTTTTCGATCGAATCGCTTCAAATTTGCTGTGAGCCCTAACGGGGCGATGGCAACGGCAACCGAGGCGGTCGTGTCATTTGCGCAGTTTCGCAAATGCGCGAAACGCGCATCCGCCGGCCTCTCGGCGCCCGTATCTCTGGCGTTTCTGGGCCAATTGCCTTCGAATTTGGCAGGAAGATGATGACCGGGGCCGGGGACTATCCGTGTGCCAAACCGGAAGCGAATCGGTTCAGAAACGCGCGCGCTAGACGCCGCTTCACCTTTTCACGAATAACTCCGCCGTTTCTTAACCGAATCGCCTCAAATTTGCTGTCAGGCTTGCTATGACCCGGGCGGAGGGATGGTGGGGGGGGGGGGGCCAGTGGCGATTACAAGGGGATGACACTACACGTATCTGTATTATTTAAAAATCGGGACTTTACTGCTTTAGCACTGCCTCCGGGCATTGCCTCCAGTATTGTTCAATACTGCCATGGGGTTAAAACTGCCACGGGGCAATTGCTAGTATTTTTAAAAAACAGAGCAAGCATTGCTTCAAATTCAGAAACTCAAATACCAATTACCTTTTGATGAATACTAAAGCCAGTCCCGTTTTTTGACGCTATTTTATGGCTAATTTTTAATAGCAGTTTTCCGGATTTTTTAACATATTAAATCTATTATTACCATATTATCCATGATTGTCAAGCTTCTTTGGCCATTTATCTTTAATTTTCACAAAATTACAGTTGGTCTTTGCAATCAGGATATTAATTAGTCTGGAAAGAGGTTCTGTTGTCACCAATATTAAAGACGTAGTTATAAATAAGAAAATGCATTTGTTTACGAAAAATCCTGATGAGCAAGAGTTATACCCTTGAACATGGTCCAAGTGTTGCAACAACCTCATAACGCTAGCCACTGTGTATGATTATGCTGCCTGAACACTCTCAAAGCAAACATGCACTCCTAAACCTTAGTTTTGTTTCTGTCTCACCTGCTTTCTTCACATGGGTTCTCCCTTTGCTCTGAGGAAGCCAGTACAAAATCCTGGAAAAAAAATTTGAACTAGCATTTTTTTCATGCCTTGACACTTTGACGCAGTCTGTCGCCTGAGGCAGTCTGTCGCTCCCTCTCTCCAGTACACACACAGACAGACACACTCATGCTCAACAGTTGGTCACAAACTTGCTTCCATTACTAGTACATGGTTCATTCCACTTTCCAGACAAAGTGTAGGCATATGAATAACAAAAATCTAATATACTCGATTGCTATACGACTGACATTAAAACTTATGTTATCCTGCCCCATCTCACCACCTTTACAGGTTGATTACCAATGCTAGTTTGCTAGATGCATGATGACCAATGGGAAAGGGTTGGTCACTTGGTGAGAATGATTGGCAGAGTGAATGTTTTGCACGAACCTAACAATAACATATATGTTAATGATTGCTGTTGAGTGTTGTCTTTGACACAGCCTTTCTAAGTTGACTTGTCAGGCAGTCCATTCCACTCACTGGCTCAGATGTTGTCATGGAAAATAAGCGCATACAGCTTAAAGGTATGCGCTATATTGGCAGTATATAAATCTTCTTATAAAAAATTGATTTCCTTAACCCTCTTGCATTTATTTCGCCCAAAATCGCCCAGGTTCCGGAAGTTGCTTCTGTGTATTCAAGCCGCCCCAAAACACCTGTAGCTTGCCCTTAATTTCAGACCCCCTCTGATGGCATTTTCATCACATACTAAGTTCTGGCTTGTTGTCCACACACTATGAAGAACTTTTCACTTGCAATGATGTGATAGTAACTGTATGACAGTGCATCCATGGCACTCTGTGCGCTTCAAAATATAGATTTTCCCGAAAATGTGTGAAAGAATCTGAACACTAGAACTTAGGTTTTTTTTGTAACAAATGCGAATGCAACTGCAAGAGGGTTTTAAACCCTTTCATTGCCAGCCATTTTTTAGGCAAAAAATACCATTTAACTTGCCTGGGTAGAGAAAACAAAATGTATCTGCAATATTGCAGATTCCTCTGTGACATGTATAACGTAAGGCCTATCCTTACCTCCCAAAATTATGAAAACTAGCGCAACGCCGAGTACCGGTAACGCCTAGTACCGGTAACGCCTAGTAACGGTAACGCCAAGTACTGGTAACGCTGAGTACAGCAAATTTGAAGCGATTCGGTAAAGAAACGGTGGAGTTATAAGGCCCGGTTTCCCGTTGGCGCTGCTCTGAGAGTGACATGCTCTCCCTAGTAACGGCAACGCCCAGTAACAGTAACGCCAAATACTGGTAACGCTGAGTACAGCAAATTTGAAGCGATTCGGTTAAGAAACGGCAGAGTTATAAGGCCCCGTTTCCCGTTGGCGATGCTGTGAGAGTGACGCGCTCTCCCTAGTAATGGTAACGCCTAGTAACGGTAAGGCCAAGTACTGGTAACGCTGAGTACAGCAAATTTTAAGCGATTCGGTTAAGAAACGGCAGAGTTATAAGCCCCGTTTCCCGTTGGCGCTGCTGTGAGAGTGACGCGCTCTCCCTAGTAACGGTAAGGCCAAGTACTGGTAACGCTGAGTACAGCAAATTTTAAGCGATTCGGTTAAGAAACAGCGGAGTTATAAGACCCAGTTTCCCGTTGGCGCTGCTCTGAGAGTGACGCGCTCTCCCGATTCTCTTCAAATTTGCTGCCAGGCTTTGCCCCGGCCACAGAAACGGACAGCAAATTTGAAGCGAATCGGATTAAAAAACGGCGGAGTTATTTGTGAAAAGGTGAAGCGGTGTATATCGCGCGCGTTTCTGCATCGATTCGCTTCCGGTTTGGCACATCCCCGTCCCCGGTCATCTACATGCCAAATATGAAGGCAATCGATCCAGAAATACCAGAGATACAGGCGCCGAGAAACCGGTGGATACGCGTTTCGCGCATTTGCCAAACCGCGCAAATGACACGGCCGCCTCGATTGCTGTTGCCATCACCCCACCCCGTTAGGGCTCACAGCAAATTTGAAGCGATTCAGTCGAAAAACGGCGGAGTTATAAGGCCCGTTTTGTGTTTCAGACACACACACGGACAGTTGGCTTATTACTATATGATGATAGGGTCTTCAGATAACAGGCCCTGATTTGAGGCTTTTTACTGACATGGGTGTTAAACCATTGTAGTGCAAAAATGCGACATTGGCAGTGAAAGGGTTAAGGTGGAGGTGTTTGACAACTGCATATTTTAAGTTTCACTTTACCTCCTTATAAAATCAAAATAGCAGATTTTGAAGAATAAAAACCATTCAAATGTGCCTTTTTTATATGGAACCCAAAGCTGCATCATAAGCACTAATCTGGGCCAAATTGCAAACTGTTAAGATACGCCTGTCGCAGTCAAAAGTGTAGCTCGTGCAAATCTGCCGCTTGCTACTATGAGAGTGTGTATTTGCGACATTGAGCATGAACCACAAATTTCACTTTTTTGTAGGGTTAGGGATAGGGTTAGGGTTAGGTAAATGGTTCAAGTAAAGAAAGAGTGAAATTTGTGGTTGTCGCAAATACACACTCTCATAGTAGCGAGCGGCAGATTTGCACGAGCTACACTTTTGACAACGCCCACCCCCCAATACACCACCAAATTTTCTCATTGAAAATGTTGGCTAAATTCACATTTATGCCCGTCAACCCGGTCAAGAACGATAATCTGTTAACTGAAAAAGCAATCGCTATGTTCTTTTCTGTTACAAATTATCGTTCTTGACGCCAGCAGACAGGCATAAATGTGAATATAGCCAAAATGTTCACTAAGAAGCAACATTTTGTCTTGCTCTGGAAAGGGATAGGACTGGGAGGGTTAATAATAGTATCACACACACTATCAGGTTGGGGTCTGTTTCATGAAAATGAAATTAAGTGAAAGAACGACTTTTCAAGATTCATCTGATGGCCTTATCTATTGTGCAAATTCTTGATAATCAGACTTCTAAAACTAGTTGATCAACACACATTAGAGTCATCCTTTTGTATGGCTCATTCATACTATTACTAGTCACTGTTAGGGAGTGTGTAGATTTTTTAAGTCGTTTAACCCGACATCGCTCACTCAAGTGCCACAAATAATAACAAAGACGAAAAAAGAATCCATACATAAGCCTACTTAAAAAGAGCGTCAGATCAGGATATTTCAATGCAACACGATGCGATTCAATATGCCACAATTAAACGCATAGCTTACATAATAAACACTTACAACAAACTGCACAGTAGCGGTGTTCTTAGTGGGTAAACACAATGGCGACTGGGGATTACAACTCCAGCAGAGACGGGGATGTCGACTGCTGATTGGATGTTTTACAAGTTGTCATCTGTCTCACGGAATATCGCGAGGATGGAGTAGGCCTTGGCACTAGGCCAAGCCTTGAAACGTCTACGTTTACCATAATCAATCACAAAAATGTGTTGCATTTTATTTGATTAAAGGGAAAAAAATAACATAAACTATCAATTAAAGCTTTAAAATGAAATGAGGTAATCGGTTTTGCTGATACAACAAAAGTTCATGAAAGAGGGCAAAAGGCTGAAATAGACGTAGGCCTACGGTTGCCGGAGAAAACGGCCGCTGACGAAAACGGCCCTTGTCCTACGAAAACGGCCCTTGTCCTACGAAAACGGACCTACTCAGAAAACGAAAACGGCCTTACTGTCAATAACGAAAACGGCCCTACCCAAAATACGAAAGCGGCCCTACTCAAAATACGAAAACGGCCCTTGTCTTACCAAAACGGCCCTACTCAGAAAACCAGGTCAGGTCAGGTCAGGTATTAGGACGACCAGGCCTTGCAGCCTCTCAATGCGTCCTTCCTTTTGGTTAGAGTTTGGCAATTGCTGTGGCGTTTTTTAGCATCCATATTGATGCACTAATCATGAACGTACTTTAACAGGGCAATTTTTGGTTGGAAACCAAAATGGCCCTTCTGTCAATAATGAAAACGGCCCTACAACAACCACTTGAAAACGGCCCCGCTGTTTATTATACTCCTGCTTTCCTAAGTATAGGGGGTAGGGGTATTCTGGAATCACTTTGTCCGTCTGTTTGTCTCTATGTCATTTTCAAGTTCATGTGTCACATTAAAGGTCAAAGGTTTCCTGCTTTTCTACTGTTGCACTTTTTTTTTACCCGGCCAGGGGACGGGTCTGTCTGTGTGCTGTCTGTCGGTGTATAGATTTTCTTATAAACTACTGGACGGATTTTCATCAAAATTAGCAGAGGGGTAGATCAAAGTAGTGGTAAATGAAAGGCAGGAGCTGTGCCGGTCGGGGTTCGACCCTGGGGGCCGAGTATGGTAGCCGGATTGGTCTTGCCTAGACACTGCCAGAGGTCTGTGGTCCTCCTCTGCACGCATCATGTGCGACCTTACTGTCACACATGTCCCCTGCTCCTTTGCATCCATCACATGTGGGGCCCGAGTAACGGTCGTGCATGACACAGTCTGCATGCATCATGCGGGGCCTGGATGTCTCCGGCTAGACCGGGGCATTAAACGGTCGTGTATGACTTTTAAGTCGACTTTCCCTCTACCACACGTCCCCTGCCTCCCCCCCCCCCCCCTCTCTTTAAAATCCGTTTTTGTTACAAATCAAAATCAATCTTCAATATCCCCCCATTTTGCCCATGAGACGAGCGTTAATGTCTAGCATTCGTCTCATGGGCAAATTTGACTGAAATTTTCTTTATTTCGTGAGATAATTGGGGTGGGCTTCTTACCCGCCCATGCGCTTTTTACCCCGTCTTCCCCCTAGAAAGGAAAAAAAGGGAAGGGAAAGGAAACGGATTGTTTTTTTGTTTTTTTAATCTCATAAACATTCATCTGCACAGCAAACGGTGCATAAAAGAATAATCAAATTATCCCTGACTGTTTTGGGATCTATCTTCTTCTCCCTCATCAGTTCACTTTCTACAGTATCTTTGCTGAACTTATTTTCTTTCTTTTTCGTACTACCCTCTAAAGTGCAGCAGAATCTTCAACGTGATGCACACACGCTCACACACTAGCTTCACACGGTATGAATGTGTCAGTACACCAAAAACTATTGGTCACACAGAAGCCCAGACATTTTTGTATCAAACAACAACACTAAACGCTCTTCAAGGGAAATGACCATCTTATTTTTTCATACAGACAAAAGGATGAGAGAGAGAGATGACAGATTTTTAAAAATAAAGGAAAAACAACAACAGAAAATGAAGAGAACAAAAAATCCCAGGTGGAAGTGGTGAAGGAAGAAAGCACATGCAATGGGTTCATCTTTTCTATCCCTTGTGATATAGTCTATTTTGATGTGGGTTACTACATATACACACTATGGTGAGTGGATTAGTGAGCAAGATAGCGGAGGGCAGATGACTGAATGAATGAATGAAAATCTGTTTAACGTCCTCCGGTCTGGAACAGATCGACACATATATGGAACCGTAGTAGATATAAAGATGGTGGGAACGATCTTGGAGGCAATGTCCGAAGGCAGTGCAACACCAGTAAAGTGCCGAAATGTTAGCAATACAGACATAAGAACTGTTGGCAGATGAATGATTGGGTATGGTGTGAGAATTACCGCATGTTACATTTGATTAATGTTTCATGTTTTTAATTCATGATTCTGATGTTTACTTTAGTAAAAAAAATTGTATTATCTAATTTTACACGATGGAAGACAATTTTCCATGTGCGTTTGTACAATGGACAATAAAGAAACTTATGATGTATGACGAAAAAGAATACCCTTGGCGGAGGTAACTGACATGTTAGGAACGATAACTGGTGTGTGTCACGTGACCGGTGTAGGGATCACATGATCAAACTTGTAGCTTGGTCAATAACGAGGAAGCTGCAGTTGTTGCTTCCATTATTTTTGCTGCGAATTTCAAAATGAATCAGAAAGCATTTGTTGCTCTGATGTTGTGCATTCATGGCCAGTGTGCATGGGGTCAAGAAAAGCCCAATTTTATCATCATGTTGATGGACGATGTGAGTAAATTGTAAAACTAAAATAGTAAAAAAACTAAACTAAGTAATTTAGCGGAAGCCGGTCAGATCGGACTCGTGCCATTTCGGCCCCGCTTTTTTTGGTCGTTTCGGCCTCGCCCAATGAGTCAAGTCGGCCTCATGTCCGTCCAAGTCGGCCTCGTTTCCGACCAACCCAACTCTATGGGTTGTTTTTTGGTTGTTGTTTTTTAAAGACACAAGCAAAAGCAGAAAGAAAGAGAGAGAGACAGAGAGGGAGAGAGAGAGAGTGTGTGTAGCAGAAAGAAAGAGAGAGAGACAGAGAGAGAGAGACTGAGTGTGTGTGTGTATCTGTGTATCTGCAGATTATTGTTCAAAGGTGCAGTGCATGTTACAGTGCAGGTATAAAACATGCACATGTTACGTGTAAAATATTTATATAAAAGTCATTAAAATGTTACATTGCAGGTATAAAACATGCACACATGTGTGTACGGGCACGCAAATACACACATCACGAAAAATAGTTGGCACTTAATCAGTTACGTGTAAAATATTTATATAAAAGTATACATGTCTGTAATTCATATCAGCTTTGCGCAGCTATAAAAGAAATTGTAGAACACACACACATGCACACACACACACACACACACACACAAATATCTTTAAAATAAGTCGATCAGCACATAATTACTTGTAGAACATTTACATTAAAGGTCTATAATTCACATCACTCAAAATCGCCTTGTCAAACTAAGGCTGTCAGACGTTACATAGTCATTAACATCCATGCAGGTATGAAATATGCACACGTTACGTGTAAGATATTTATATAAAAGCCATTAAAATGTTACATCGCAGGTATAAAACATGCACACACGCGTGCATGATGCGTGTACGGGCACGCACATGCACACATCACGAAAACCATTAAGCATTTCATGGATTTTCGTTTTTATTACTTTTTTTTGGTCATGATTTTTTTCTTAGATTATGCACGCAAGATACCTAAATGAACGGGAAAACAAAGCACACCGAATAAGGAAACAAAGCACGGTAAAGGTCAAGATGTGCCACCCCCCCTACCTATCTCGGTTAATTGTATTGTTCCGTTATTGGCTTTCTTACCATACATAAAGCTGTATTTTAGGAACATTTTTAGCTAATAACCTTTTTGGAATACTAACCCTAACCCTAACCCTAGCCCTAACCCTAACCCTACCCCCCACCGTATAAGACGGAAAAACGCAACGAACCACAACTGTGACAAATCGCGGTGTACTGCAGTACATAGTGGGGGTAGGGTTAGGTTTAGGGCTAGGGTTAGGGATAGGGTTAGTATTCCAAAAAGGTAATTAGCTAAAAATGTTCCTAAAATACAGCTTTATGTATGGTAAGAAAGGCAAAAACGGAAAAATACAATTAACCGAGAAATACATGGGGGGTGGCACATCTTTACCTTTTCCCAAAGCACACACACACACACACACACACACACACACACACACACACACACGGCACACACACGCATACACACACACACCAGGGCCGACCTGGGTCACATTAGAGGGGTGGTTACAAAGAAGGGCATGGAATGGTGTATAGACCCGTGTGCATGTTTTTACTATAAGAGGAGACCTCAGGAGTGAACCTAAGGCCGAAATGACCAGGGCTTGAGGCCGAGTTGACCTGTACCCGGGGCCGAGTTGGCATGAGGCTGACCTGGTAAAAGGCCGAGTTGACTGGCATTCAATTTAGCCCTCCCCTTCCTTCCCCCTCATGTTCTCTGATTTTGATATCAATAAGACAAGGATATTCAGGCATCAGAATTGTCAGAGGATCAGAGGATTTCAGACGATAATGAATTTCTGACAGAGGATTGGCTTCTACTGTCAGTGGTTTTGCCTTTAATTATTGAGTGTTAATGTTATCGTGTGTTACAATTAGCATTTTAAAGTGATTTATCACTATATTAAGCCTTTTTTGTGGTATTCGGAACTCATTTCAGTGTTGTCCCTCTTTAGTCTAGGGCCTTGATGGCCCTTTTACCATAGTTTTCAGAGGATTGGACTTCAGACTATTGATATTCTGATGCCTGGATAATCTATGTAAAAAAACCACCCCACAATTTTTAAAAAAGTACGCTTGATTTGATATTGTACGTACACGCATATACACACACGCTTTCACACACACACACACACACACACGCATATGCACACGCACATGCACACGAACACACACACACACACACACACACACACACACACACACACACAGTGATGACACACTGACACAGACACATATAGTGATATACACACACAGTAGTAGTAACACACATACACAGTCAGACATTGTCTCTTTCATTGCCTGTCTGTCTGTGTGTGTGTGTGTGTGCACACACATTTTTGTTTGTGTGTGTGTGTTAAATGTGAACATCTCTAAGTTGATGAAATGAATTTTAATTATAATTATTTGGTTGGTATAATTTCGTTTTACATGTTTGATTAATCAATTTAATGTTCTTTCAGTTATGTTGTATTTCTGTCATGTTGTTGCACCTGAATTTCTCTTTTGGAGATATTAAAGTATACTTGAACTTGAACACACACACACACACACACACACACACACACACACACACACACACACACACACACACACACACACACACACACACACACACCTAGGACTCTCTATGTGACGAGTGTGCATGTATGTACATGCGTGCATGTTTGGATAACCTCTTGATATAAGTGTGTTCTGGTGCCTGAGTGGTGAGGCACTTGTTCACGCTGGACCTAGTGAGAGTAGGTCCCCTGTAAACTCGTTTGTAAATGTACCAGTGTGCAGGGCTCCCAGGGACCCCCATTTGGGGGTCTATAAAGCAATAAAATTCTAAAGGACCCTCTAAAAGAATGTGCAGGGGGTCCCAGGGATGCACTAGAAACATTCCTTTTAGCATTCGCAATGCTACTGGGACCCTCTATCCTGCCTCTAGGACCCTCTATTCTGTAAGTGAAGGAGTCCCTGGGACCCCTTGTTTTGTGGGACGATTGGGAGCCCTGGTGTGTATGTATGTGCGTGCAGGAGCTAATTAAAAATATGAACTGCGTTGTTGTTTTTTCTTTTGAGAATTCAGTGAACTTGAAATCTTTTTTTAGCGTTCAACTTTTTAACTTTGATAGCAATGATTAGTACAGAGTGATAGCAACTCGCTCAATGTTGTTTTTCGTGCATGTATCTTTTGTTTGTTATGTGTGACTCATACTCACTGTTGTTTTGTGAAATAGACGATTTTCGGAAAAAAATTGGGGAGAGCACTTCGTGAAAATTACAGTTGCTTACCTCCATTACTCGGTCAAATGCCATAGCAACAATGCAACAATGGCGTCGAAGCTTGAAACTGCAGGATGCGAGTCAGCGACTTGCAAACATTTTTTTAGAAAAATTAGGGGTGGCCAGTAGCCACAAACTGATAAAACTTGCATAATGTGACGTAAAAATACAAATGACATAATCTTTTAGAATGACACACGGTGTTCTAAGTGCTGTATGTCTGCTGAAACATACAAGTCAGTTGACCGATTGAATTAGGCAAGATCACTCCCACACACCATGAAATTACTCCCCTTAATTATTTCCGAACAATTCTTATTGGGAGAGAAGGGAATCTGTCTGTCAAGAGAAAGATTTCCTCATCAAAGGTGGAGCACGAACGAAAATTCGGAAATAAAGCAACAAATAGCTTGTTGTGTGTTCCTTTGCTTTTATTCTATAATAATAATAACAACAATAATAATAAAAATAAAAATGAAGACATTTATCCTACTATGTAGGCTACAGGGCGCTTTGCTCATAACAATATTCAAAAATAGAATAAACACATGTAACAGAATCCAATAATGTGAGTAGCAAGTGCAGATGACAGTCAATAACAACATCTACTTCTACAACTTGTACTACCACTACAACCTCCACCACCACTACTACTACTAGTACTACTACTACTACTACTACTACTACTACTACTACTACTACTACTACTACTACTACTACTACTACTACTACTACTACTTCCACAACCACCACTACCACTGCTACTAGTACTACTGCTTACAAGTACAAAACTGGGACCAAAGACAATTAGTGAGCTAAATCTAGTCCTTGTGAGTTATTCCACTGCACTAGTGCCATTTTCGTGGTTGGCTTGTTTGTCCATGGATATTTCTTTGGACTTGTTGTGGGCAGATTGGCTGGGGAGACCTGGGCGTGTTTGGAGCCCCCAGCAAGGAGACGCCCAACCTGGACTGGATGGCATCACAGGGAATGCTCTTCCCTGACTTCTATGCTGCCAACCCCATCTGCTCCCCTTGTAAGTTAGGCTTTGTTAAAATCATATACATTCGCCGTTTTCTCAGTGTATTTTGGGCCTAGAGAACAGTGTTCCCTGATTTCTACTGTGCTTTCTGCTGCCCTTGTAAGTTATGCATTGTTTCGTATGAATTCGCCGTTTTCTCAGTTTAGTTTGGACCTAGAGAATGGTGTTATCATATCATATCAGTTTAGGCTTTTGAAGCCTTTTGCCCTCTAGATATTTTCCAAATGTATAAATTTATATATTTTCATTTTTGCCCGTGAATTACTTTGGCTGTTGTGTATTGTTTTTTTAATTTATTTCTCCAAATGTGTGTGCTCGTGTTCCCTGATTTCTACTGTGCTTTCTGCTTCCCTTGTAAGTAAGGCTTTGTTTCGTATAAATTCGCCGTTTTCTTAGTCTATTTTGGGCCTAGAGAATCATATCATATCATATCATGTTATATGGCATATAGGCTTTTTAATTAGCCTTTAGCCTGCTATTTCCTTTTAGATTATAATGAAACACAATTACATTTAAAACATTTTTTTTAGTGTACACATACAATGACACAAGCAAATTGATCTGCATACTAATTATTACTGAATACATATGTTAGTGGTGTTCCCTGAATGGTGTTCCCTGATTTCTACTGTGCTTTCTGCTCCCCTTGTGTGTAATTCCAAGGTTTGTTTTGGTTTAAGGGTTAGGTTCTACAAGTCGAAGCGTGTTTCCCCTCTTCAGGTACCTCTCCTGACCCTTTGTAGTTTTAAGCAACACAATTAGATGTGACGAGGGAATGGGTTAAAAGGCTAAGTCTCTAGGGAAGACTTTTAGTATGTTAAATTTTCAAATAGAAAATTTGCCTTTAGCCCACTTCTCTAGGGTATGGGAGATGAGCAACTTTCCCGGCCCCTTTTCATCTAATAAATTTATATTTGTGCCCGGGTTCTGGCTCGTATGATTGAATGAAATACAAGTGGTAGTTTGCTCTAATTGGCAGACAGAGAGAAGTAGGGTTTTACATGAAATTACAAGACTTCCACTCTCATCAGTCTGACCAAAGGGTTCAGAATTATTTGACACTTGTATTTTATTTACTCACAAAATCTGCATAAGAGTATGCAACAATAATAATAAAGCAGCTCAATGGCACCAAAACAAAATATGAATGAAAAACAATGAAATCCGAAAGGATTTACAAGACTTTTGTCTTTCTAGAAGGTTAGCCCCAAGCGGGAAGGGTCACTAATATTCTTAGGTGTCCTGGTTTCCAGTTAGTGTTCTTTGGCACTGTCTTAGGGACTTAGCTCATAGCTGTGCTGAAGTTCCTCCGTAGGGATCGGCGAGTGCTGTGGTGACTTGGCTTGCTCGTCAGGTGAGAGTAGCTCCCAGTCGTTCCGGTTGCGGCGTCGCGGGATGGCACGGTTCAGGCGTGGTCTCCTCGCGGATTCTGGGTGCGGGGCGTCTTTGCGGCGGTCCCGTCTTGTTTCCTTGTGAGTCAGGGATGGTACTTCCTGACCACGATGCCCTGCTGATAATCACAGGAGAAGGTGGATGTAGATCTCTATGGCTTAGAGACAAGGGGCTTCAGCCGGCAGGGAATTAGTGGATCCCAACCGGCTAGAAGGCTGCCCTTGTACAATAGCACTAAGAACACATGACCTGAATTTCAGTTACCAAACTGAGATCAGTAAAACATAAAAGGTGTACGGGAATCAACTGGTATGATTCAGTACCCGGCTAGATCAAAGTCTATAATCAAGCCAACATCACTCTCCATCCAACACCTGGAAAGGAATGTTATCATAGTTAGCAAGGTTGCAACCCACAGGCTTCCTACGAAAAATATACAAAAGGGTTAGTAGGCATAAAATCCGGTTCTTGTACCAAAAGAGTTAAAGTCAAAAACACACACACAAATAATCAGTGCACATAATTAGAACAGCATGTTTACCAATTCTTTTCACTGACACATCTACTCCTTATTCATCATTGAACATAGGATCTAGATCAAAAATAGGATCAAACAAAAACAAATCTCAATCCCAGCCATCAATAATACTCACTAGTTGGGCTATTAGGACTGGCTGGGAGAGAGGCTGATTCTGCAATGTTGCTCAGCCAGGTTTTGGAGGTCTTGTGAGAGAGAATGTTTAGGTGGGGACTTTCCTCACTAGTCAAATTTCCCCCTCCAATTTTAAGCACCCGAGAGCCTATCATTGGTTTATAGCAGTCGACAAGTCACAAGATGACGCTATGATATGCATATTAGTACAGAACGATCACGCGCCGGTTACATCACTGGCACGTGTCACATTCCAATCCTGCCTAACGCGGCGTGTCACATTCCTCTCCCTATCGTGATCGGGAAAGGAGATACGGGGAACAAATGGAGACCGCCAATGTGGGTGTCACCAGAGGAAAAACCCGTGATCAAACAGATAGCGCTTCGGAATCGGCGACCTGTTTGATGTTGAATTATAATTAAAGTGGCGGCCCGAATAAAGAAAGGGGGGGGGGGGGGGGGTGTTTAGAGAGGGGGGGGGGTGTAGATAAAGAAAGTGGGGTTGCGCGTGACACATTGTCACATTGCATCTATTAGAATAAGGCCATGTATGGGGAGCACAGAATAATGTGTGTGTGTGCGTGTGTGTGTGTGTATCAATGTGTATGTGTGTCACACTGTGTGTGTGTGTGTGTGTCACTGTGTGTGTGTGTGTGTGTGTGTGTGTGTGTATCACTGTGTGTGTGTGTGTGTCACTATGTCACTGTGTGTGTGTGTCACTATGTGTGTGTGTGTGTGTGTCACTATGTGTGTGTGTGTGTCACTATGTGTGTGTGTGTGTCACTGTGTGTGTGTGTGTATCACTGTGTGTGTGTGTGTGTGTGTGTGTGTCACTACGTTACTCTGTGTGTGTGTCACTATGTGTGTGTGTCACTGTGTGTGTGTGTGTCACTATGTGACTGTGTGTGTGTGTGTCACTATGTGTGTGTGTGTGTCACTGTGTGTGTGTGTGTGTGTGTGTGTGTGTGTGTATCACTGTGTGTGTGTGTGTGTGTCACTATGTCACTGTGTGTGTGTGTCGCTATGTGTGTGTGTATCACTGTGTGTGTGTGTGTCACTATGTCACTGTGTGTGTGTGTCACTATGTGTGTGTGTCACTGTGTGTGTGTGTGTGTGTGTGTGTGTGTGTGTGTGTGTGTGTGTGTGTGTGTGTGTGTGTGTCACTATGTCATTGTGTGTGTCACTATGTGTGTGTGTCACTGTGTGTGTGTCACTATGTGTGTGTGTCACTGTGTGTGTTTGTGTTTCAGCCAGGGCATCTCTATTGTCAGGCCGCTTGCCAATCAGAAATGGTTTCTACACAACAAATGCCCATGCTCATGATTGTGAGTGGTCATTGAGATTTCTGTTTGATTTGATCCCAAGACTTTTTTTGGGATAGATTTTGTATGACCTGATTTCTATGCCTTCACTTAATTTGAACGAAAGATTTTTGTTGTAAAAGAATTATGTTTGTTTGATCATAAATTTGTTAAAATTGTTATTGTACTAAAGTTAGCATTATTAAATACATGTTACATCTGTACATTGTTTTCGTTGTTTCAGGTTATTTCAGCCTTGAAAGAAACTCAATTAGTTTGCTGAAAAGTTGTTAAACACATGTTCCCGCTTCATATCTCTAGCCTTCATACTTTCCTCACACGCATGCACGCACACACATGCGCGCATGCACATGCATGCACAAGCACACACACACACACATACACACACACACACACACACACACACACACACACACACATTTATATGCTCATAAAGTAGGCGCATACACACAGCCACACCGACACATACCCCCCCCCCCCATCCCACACACATACATACACATACTGTAGACACACACAGTAACACACAGTGACACACACATAAACTCACACATACAGCTACACACATACACACACACACACACACACTGACAACACTTTCACTGCATGGCTTCCTCCTTTCAATTTAACGCATACAAGCACCGGAAAACCTTCACTCCTTAATTCTTTCTCCCTTTTTCTCACACATCCTATGAGGCTCCTTTCACAGCTGTTCCGTTGCACACAAGGTTGAGTTGTTTAGTTGAATGACTGAATCTAGAAATCTTAGATTACAAACTACAACCAAGCATTTCTTCTTAATAAGCATTGTGGCTGTATGTTCTTCATGGTATTTTTAATATATTTCTTCCATCAGATTTATGGTAAAAAACTATTTTTGTTGAACAGTACCATGCAACTTATTTAGTAGAAAATGTTCTTGAATAATACACTTTTTATCGCTAACATAAATGAAAAATGCTCATGATTGAAAATCTGACACGGGTTCCTGGATATAACTAATTTTCTTGCATACTATAGGCCTAACATTATTCTGGACTGTTGTTTATGAAAAGGAACCCGTGTGAAGTTGGCTTGAGAAAAAAGTCCTGAAAGTTAAAAGTTTGTTCCGGAACAGCTGTGCTCTCCATAGACTGAATAAATGCCAGAATGTACTATCATTCTCTTCAGTTAAAAGCCAGATGATGGAATGAAGCCAGGTAACTTCATGAGTTGAAATTCATGAGAAGATCTCGCATTCACATCATTATTAGAACTTTTTTATTATTATTATTAGAACATTTAGGACGCCTAATCAATTGAATGCCCTAGGCGTTTACAATATAAAAATATAATATACACATATAACACCACATATAATATTTAACATATAGCATAAAGAATGGGAACTAAAAATTACACAAACACCCAAAGACGGTCAGACAAACAAACAGACATAGAATTACACACGCGTGCGCGCAAGTGCACACACACACACACACACACGCGGACACCCACACACACAAATAATTATATGCGCTCACCAAGCACAGACGTTCACTCTCAGACATTCACACACCAAGTCATGAAGGAAGGGATTAGTAGTTATTTAGGAAACAGATGAGTTTTGAGATGGCGTTTGAATGTGGGCAGAGAGGATGAGTATCTGAGAGAGCGAGGCAACTGATTCCAAGTAACAGGAGCTTGATATCACCTCACTCCGCATCCAGTGCCCACCCCTCACTTTCTATGCTATACTAGTGAACAGAACTAACCTATCCCACCCTTACATTATTCCCTCTCTCTATCTTCAACTAACAATTCTCAGATCTTCTTACTCCCTTTATGATTTTTGTTTTAAACATTGCCTTTTGCTTAAGAATTATATTCACGTGCAAGCAATTGAACTATTTTTCCCTCTAATAGGCAAGTCATGTTCACTCTCTAAAACCGCGTAACTATTAGAAGTCAGTGTATGTTAGCCTAAAACAGATCGTAGTGAAACAAGTATTGACAACAAATGTAAGACGATTTCATGGAGGTGACCAAATGAGAATTGCATGCATAAACATGCGTGAGTGAAGTTTCTTTCGTTTTTATCACAATGCTTTTACAAATTGGCGTCACATAGCGAATTAAAATAAACATAGTTTCTTCTTCTTCTTCTTTCTTCTTCTTCTTCGTTCGCTCAGACAGTTTCCTGTCATATGAGCGCAGATGCGTCATGCTGCCGTTATGCGCCTAACTATGTGTATTCACTTTCTCTTCCTCTCTATCTCTCTCTCTTCTGAATCTTTTTCTATGGTCACCCCCTAAAGTGTGTACAATTACTTCTATATAAAGAAGTTGGTCACCACCACAGAAGAAGAAGAAGAAGAAATAGTTAGGCCCAGCATGTTTGACTTCGGCTGAAGAAATCTTTGTAAACATTTATAGAAAAAAGGCAGGAGAATGGACCAGTGAGATAGAAAGATAGCAGATGACAGTAAGCAAAGGGAAAAGGCAGAGTCAAAGAGAATGACAGAATTAGAGGAAGTTACAAGCACAGAACTTCCAGAAGGTGGGGGAACTATTTGTACTATTGACCCCCCGGTTTCCACATGGGGGGGAAAAACATAGTTTAACACAGAGGAAGAATCTTCAAACAAAACAAGAACCATGGTATAACACACACATGCACCTACACACGCACGCACACGCACATGCACACACACACACACATGAGCATGTGCGCACACATGCACAAACACACTCTCAAGCGCTTCTCCATCCCCACCCCCACACCCACTATCTCCAAACACACATTCGCACAAACACAATAACATCTATGCTCGGAGATAGATTATGTATTGAACTACGGTCAGGCGTTCTGGTGCTTAGAAAGCTGTGACAGCTAATGAGATCATTGAACCGTTTAATTCCATTCCGGCTTTTATAAAGAGTAGGCCATTATGGTTATGCACTGATCGGAATGGGTAACATACCAGACATACAGAGGCACAGCTGTGTATGTTTAGTTGTTAGTGGTATCCCAGTGATGGAATATTTTCACTTGAACTGAGAATAAATGACACTAGCATGAACTCATACATGTGCACATGCGTGCACTTATGTCATGGGCACACACACACAAACATATACACAGTCACACACACACACACACACACACACACATATACACAGTCACACACACACACAAACCAAAAACACCACATATACACAGTCACACACACACACACACAAACCAAAAACACCACGTATACACAGTCACACACACACACACACACCAAAAACACCACATATACACAGTCACATACACACACACACACAAACCAAAAACACCACATATACACAGTCACACACACACACACACACAAACCAAAAACACCACATATACACAGTCACACACAAACCCAAAAACACCACATATACAGTCACACACACACACAAACCAAAAACACCACATATACACAGTCACACACACACACACAAACACCACATATACTCAGTCACACACACACACAAACCAAAAACACCACATATACACAGTCACACACACACACAAACCAAAAACACCACATATACTCAGTCACACTCACACACAAACCAAAAACACCACATATACACAGTCACACACACACAACCAAAAACACCACATATACACAGTCACACACACACACACACAAACACAAAAACACCACACACACACACACACACAAACCAAAAACACCACATATACACAGTCACACACACAACAAACCCAAAAACACCACATATACAGTCACACACACACACAAACCAAAAACACCACATATACTCAGTCACACACACACAAACCAAAAACACCACATATACACAGTCACACACACAAACCAAAAACACCACACTCAGTCACACACACACACACAAACCAAAAACACCACATATACTACACAGTCACACACAAAAACACCACATATACACAGTCACACACAAACCAAAAACACCACATATACACAGTCACACACACACACACACAAACCAAAAACACCACATATACACAGTCACACACACACACACAAACCAAAAACACCACATATACTCAGTCACACACACACACACACACACACACACACACACACACACACACACGTTCAAGTGCCACTGAAACAGTTTTAAAACTTGATGCTGAAGTCAAAGAAAATATTATGCTAAGAGCTGCTTCTTTACTACACGGTTCAAGTTGCCTACTTGCTGCCAAATTTATAACTACATTGTGTTCAATTTCAAATCAGTGTTTATGTACATGATTTGTGTGGATTTATGCGTTTTCCTCTTTCTGTGTGCTTGTATTGTGTGTATGTATGTTGTTTGTGTGTGTGTGTGTGCTAGCATTGTGTGTATGAATGTGTGTCTGAAATTGCATGTGTGTGTGTGTGTGTGTGTATGTGCACATGCACATGCTTAGGCTCGTCTGCACACTTTCATGTGTGAGTACATTTGTATGGCATGCATATTTGCAAGTATGTGAGCATATATGTGCCTTCAAGCATTGCTTGCGTACATTGCCTGTATTCCTATCTTTGTTCGTTTCTATTTTCTGCAGCCTACGCCACTCCGAACATAGTGGGTGGCATTCCTCGGTCAGAGATTCTTCTGCCGGAGATTTTGCAGAAACTGGGCTACAGAAACAAAATCATTGGGAAATGGTAAGTAGAGTGCGGCTATTACTAGAGCTTTGTATATTGGCAAATGGTGAAATGAGCGATCCTTTACCAGAATCTGATGGCTTTCATTGATAAATTAATTTCAAATCTTAGAAATGCAGTAGCTCTAATTTATGGCTTGTATCTTATATGGTTTGTAAAGAGAAAAAAATCTGAATGTATTTTTTGTGCATGTATATGCATGCTTGTCACCTTGTGGCATTTGCATACATTGTGTGTTCTTTCTGTGCCTCTGCACATGTGTTTTATAGTAGACCAAGATCTCTATCAATGTGTGCATGACACACAGAGAAAGATCGACTGTTCCAGGTCAGTGAGACAATGTAACGGGAAGCACGCTGTCCCTGGAACTTCTTACATGTCTCATACTAATCAAATTCAAAAATCGTCTTGATAAGTCTACTAAATAGTAAATTTATATATATTTTTAGAAGCTTTGACGAATAACTAGGAAAATGTAACTGTATAAACCTTGCCCGGGAAAAAAAAAGTCTGATATTGTTAACAATGGGACTGCATGAAAAGCTTCACGGCTTGTTTGGTCCCTACTCTACTACTACTACTACTACTCCTACTACTACTACTACTACTACTACTACTACTACTACTACTACTACTACTACTACTACTACTACTACTACTACTACTACTACTACTACTACTACTACTACTACTACTACTCCTCCTCCTCCTCCTCCTCCTCCTCCTCCTCCTCCTCCTCCTCCTCCTCCTCCTACTACTACTACTACTACTACTACTACTACTACTACTACTACTACTACTACTACTACTACATGTGTTCAGGCATTTGGGCCAGCAGCCTCAGTACCTGCCCCATCTCCATGGGTTTGACGAGTGGTTTGGGGCACCCAACTGCCACAAGGGGCCCTACGACAACAAGACTAAGCCCAATATTCCTGTGTTCCGCAATGCTGAGATGATCGGCAGGTGGGTTTGTGCTAAGACACCTTTCCCCGTGGGGGATACTAAAGGGATCTTTCTGTACAAATTGTTCCCCCAGCTTTTGGAAGTCTCTGTGCTGGCAACTTCCTCTAATCTATCACTCTCTTTGAATCTGCCATTTCCTTTTCTTACTGTCATATACTTTTGTTGTTGTTGCCTTATTGGCCTATTCTTCTGCTTTTTTTCCTTTAAAAAATATTCCAGGGGATACCTTCATTGCATCTTTTACAAATTATTGTCAGCTCCCACACACCCAACCAACCCATTTGGAACCCCCCCCCCCCCCCTTCTTGACTAACTGATCCGCCCCTACAGTCGGTCTGTTTTTCCATTTAAAAACTACCTACTGGGTGAGTCTTCCTTGGCAGAGATTTGCACTGGGGGTTCAAAATTTCTGTGGGACCATCTGCATGGGTACCATAACACCCCCCACCCACAAAAAAAAAAAAAAATTGAAGCGATTCTGTTGACTGGTTTGTGAATTACAGGGCAAAGCATTTTCACAGAAAAGTGAGTGTTCCTTGGCGGAGATTTGCACTTGAGGTTTAAAATTTCTATGGGACCTTCTGAGTACTATGACACACCCTCACACAAAAATTTAAAGCGATTCTTTTGACTTGTTCATGAATTACAGGGCAAACAATTTTTACAGAAAAGTGAGTCTTCGTTTGTGGAGATTTGTACTGGAGGTTCAAATTTCCAATGGACCATTTGTGCTCCATGATACACCACCACACAAAATTTGAAGTGATTCTGTGCACTGGTTCATGAGTTACAGGGTGAACAAACACACACGCATGCACGCACGCACGCACGCACACATACGCACACACACGCACGCACGCACGCACGCACGCACGAACGCACACTCACTTAGAACTTTATTCTATTGGTATGATTTCCATTTTTTTCTTTTTAGATATTATGAAGACTTTGTAATCAACACAAAGACGGGAGAATCTAATTTGACCCAAATGTTCACTGAGGTAAGAAAATTCATGCAGATATAGAAAAAACAACAACTGTCTATTAGAATATACTGTTTTATGTTCTGATGTTCTGTTGTGTTCAATCAGTGTTCTAGCATGTTCAATTTGGAGAGGGGGTTGATACACATTATAGTTGGAAAAAAAAAGGTATTTAAAATCAGTTGTCATATGAACACATATTCATGCACATACAAAACTTAAAACCACACTCATGCTCACATGGACACACATACACACAAACATATGCGTGCATGCACCACACACACACACATGCACACACCATACCACACCACACACACACCAGACTATAGCTAGGTGAATACAGTGGAACCTCCCTTAGAAGACCCCCCATTATAAGACTCCCTCTCACATAAGACCTACTTCTCTGAGATATTGCCCTTCTTTATAATTGAACTAAAAAACATCAAAACGCTACACTCACACAAGCACATGAAGGTGAAATAAACACTACACACGGCGAATAAAACCAAATTTTCATCTTTAAAAAGACTTTGACGAGGTGACAACACACTAAGCTTAACAATGACGGCAGTAAGTAAGTATTAAAATTATCTCCCTTATAAGACCCCTCCCTTATAAGACCTCATTCTGGATGATTTTTGAAGGTCTTACAAGGGAGGTTCCACTCTATTCATTTCATTAGAAATAGACACTAGCAGAAAAAAACATTCGCCAAAGTTCTCTTTACCTATTACGTCCTATTATGAGGATCTGTGGGGTTACAGCCAAAATGTGTGTTGGCGTTTTATTGACAGTTTTAATTGACGTTATTTTTCTAGGAAGCCACCATTTTTATGGAGAAGCAAACGAAGAAGAAGCAGCCTTTTTTCCTGTACTGGGCGGCAGACGCTACCCACGTGCCTGTCTACGCTTCACGGGCCTTTCTGAACACCAGCGTTCGTGGGCTGTAAGATTTCATTTTGTAGCTGTGTTCTTGGTCAGTCTTGTTATGTTATGGTTGCTTAGGCTAAAGGAAGTGTGCCTCAGTGATACTCTTAAGAGCCAGCCACATGTCCACTAGAATCGCACGACTGTACGATACGATTCGATCACGTGATCTCCAAGAACAAATTTGATTGGCGCATCGAGACCACATGATCGAATCGTATCGTACAGGCGTGCGGTTTTAGTGGACGTGTGGCCGGCCCTTTACACACAAAAAGCACGCACACAAGCTCCAAAAGACAATTTCAGATACATACAATGTTTATCTGGAGGCATATCACTGATACACAAAAAAACATGCACTTTATACATGCATGTACAGAAACTGATGTACATGAGCACATGCACGCACGCACACAGACATACACACAAACATACACACACACACACACACACACACACACACACACACACACACATACCTTTACATTCATAGGTCCCTTATACAGACATACACAGTTTTCAACATATTGAGTAGACAAAACAATTGTAGAAAACAAAGATCCGGCAGCCTAAGGTTTGCTGGAAACGTAATCCGAGAATGTACACACACACACACACATTCATAGGTCCCTTATACAGACATGCACAATTTTTACATATTGAGTAGACAAAACAATTGTAGAAAACAAAAGATCCGGCAGCCTAAGGTTTGCTGGAAACGTAATCCGAGAATGTACTCACACAAACACACACATTCATAGGTCCCTTAGCTTATACAGACATGCACAATTTTCACATATTGAGTAGACAAAACAATTGTAGAAAACAAAGATCCGGCAGCCTAAGGTTTGCTGGAAGCGTAATCCGAGAATGTAAGCAATACTTTAAAGTGTTTAAAGTGATCAAATTTGCATGTCAAGTGATGATGATTCTTATGTTTAGTTACAGAGACTGAGAGAGGCTTTGTTTAAATATGTTCTTGCAGTACTGTTTTCTTTTTCTTTCTTGGATTACAATGTGTGTGTGTTTGTTTGTTTTAGTTTTGGGGATGCTGTACGAGAGCTGGACCATGGCATAGGGGAGATAATTAACACACTGAACAAACTGGGCATCGCCAACAACACTCTGGTTGTCTTCTCCTCCGACAATGGTGCTGCCCTCTACCGCAAAGAAAACGGTAACATAACCATTTTTTTGGAGACTTTAAGCAGCTGCTTCTGTCTGTTAAGCACATAACTAGGCTTTAAACAGAACCATACCTTACTTGTAGATAAGAGATGCACCAGCACAATAATGTGCAAAAAGACACAGTTGAGGAACACAAGATGCTCACAAAAAAAGAAAATAACGCTGAAATGGACAAAGCAAATGCGAACACGTAAAGAAGTTGAAGATAGAACTACTCTAATAGAAGCAGAGTTTTAATCAAAGTTGGCCAGCAATAGGAATTGTTCGGAAATAACTAAGGGGAGTAATTTCATGCTGTGTGGGAGTGATCTTGCCTAATTCAATCGGTCAAACAGGGGAAGTCACTCTACCATCAGCTCTCGTAGCCTATCGACTCGTGTGTTTAAGCAGACATGCAGCACTTAGAACACTAAAAAACTATGTCATTTATATTTTTACGTCACATTTTGCAAGTTTTATCAGTTTGTGGCCACTGTTCACCCCTAATTTTTCTTAAAAAAAGGTTTGCAAGTCGCTGATTCGCATCCTGCGGTTTCAAGCTTCGACGCCATTGTTGCATTGTTGCTATGCTATTTGATCGAGTAATGGAGGTAAGCAACTCTAATTTTCACGAAGTGCTCTCCCCTAGTTTTTTTTCTCCGAATATCGTCTATTGAGCAATTCCTCTGGATGATCAAGTCTGAGAACGCTGCTTTTGATTATGAAACAGCGACAGACAGACACAGATCACCTGCACCACAAGGGTGTACATGCTACTGCATCTAAATTGCCCATTAACAAAACTTTCGAATTAAAAGATAATTTTTATTTTTGTGGACTCATTTGTTAGGGGGAAGTAACGGGCCCTTTCTGTGTGGGAAGCAGACGACGTTTGAAGGAGGCTTCCGGGAGCCGACCATCGCCTACTGGCCGGGGATGATTCCAGCTGGAGTGGTAAGACGGAGGAAACGTCTGTTAAAATCTGGTCGCACTAGGATGAGACGCAGCTTTAGAAAAAATGAAGAGAAAAAACAGCAACCCCCAAATAAAGCAAAATTAGAACAGAAAGTCAGACCAGAAAAAAAGTGTGCAAATTAAGATCTTGATTTATGCCACAATAGAGACGCAGACGCAGACACAGAGTTTTTATTCTTAAAGGCCATAGCCCCTTAGAAGGGGGTACATATATAACAAACAACATATCCTATTACAAAATTAGGTCAAGTTGCAATCATATCACAATAGAGAGAGAGAGAGAGAGAGGGAGGGAGAGAGAGAGAGAGAGTTTATGCAATACCTTAATTATCCACAAACTTTCATTAAAAGCCCTTTATAACTAGCTTTTACGTTAACCCCTTCCCTGTCTGCGGCCCGTGTCTACTACGGGATGTGTGATGTAATTGATGATGTCATAACTTTTGATGTCATGGTCTTGGAATGCTGGTTTTTGTCTTAGACAAGTCAAGAAAGGTATATATCTCAAGACAATTTCGTCAGATTGAGTATAACAGGTCCCTTCTCAATTTTAAAATAAAGAAAAAAAATTCAAATTTTCACCTCAAGTTAATGAATCAGCTAACGAAGGAAACAATGTTACTGGGCAGGTGTCGCACCAGGTGGGCAGTCTGATGGACCTGTTCACCACCTTCACCCTGCTGGCTGGGGGGTCCATCCCCACTGACCGAGTGGTGGACGGCATCGATCTCTCCAATACCCTCTTCAAACAGGCTGTGGTGGACAGGTATTTTTGTGGATTTTTTTGTTTTATATTTTGGTATTTTCTAGTCACAGAAACTCGTTTCTGTGAAATTCGGGTTGCTCCCACCAGGAGAGCGCATCGCTCTAGTACAGCGCCACCCATTTTTGCATGCTATGTGAGTTTGTGTCATCCATCCCACCGGCACAACACGGCCTACTCCTACCGAATAGTGGAATTGGCTTTAACGTGTGTGCAAGATCTTGTGCGTGCGGTTCGCACATGGGACCTCGGTTTAAGGTCTCATCCGAAGGACCAGGAAATAGGAGTAAAGTATCTTTCCCAAGGACACAACACCGTGAACAGAGCTGGGTTCGAACCAGTGCACTCACAAACCCGTTGTATTACGAGCGGTGACTTTAACCAACTACACCACCACGGCGCCTCTAGGTTTGATGTCTGATGATAACAGATTATTATATAACACAGACGATTGTGAATAAGATGGATAACATAGATCTCTACAACACCTTCTTCAAACAGGCTGTGGTGGACAGGTAAGGCTGGTCAGTAATGGCCGAGGGTGGTGGACGGCATACATACATCTCTCCAACACCCTCTTCAAATGGACAGGTAAGGCTGGTCAATGATGACCGAGATTGGTTGACGGCATACATCTCTCCAACACCCTCTTCAAACAGGCTGTGATGGACAGGTAAGGCTGGTCAGTGATGGCTGAGGGTGGTTGACGGCATACATCTTTCCAATGCCCTCTTCAAACAGGCTGTGATGGACAGGTAAGGCTGGTCAATGATGACCGAGATTGGTTGACGGCATACATCTCTCCAACACCCTCTTCAAACAGGCTGTGATGGACAGGTAAGGCTGGTCAGTGATGGCTGAGGGTGGTTGACGGCATACATCTCTCCAATGCCCTCTTCAAACAGGCTGTGATGGACAGGTAAGGCTGGTCAGTGATGGCTGAGGGTGGTTGACGGCATACATCTCTCCAACACCCTCTTCAAACAGGCTGTGATGGACAGGTAAGGCTGGTCAGTGATGGCTGAGGGTGGTTGACGGCATACATCTCTCCAATGCCCTCTTCAAACAGGCTGTGGTGGACAAGTAAGGCTGGTCAGTGATGGCCGAGGGTGGTTGATGGCATACCTACATATCTCCAATGCCCTCTTCAAACATGTGGTGGACAGGTAAGGCTGGTCAGTGATGATGGGGCATAAGGAGAAAGATGTGATGTTTCATTCGTGTGTGCATGGGTGGTTCAGGAAGGATAGGTAAGACATTCACGTGCCAATTCAATGCGTGAATGACTGGGGTTCAAATCCCAGCCTCGCCCTTTCTTTCTTCGGATGGGGTCATAAAGCAAGTCACACTTTTTTGATAATAGCAGGGGCGATCAAGGGAAATATCCCATAAACTGAACGTCGAGTGCTTCGGATGGGGTCATAAAGCAAGTCTGACCCGCGCACGTTTTGCACGTGAAACAACTAACCCTCTGCAGTGAAAAGTTGATAATAGCAGGGCAATCAAGTCAAGTCAAGTCAAGTTAACTATATTATCCCGTAAATTGAGAAGCTACAACCAGGTGCACATAAGCAACACCACAATGAACACATCTTTTCCGTGGTTGGGTGTATGTGATAAAGAAATATTAAAATTCTAAATATTTACGGTTTTAAGTGGGCGTTTGGGTGTTTTCATTGAATGAACTCATCTTTATGAGAAAAAAAAGAAGATTCTCGCTGCCTGTTTATTAATCAAATTGATAGCTAGATTTCTTGAGTCCCTCACCCCAACTTCCCCCTCTCCCCCCCCCAAAAAAAAAAGGATGGTGCTACGGTCTCCATGTGGGAGCAGCCTGAATTTCACTGAGACTCGTCTCTGTGAGTAGTAAATAATGTCAATAGGCAATACTAATATCAATGTAGTCTTTCACTGTTTACTGGATCTTTTGGCAGTCATGTATTATAGTCACCCTCCCCCTTCAAATTTTCACGGAGAAGCAACATTCTGCCAATGTTGGGGGAAGGGATAGGGTTAGGATCAGCCTAGGGTTATTTTTTATAAAACTGAAAGAAGCAGACTTTGAGATTGAGGGTGGTAAACATGAATGGGGGGTGTGTGTGTGACTACAGTCCATCTTTGCTGACCTTTGTTGTGCGCAGGCCTCTGTTCTACTACCGCGGGGACACCCTGATGGCCGTGCGATGGAAGCAGCACAAAGCCCACCTCTGGACCTGGACCAACTACCTTGAGGAGTTCATCTTTCATGTAATTCATTGTCTTCTTCATCATCATCATCATGATCATCATCATCATCCTCTTCATTGATCTCTTTCTTCTTTTCTTCTTCCTTGATGTCGTCATTGTCATCATCATCATCACCATCATCATGGTTGTCATCATCATCATCACCATCATCATCGTGGTTGTCGTCATCATCATCATCATCATCATCGTGGTTGTCATCATCATCATCATCATCATCATCATCATCGTGGTTGTCATCATCATCATCATCATCATCATCATCGTCAGTGTGTGTGTGTGTGCAGCTTTGTGTGCATGTGTGTAATATAAAGATACAGTGATGGTATGTTTTAAAGTTAAGTTCATAAAGAAAATGTTACATGTGTATGCATATTCCATGTTTTTTGTTTTTGTTTGCTTGTGTGTTTGTTAAGCCATTTTACTTATTTGAAACAAAATAGACTAACCCAAGGCTGTTAAAGACCCACCAGATCATGTATCAAAATCACGGGTTTCACATGTTTTCCCTCTTATAGCTGGAAAGAAATCTTGTTTTGACCAGGTCTCACTACCATACAAATGCCCCCAAATTCAAACCAAAACATTTTAAAGAGCAGCCTCAATTTTAAGTTGGGAACATCTGTATGTGGGTCACAGCTACCCAGAAAAAAACAAGGGTCCTAATCGTGGTGCGTCTGTGTATCTTTAAGGAGTTGACTAAGATGATTATGTCTGTAAATAAAAGAGAACTGCAACATGACATCTAGTAAAGAATTTTGTTGTCGAAATAACAGTACTCAAGAGGAGAAGGATTAAGCTGAAATTCCATATACGCTATTTTTCGCCGACTAAAATCGCTGGCGATTTACGATGGTGACGAAAAACGTTACTTGCAATGGCATTGGTGCTAAAATTGCTGGCATTTTTTATGTCGCTATTGAAACATGGAAAAAAACGATTGCACTTTTGGATTTGCAAGCCAAAGTTTTTCACCAGTTTTACGAGTTTCTCCACACTTTTAAAAGCCAAGCTGCTTGCAGAAATGGCGTGATGTTTGAGCTCCGTCCTCTTTTCGATGATTTTCTATGGCGGCAAAAATCACTTCACCAGGCGATAAAATAAAACCATGAGCAATTTTTAACTGCTGATGCACATGTATCATGCCTGTGGGTGTATAGAATGACTGTATCATTGGTGGTGATCAAATGTAATCACAGCCAGTTATCGCCATCGATTTGTTTTGCCTTAAAAATCGTCCATATGGAATTACTACTTAAAGCCCAAACACCCGATTCATAGAATCGGGTCACGCTATTCCGACACAGTGCACGAGACTTACCGCCTCACACAATAGGGAAAAAAGAGGCGAAGTGCTCCTATCGGCTGCAGCAAGCCAGTCGCTTTGCTTCCTTTTTATACTCCGGCTGTGTCTTTAAGCTTGGTTGCCATATTTTAAAGTATGTGTGTGTGCGTGCATGCGTGTGTGTGTGCGTGCGTGCGTGTGTGTGTGTGTGTGTGTGTGTGTGTGTGTGCATATGTGTGCGTGTGTGTGAGACAGGGTATGGATTTATGCCCGGGGCAAGATGTACAAGGGGTAACAACCCATGAACAGATGAACCACACTGCACAGCCCCTTCTCTTTCACCTGGGGCGAGATCCTGGGGAGAAATATGTCATCAAGTAAGCAATGTTTTATAACATTTATATTTGTTAAACCATATGGCGAATCATAACATAAGGACAGTTTAAATTTTTGTCTAACATACACAGACAAGTACAGTGGAAACCTGTTAACTCAAAAACGGATTCCACAAAATATCGGGTAACTCACAATAACGTTTTTTGGGTCCCAATTTAACCCTTCTTTTGGACAAAAAAAGACTTCTGTTTTTTACTTTTTAAAACCTCATATCAGGTATCTCAAAATAAAATTTTAGATTTTGACTTACCAGATTTCCACTGTAAATAGATGGTGCTATAGTAGCAGTGAAAGGAAAAGGCTTTTTTTTCTTTCAAGATAAATGGGAAACTTGGTGCTCTGAATTTATCGAATGCAAAGGAGGAGTTGCCTTATGATCTTCATGTGTGCTGAAGGGGAAGCTTACGTAATTTTTGTGTGATCTCTCTTTTGTTTGAACAAATCATGCTAAACAGAACTTACCACCATATTTTAGGGACTATAGGGTTATACCTTTTTTTTCTTCTCCAGACTGAGACCCCTGCCCTTTAAAATGACTAATTATACAGTAAGAAACTGTTATAGCAAAATCAGAATGTTGTGTCAAAGTTAAGGGGTGTACCTTAAGGGCGGACGAAAATTAACGATTCGTAAGGGGGGGGGGGGGGGTGTCCGCGGAGAGTCCAGGAAACCCCCCTCAGATCCACCCCTGGTACCTTATGATGTGATGCATCTTTTACTTGGTTATAAAGTCTGTAAAGTATGGAACACTGCATAATACAGTGGAACCTCCCTTATAAGACCTCCCATTATAAGACTCCCTCCCATGTAAGACCTACTTCTCTGAGACATTGCCCTTCTTTGTAAGTATTAAAATTACATCCCTTATAAGACCCCTCCCGTATAAGACCTCATTTTGGATGATTTTTGAAGGTCTTATAAGGGAGGTTCCACTGTATATCATATGATGGTGGTGTTGTTCCAGACCAAAGAGTGCAGAGTACAGTGCAGTGATGCCCGAGATCCGCAAACTGGTGGCGGAGCATCGGGCCAAGCTGGTGCCGGGGAAGCCCCAGCTGAACACGTGCGACCCCAGTGTCATGAACTGGGCGCCCCCTGGGTGCCAGAAGATTAACCGCTGCCTGCCTGTCCCTCCCTCCCAGCCCTTCGAGTGTCAATGGCCTCATTAGCATGGGTGATACTCTTTAATTTTTACACTGATTTCAGTATTTTTAATTTTACCAGAAACTGAACTTGTTTTTTTTAATTTGACCAGAAACTGAACTTCATTTTTTTTATAATTCATCAAATTTTTTTGTTACCACAAGCGATTTGGGGCGTTTTGAACTTAGTGTGGTTGTTCTATCTTGGAAGTTTGCAAAAGCAATGTAATAATTTTACAAGGCTTATCAGACTCAAACTGTCTCTATCATTCTAACTGTCTTGTCTTGTTATATCTCTCTCTTAAGTTGCCCCCATGAATCGTCTGATGGGGCTCTGCCCCTGTACCCAGCCAGGGCCATGGGTCCCTGGACCCCTGCCTTTCAGTTTTTATTTTATTTTATTTTGGGGAGTTGCACCTATGCATTAGTGCTCAGTAATTTGACAACATTAGTGATCTTTTGCTGTTTCGTTGTAGTCATCTTCATCTTCTTGGTCAATCACTCAGATAGTTTCCTGTCATATGAGCGCAGATGCGTCATGCTGCCGTCATGCGCCTAACTAAGAAATAGGCACATCATGTCCATCTTCGGCTGGAGAAAATCTTTGTAAGAGTTTCTAGAACAAAGGCAGGAGAGTGAACCAGTAAGGTAGAAATATAGTAGATGACAGTAAGCAAAGGGAAAAGGGAGAGTCAAAGAGAGTGACAGATTAGAGGAAGCTACAAGCACAGAACTTCCAGAAGTGGGGGAACTACTTGTATGAAAGACCCCTGGTATTCCAGGGGGGGGGGGGGTTCGTTGTAGTAAAAGGAAATCTGGCAAAGGTGCAGTTTAGCTGCTGTATTTTACTGACTGTAAGGCACATCATAGTATGATGCGCACCCCAAACAAATTTTACACAGAGATTTGATTAATTTTTGATGTAATAGATTCTTACTGTGTTATTAGTCATATTATAAGGCCCTGGTTTCAGTCTGGATTTTTTAAAAAAGTATCGCAAAGCAAGGCAACTTGTTGCTTATTATCTTCATGAATATTTTTAATGAGAAGATTTGTAGGGTTTAGCCAAACTGCCCCTTTGATGAAAACGTCATGGAGGAGTGAAACATTGCGTGATCATTTATTGCACAGGCCTGCCACTCTTTTGTTTGCTTGAGTGGGATGAAAGTGAAGTTGCGACAAAGACTGCATAGGGGAAGATAAGCATCCAGTCTCTTTTCCCTATATGAGTAGTGAGGACAGAAACACTGGTTATGTCCCTTTGAAACAGTACACATTTTGCACGTCGATAGGCCAGTTGAATTCTCCGTTCAAGTTCCAGTCTGAGTTTTTGGATAGCCGTCACTGTGAAAAGTGTACTGGCCCCACTAACGATAACTCTATCAGCCCGGTTCGCCGAGCTCTTAAGTAATCCATCTTACCCTTTTAGAATATCTTTGGTTGCGATGCCATGCTAGATTTCAAAATGTTGTTTAAATGAAGAAATATTTAAATAAACCACTGCCAGCTGTTTTTGTTTGATTTATTGAGCACAATGTCTTTTCTCTTTCCATGGAAAGACTTTTTTTTTTGGCAAGTAATAAAAACTCTTTGGTAAGTAATAATTGAAATCCACTATGCTTATTTTGTTTTATTGTATATGTGGAAATGATACAGTGGAACCTCCCTTATAAGACCTTCAGAAATCATCCAAAATGAGGTCTTATAAGGGAGGGGTCTTATAAGGGAGGTAATTTTAATACTTACAAAGAAGGGCAATGTCTCAGAGAAGTAGATCTTATGTGGAAAGGAGTCTTATAATGGGAGGTCTTATAAGGGAGGTTCCACTGTAATTGAAAAGAAATCCACTGTACCAATCTGCTAAACATGTTATATAGTAGCGAGCTGAGTGGTATATGAGCTCATATACAGAGATATAACTTCATATACAGAGATATAACTTCATAAACAGAGATACCATTATTATCTTTTACATATCATTAACGCATTTAACTCGGTGTAAAACGCGCATGAGATTTTGCGCAAGATTATACAATGAATATCATTAAGCTTATGCATGTAAACATAATTAATATCATTTGAATATAATTACCACCAGCACGGTATTTATAGTTGTCATTCTTTTCTGTGCTTAGTCATTATTTTCAGCAGCTTTGATGCCCAAGGACGTCTAGATCTGTATAGCATTTTAAAAGTTATTTGCATGGAAGGCCTGTCTAGCAAACATTGAAAGCTTTTTCGTACAACTGTGACACAACATAGAGCAAATAGCAACATAACATGTTTTTTGCACATTCGCAGTCAAAGTTGCAGTCTAGATCTAAGTAAAGGCACCACATATACTCACATGCAGGGTCGATAATGGTGTTTATTAAAAGAAATAACTCTAACATAGTCCTAACCCTATCCCTTTTCCGAGAACGACATAAAATTGCTTCTTGTGAACATTTGCAGTGAGAATTTTTGTGAAGGGCAAACGAAACTACCCCTTCGCTAGTAACCGAAATAGCGGCTCACAGCCAGCCGTACTTAATCTGGTTGCATTACTGCAGACAGGCCTATGCACTATTCACACACAGGCCCTGAAAAAACGTCATCGACATAAATTACATCAATTATGTGAATTGCGTCAATGGTAGAGTTCATGTCACCGATGACACTGAGTGGTTGCAGTGTAGGTCTTGTTAGTACACTTCATTTTCGGTCCTCAAAATGAAGCGGTTGATATTGCTTGAGAATCTGTGCAATAAGATTTTAAAAAACTGTGTATCATTCGGGACATGACAATTATTGTGAAATACTCACAACTATTGAAGACTATTACCCCTCTTTCAAATGTTAGACTCGCCTAATCTAAATTTTGACCTAATGGTTCTTACTGTTCGTGTGTCTCTTGTAAAGATTGTTCTGGCTTTCAGGCTTCAGTGCAGTTCATATTTCTTTCAATAAATAATTTCCTTTCAGAATCTATCTCCTCTGAAAGATTAAAATAGCTCTTGGTCTTCTAACTTGCAGAACTATATTCTTTGCGGATGAATGAATTTTGTTAAGTTTGTGCAGAGGTTGGTATAATTCAGATCCTTATGGAATGTGCATCTCGCTTCTTCATTGCATGTTACGATTTTCTGCTGTTTTGATATAAAATTGACCAAACCAGATCGGTATATATATAAGTTATTTGTACTTTGGCGTGGTACATGGTTTTGGGGCTCTCTCGAGACCATTTTCTTTAGCCCATTCGACCTAAAGGTCTCTGGGCTAAAGAAAATGATCTCTCGAGAGGCCTAAAGCCATGTACCACGCCAAAGTACAAATAACTAATATGGTTTAGTTTTTATCTGTGGATTGCTGCTACTGTGTAAATATTTAAGAACATTTGTGTAGTTTTTCTATGTTTCTGTTTACATTTGCGTTTCATCATTACCTATTTTCTTCAATTGTTTGCCTGTTCTTGTTTAGTTTATTTCGTTCAAATATTACATTCCATTTTATCGATTTTTATAAATTATTTACCTTTTATAATAGGTTCTTTTGTTTTGCTTTCCTTGGGTTTTTTAATTTTTTAAACTTTGTACTGTGTAGTTTTGTCTTCTTTTTTTTCTATGTATGCTAAAATGTCTTTAAGCTGACTAGATTTGTGATGCAGTAAGCGAATACCCAGCTAAAGTCGGCCAGCCACAAGAGAGAGAAAGAGAGAGAGAAAGAGAGAGAGATTTGATTGATTGAAATATTTTCAAAATAAACTATTAGAGATAGATGAATTCTGTTTTTTGCCTGTTAATCTGTTGTCTCTGGCCTTTCTGACAATATGAATAAGTCAAAAGTGATCATTTACGACATGACATGACATTAGCCTGGTTTTCCTGTGCTGCATCACATTTTCTGAGCTGAAAGGTTTTAGAAGAGAAGAAATAATTGTAAAGGGGAATGATTATACATTAATGTCAGAGTATTATCATACATACTTAACATTTTGTACATAGTCCTTTGTGTTATGCAATAAGGTTTTAGCAAAGCATTACTCTTACGATTCTGTGTATTGTATTGATGCATTATTTTGTGATCAATCTACATGTATGTGCCATATACATTGAAATCCAGAGATTTTAAAAATATTTTGTACCAAACTTGTTTTCACGATAAAAGCCATGTTTGTCTTTCAGTGTTAGTACCTGTTAGCTGTGTTATTAGCTCCTGGATGAGACAAACCACCTCCTTTGAATGTGCCATAATTTTACTCAAAAGATGCATTATCTTGTAACATTTTTGTCTTAGAAATTTTTTAAATTACATGATCCGTTTGTTGATTTGTGTGTGTGTTAAAATGTGTGATTTCTCATTTTAGATGCAATGACTTATGCAGATTGCCAGCTATGCACTATGCACAATTTACATTGTGGATATTTCTGTTGAATATTGAAATTATTTTCATGTCTTTTTTATGTGAAGTTTCTTCATTTTTACGTGGTCAGAGTAAGGCCAACAAACTGCTCAACAGCAACTATGGGTTGTGAAATGGAATCTCTTTTGGGGCCAGATTGTTTTTTTATGGAAAATGCATTTTTCAATTACTATTTTTAGTATTAATTTACTTTGTTTTTTTTGCTTGTTTGCAAAAGAGATCATGCTATTGACTGTGTTAATTTCTGGTGAAATAAAAGGCATCTAAACGCTTCATAATGGGGGATATTTTGTTGTTTCATTGAGAGTTCTTGAAAGTTGGTTGATGTGCATGTTTTAAAGCTTTTAAGCATGGCTTGTGTGTGTTGCATGCAACCTTATACACATTCCAATACTTTTGTATGCATGCATTTCCATATGGATATTCACTTACACACACACACACACACACACACACACACACACACACACACACACACACACATGCATGCTCAGACACATACACACAGATGCATGCTCAGACAGACACACACACATGCATACACACACACATACATGCACACAAGAGCATACACACACACACATACACAAACACACAGAGATGCTTGCACACACATTCTCTGTTACTGACTGTGTCTCTTTCTGTTGCTCACACACACACACACACACACACATGCATGCTCAGACACATACACACAGATGCATGCTCAGACAGACACACACACATGCATACACACACATACATGCACACAAGAGCATACACACACACATACACAAACACACAGAGATGCTTGCACACACATTCTCTGTTACTGACTGTCTCTTTCTGTTGCTCACACACACACACACACACACACACACACACACACACTTAAGGTACACGCATGTGCATACATACATACATAATAATAATAATAGTGAATCATTTATATAGCGCATTCCTCCACCAAATGTGGAGCTCTATGCACTTAACAACAACAAAAATTAAAAGCAAGAAATTGAACAACAAAACCAAATAATCACTCACGCACATGCAAATAGGCATACACATACACACCCCACTCACACATACACGCATGTACGCACATACACACACACACACACACACACACTCACACACACACACACACCGTTACCATCACCACCAATCACCCCACCCCAAAACACAATACATACATACTTATACATTATTCTCATTCTCAAGTTCTTTTCTTGCTCAGTCTGACAGACCAACAGAAAGACATGACAGGCAGACTAACACACAAAATTATATGCAAGTGTGCACATACATACACACATTAATGTACTCGTGCCATGAAAATGCACACAGCAAGCATGATACACAAAAGCTGTTTGTCTGTCTTCTTTTTCTGATTGGGGATGTTTGTCCCTGCCCATTGGCCAAAGCCTTCATTTAGACTATCATTGGCGCACAGGATTGAAGGTGTATAATCCATCCTACAAATGTCTTGTATTGCTCTTCTTCTTCTTCCCCTCAGGCAGCCGACTTCATCAAGTTGAAGATTCTCTCCCTCTCTCTCTCTCACACATACACTAATCACAATTCTACATGCATGCGCACGCACACACACAGTTTGTTCAAATGTGAGAGTGGTTCTGGTACTCGTTGAAGGCACCCATGAAGGCTGTTTACTCAATGGAATGGGACTGCGCATTGAGAGTTGACTTAATTAATAAAATATATGCTGTCCAGATGTTAAAGAGTCAGCCCCCCCCCCCCCCCCCCCCCCAAAGAAAAAAAAGTTTAGGACCATCACATCACATATCACATAAGGCTATAGGCTATAAGCCTTTTGCCCTCATTAGTGGTAATATTTTTGCATCAAATATCAATTGTTTTTTAAATATTTTATTTGCCCGTGGATTTATTTTGGCTTGAGTGTATACTAACACTTAGCTTTATTTTTCATATACATCCAAATTGGTAGAAAAAGTATATTTTAATAAATCTTTGTCAATACGATTTTTAAATGCATTTACTGAAGGTGCATTGACGGTATCAAATGATAAATTGTTCCATAAGTTTGTTATTCTATTAGTAAAGAACGAATGAAACTGTCTGGTGTTGGTTAGTGTTTTGGTTAGTTTAAAATTGTGTCCCCGAGTAGTATTATGACTAGATAAGTGGAAAAGAGGTGCAGTAGTTGAGGAATCATACAAACCATGCAAAATTTTATAAACCACTATCATGTCTCCTCGCACCCTTCTATATTCCAAGCTTGGTAGATTTAGCCATTTTAGGCGTTCTTCATAATTAAGGTCATGGGTACCAATTATACATCTTGCAAACCTTCTTTGCACACCTTCAATCAAATTTATATGTTTTCTAAAATAAGGACTCCAAACTGAGTTACCATATTCTAAAACAGAACGAATAAGAGACTTAAATAAGGGAACCATTATATCTTTGGTTTTGTAGGTTATTGTTCTCATTACCAGACCTGCCATACGATTAGCTTTCTTAACAATATATTAACCTTTATTTCGCAGTATCCAGATCAAAATGTACGTACACCACACACACACTCTTCTTGCTGAGAGACTTGGACACACACGCGCACACACACACACACATACTGACACACACAGCATAATTATCATAATCCTCAAAGTCTCTATGAATTGTCAATCCTTTTGTGAAAGGAACTGAATACAACTCAACGGGTAATTATTTTTGTGTGTGCAATAAGTCAGATGATGTGATATGCTTCCTCCACGGCGGCCGTGTGAGTGGGTCATGCCAGGTGGCAGGAAACCTAATGTACAAATGATCCAGCCATTCAAGACCAACAACAAAACACACGTGTACGCACACACACAAAAACATAAAATGACCTGCATTATGTCCCCTGTTAGCTCTTGATACAAGGAGGCGCGTACAGTGTTTCATGGCGTGGATGACAACCGCTGAATGTCTGAGAATTAAAAGCTGCGAAGATTTTACAGTGTTTCACCCCACACTTACCATACTTTATGTGTTATACGAATGCAGAGCAAGACTAAACAGCTCATGAAAGTAAGAGAACCAAACATATCTTAAATCAAATGAGTGGTTGAGTGTTATTTTGGACACATTATTTGTCCAAATTTCATTAATTTGAAGAAAGATAACTTTTATGAAAAGTCGCAAAAACTTATTTACCGGTATCTTTAACATATTTAGTAACATTATTTGCTGATTTTCTTTGTGTTTTCACACACACACACACACACACACACACACACACACACACGCACGCACGCACGCACGCACGCGCGCGCACACGCACACACACACACACACACACACACACACACACTCATGCGCACACACACACACACACACACACACACACACACACACACACACACTCATGCACACACACACTCATACACACACACACACGTTTGTATTTTTGTTGGAGTGCAGGCTAAAAGTGTAAAAGACTCCAGGGATCATCCCAACAGCCGAAGCACTTGAACACTATGATGGTGCAAATGCACCAAGCTAGGGATGAGAACATTAGGTGTGTGACCGTTATTGATTACCCCGCCACGTGGGCAGCCACACTCGACGTCGGAGGAACCCTGTTCAGTCACAGTAATGGTAAAAAACAATGACTTAAATGACCAGCTGGAAGAAGAAGAAGAAGAAGGAGGAATGTCTGGAGATGAACAAATGAGAACAGGTCAGGTGAGGTCAGCAAAAACAGGACAACTAGTAGGCCTTGTGGCCTCACGATGAGCACGCAAACAGGAAAAGATGGTGGGGTTTGATCAGTGGTGTGGCTAGGTGGAACTGTCCTCCCAATCTTCTTATAAAAAAACCCCAACCACACAAACAAACAAAAAACCCTATGAAAATGACAGCTGCTGTTTTAAGTAAAAGTGCAGACATGAACTACAGGAGATGTTCAATCGATACTGATCGCTTCTCGGCCTTTTGGCTCAGTGATTCAGGAACATCAATTTTTGTTTACACCGTGGTTGGTTTGTTCAGCCCGTTGTACATGGCGAAAGCCGATACGCGACGTTAAACTGAACTTCCATCCTACAGGAGAATTGTTTTGGAAATTGTTCGGACATAGTGACACACACACTCACTCACAAACTAGTTAACACAGGTATATATGATTATGCAGATGTAAAGTAGTTATGTAGACGATTTACATTTGGGGTTTCTTATTCTATGGCTCAAATGACGGTCCTGTTGACTTGTTTACATTTTGTTTTTAGAAATGCCTCGGATTCCGCCAAAGAAAGAGAAAGGGATTGGGTAAGTATGCTATGTGTGTGTGTGTGTGTGTGTGTGTGAATCACATTATGAAAAGAAATGTTGCTTTTTATAAATCATATCTCATACAGTATATGTTGTGGTTAAATTAAATGTGTGGTTTAGAGCCATATAATTTGAAAATGAGTAAGATAAAAACGGTATGTCCCTCATTTGATTACAGCTTCCAGTTTGGTAGGGATAATGTGTCTGGCTGGCACCTGTCTGTCTGACTTTAGAAAAAAAAGTAATGGATGGATTTTAATCAAATTTTGCGGAGAGTTGGGGTGTCACATAACATTTTTTGTTGTCATGGGTTTGTCATTCAGATAAAGGGAATTGTTTGTATGGCATATTCTTTATTGTGTCGTAAATCTTACTGATGTGTCAGTTGTAGTTTGTTGTTATCAGACTTTGTGTTTTTTTTTGTGTGTTTTTTTTGTGTGCTGCCGGGGGCTGGTTGTTAGGATGATGTATGACAATAACACTAGCTTGTCAAAGTAGGGTTTTGTCTATATCTCTCTTTTTTTGTGTGTGGTCTGTGTGCAGGGACCGGTTGATCCGGTTCAAGTGTGGCATGCAGAACACCATTATGGATGTGCTGAGAGCAAGGCCAGGCTGGCAGGAGTCCGCTGGGTACGGCAGAATAACCCCCACCCCTCCAAACTATGATTTTTCTTCTCTCTTTTTCTGTTTTTCTGTCTCTGTTTCTGTTTCTCTCTCTCTCTCTCTCTCTCTCTCTCTCTCTCTCTCTCTCTCTCTCTCTCTCTCTCTCTCTCTCTCTCTCTCTCTCTCTCTCGTTCTTTCTTTCTCTCTCCCATCTGTGTTTCTCTCTCTCTCTCTCTCTCTCTCTCTCTCTCTCTCTCTCTCTCTCTCTCTCTCTCTCTCTCTCTCTCTCTCTCTCTCTCTCTCTCTCCCTCTCTGTACATGCGCATGAGCTCACTTGTACATGTGTGTGTTTGTGTACATTTGTGTCTTTTTGTATATGATGCATATTGCATCCAAAAAAAATGCATGTTGTGATTTGTTTTCGCCTTTCTTCATCTTCTCTCCTTCTTATCCCCCTTGCCACCTACCCCCTCCCCCCCCCCCCCCTTTGCCACCCATTGTCTCTCCCAGCCCTTGAGAAAAATGTTTTTGTGGGGAACCAAAAAAGTGTTGACTTTCACAGAGATGGCGAATGGGACTTCTACTGGTGTGAAGTGTACTGGATGAAGGAGACCTTTGACCATGCTTACATGGAAGAACATGTCAGGATCAACCACTTCCGTAACCATTACGAGGTGCTTCTTTCTTTGCTTCAGTGCTTGTTTAGCTTCATGTTTTCAGTGCTTGTTTTGCTTTCTGTTAAAGAAGGAATTGTTTTCTGGTTCAAAGTTGAATTGTTTCCTGCTGTGTTAAAAAAGTTATCTTTTGATGTGAGGCATGGATGTAAAAATGTACTCTGTGTGTGTGTGTGTGTGTGTGTGTGTGTGTGTGTGTGTGTGTGTGTGTGTGTGTGTGTGATTGTGTGTGATTGTGTGTTTGTGTACACATGTGTGTGTGTGTGGTGTGTGTGTGTGTGTGTGTGTGTGTGTGTGTGTGTGTGTGTGAGTGTGAGTGTGAAAATTGGTCGAACTCAATTCAGTATTATTTCCAGTTATGCTGCAAAGATATTTATCAAACAAAGAGCACGATGATGATGACGGCAATAATTATGATGATGATGATGATGACTTTTTATGTTTTTGTTTTGGTGTTGTTCTTGAAAATATTATTTCTGCAGGTCGAACTTACCCGAGGAACAAACTGTAAACTGTCATTGCTGTGCAAACTGAAACTACTAGTTGCCTTTTTCATTCGGAAGAAAGGTTTGCCTGCATGTTTTATTTCACCTGGAATCAACTGTTAACGTACATCCTTTGACATACCCCCACCCCCACCTCGCATTTTCTACAAATTGGTCGTTAACAGCTCAACATTTTTCAATCTTGCATTAAAAAAGAATATGACACCACAGAGCAATCAAGCCGTATTAAATCAACCAAACATTTTAAAGAGAATGTCATGAGAAAGTGTCCTGGTTATGGTTTGAATTATTTTCTCTGTCTCTGTGTGTTTCTGTCTTTCTTTTTCTTTGTGTGTGTGTGTGTGTGTGTGTGTGTGTGTGTGTGTGTGTGTGTGTCTGTGTGTGTCTGTGTGTGTGTCTGTGTGTGTGTCTGTGTGTGTGTTTTCAGCTCACACGTAAGAATCTGATGGTGAAAAACCTCAAGCGACTGCGCAGACAACTGGAAAGAGAGACAGGAAAAAGCGAGGCTTTAAAGTATCCTTTGATGTTTTTTTTCTCTCTGTCTATCTGTCTGTTTCTCTCTCTCTCACTGTGTGTGTGTGTGTGTGTGTGTGTGTGTGTGTGTGTGTGTGTGTGATTTTTGTTTTATTTTTTTCTCTTTTTGATGCCCGACTTCGGACCTCGACCGCTTATAGTATCATAAAATCAAACTGATGATTGTGGATACTCAACGGTAGAAGAAGAAGCTGGTAGCATCCATGAGGGTGTCTCAAATAGTGCAAATGAATGTGCTTTTCAAAAAAAAATGAACCTGGGACCTCCCATCTGCTTGCTGCAATAGCTAGGGAGGAAGGTGGCAGAGTGGTTAAAACATGTTCGCCTGCCAATTTCAATACGTGAGTGTCCCAGGTTTCGAATCCCAGTCGCACCCTTTCTTTCTAGTTGGACGGGAAATCAAACTGAACATCGAGTCTTTCGGATGGAGACTTAAAGCAAGTCTGACCCATGCGCTTTACGCACATGAAAATACCATGCCAGTTAAAAGTCGATAAGAGTAGAGAGAAATCCTGCTGCCTGGTATGACCAAATTGATAGCTATGTTTCCCAAGTCGGCTGCTTCTCCTCCTCCCTCCAACCCCGTCAGAAAAAGGGTGGTGCTGTGCTCACAGCGATGCGCTCTCCAGGTGGGAGCAACCCGAATTTCGCAGAGACAAGTCTCTGAGAATATACCAAATAGCAAATACCAATACCAATGTATGATGCTACTGTCCCACAAAGATTGTTTTTATATATAAAGTTTTGTTAATTCATAATACGTTTCCAAGCTGCTTGGATTCAAGAAATATTGTCGAACAATGTTTTTACACCTTTATTTTCTTTAATGTTTATTTGTTTGCATTCAGTTTTCCTTTGACTGTAATATCAGATGTGACTTTTTCCCTTCAACCTATGAACTGCCTGTGAGTATTTTCTGAAGGTCCAAGGTTATATATTAACTTCAGGTCCTTTCTATTTCTTAACCATTTTTGCCGTGGATGTCACATTTCTGCACCACACTGATTCACTAAAACACTGAGTAAAAAGCATGACATTACAGTGGATTCCTGATAACTCAAAAAACGGATAAGTCAAAAACACTGGATAACTCACAATAATTTTCTGGTCCCAGTTCAATAATCTTTATGCTAAAAGGTCTTTTTAACTCAAAATATTGGCTATCTCAAAATCAAAAAGTCAGTCCCTTCAATTTTGACTTAACCCTTTCACCGCCAGCCATATTTTAGCCCAAAATTGCCATTAAATGTACCTGGGTAGAGAACAAAATCCGTCTGCAGTATTGGGGATTGTTCTGTGACATATCTAAAATAAGGTCTATCCTTACTTCCCAAAACTAAGACAATAGGGTCTTTGGATAATAGACCCCAATTTGAGGCCGTTTGGTGATATAGGTGTTAAATCACTGTGGTGCTAAAATGCGACTTTGGCGGTGAAAGTGTTAAGCGATTTTCACTGTAGTATCTGTTATCCTATGACCTAATATGTTCTTAGTATTTGGAGATAAAGGAAAGGCCTTATTTGATTGATAAATGTCATAGGGGGGTTTACAGAATCGCATATGCCAACTTCTTTTTGCTTAGGTAAGTTTGACAGAAATGTTTGGCTGAAAAATTGCTGACAGTGAAAGGGTTAAAGGGTTGTTAAGACAGTTTGGGAACTCAAGTTTATAGTGCAAATAACTACATATCTGGGAAAGTGTGTGTGTGTGTGTGTGTGTGTGTGTGTGTGTGTGTGTGTGTGTGTGTGTGTGTGTGTGTGTGTGTGTGTGTGTGTGTGTGTGTGTGTGTGTGTAAATATGGCTTATATCAATTCTGTGTGCAGTGCATGTATCTAGAGATCAGAACAGTGTTTTAAAAGTCTATGCAATGCTGCACAAGTTTACAACATTCCCAATATTATGTGTGTAATGTACTTTTTTTGTCATTTTGAACGTAGCATCCTTGAACAGTGCATACTTTCTTTATTGTGGATATCATATTTGTGTTGAATGTGTGTTTTCAACTGTCTGAATATCACTTCTGTAAGCAATATGGGAGGAGGTTACATATCTCCAACAGTCTTATCACCATATCTGTGTTCAGTTTGTTTCTTATATCTGTGTTAACTCACTCGGGACGAATGAGCCGGCTTCGGCTCATGGCTCACACAACCATTTAGGATGAATGAGCCAGATCCGGCTTAAGAGAGTTTTCAAGAGGTTTTGATTTTTGGCTTGTAACCAGCTTTCAGTTTGCTTTGACCTTGCCTGTCTTGAAATCAACCAATCATTGTAGAGTTTGCATTCATATTTGGTTGTAGAGGGGGGGTCAAAGATCTTTCTATATGTTAGCTGTTTTCATCAATAGGAGACAAACGACGAAGGTATGGAATCTGAAATTTTACGATTGTTTAGTGCATGGTGTTAGTAATCTTATCTGAAAATATCAGTCCATAACTTTTCATAACTTATTTGTGGTGATGTGTTTTCGAACCAAGTCAAATGGCCCGTCCGAAATGGTTGTAAGGGGAAATAACTTGCCAGTGCTGAGTGAGTTAATGTCTTGTTTTCAACAGTCTGAATACCACATCTTTGTGGACGAGTACCGACGCAACCCTGGGTTCATCTGGATCATGAAGCCCATCGCCAGATCCCAGGGCAAAGGCATCTTCCTCTTCAGACGCCTCAAAGACATCACCGACTGGAAAAAGGTACTGGCTGTGATGATGATGATGATGATAATGATGGCGATGATAGTATTGATGGTGATGATGATGGAGATGATGAATGTGGTAATGGTGGTGGTGGTGGTGGTGCTGTTATTAAAACACACACAAGCATGCAAACATGGATGCTTGCATGGACGCAAGCGCACTTGCATGCGCGCAGGCAGGTATGCATGCACACACATATATGAGCATGCATGCAACCATGCGTGATGATGATGATGATAAGTCTAATATCACCATTGTGTGAACAGACTTTAAATTAAATCAATCAATCAATCAATAAATGCAACCATCTTTCCACACATGCACAGAGAGATAGATAGAGAGATAGATAGATATAGAGAGAGATAGTATGTGTGGATACCCTCTCACACCCTGGAACACATAGGGGAAGACGGGGTAAAAAGCGCATGGGCGGGTAAGAAGCCCACCCCAATTATCTCATGAAATAAAGAAAATTTCAGTCAAATTTGCCCATGAGACGAATGCTAAACATTAACGCTCGTCTCATGGGCAAAATGAGACTGAAATTTGCTTCATTTCATGAGATAATTGGGGTGGGCTTCTTACCCGCCCATGCGCTTTTTACCCCGTCTTCCCCTACAGTGGAAACCCACTAACTCAAAAATGATTATCTCGATATTTAGATAATCCACATTAAATTTGTTATCCCAATTCTATCCTTATTTGTTTAAAAAGCACACTTTTTCTTTAAACAATAACAAATTATCATCTATTTAATAATGAAAATTAATTCCTTTAAATTTTGATCAACCCATGCCATCCCTACAGTAAATGCATTTCCGCATGTGTTTCAGGGCACAGAGTATCAGCCTCTGGTGGACCAGGCCAGGGAAGGCCCTGAAACGTATGTCGTGCAACGCTACATCGAAAACCCCTACCTGATCGGTGGACGCAAATTTGATCTGAGAATCTACGTTCTAGTTACTTCAGTGAGTCCAAGGGTTTTCTTTATAGTGTTGAATGCTCTTGTCCATTTAACGGACAACATAATTCTATTTTTAGAGAATTTGTAGTATTCTGTGTGTGCATAGATACAGGAAAATTCCTGTGTCATTGTCTAATGAATCATTTATGTTTCTGTTTATGCATTAACCACAAACTATTTGTTTGTTTCTATCATTTTTCTGTTTATTTAATATATAAAACTTTTTCTCAATTTATAAACAATGTACATGTCGTTATTCATTAATGTGTGATGATAATGCTCTGAATTGGCCAAATGAGATAATTTGGGTTGTGATTGTTAGGTAGGTAGGTAGGTAGATAGGGACAGGCTTCATCAGTCTAGGCTTCGCGGCCTATTAATCGTCCCCTCAATATCAAATGACTTATGTTTTTGTTTTCAATTGGTCTGAGCAAGTTTTTTGAAAAACAAATCAATCAAAGTCACGAAAAAGTGTCTGAAATTTAGGAAGATTGTCTAGAAGATTTTTAAAAGTATTAAAATTTTGTGCGAACTTAATGTTAGTCTCAAGATCATTCCAGTAAACAGCAACTCTGTTAGTGCAACTCTGCTAGTAAAGTAACATTTTCTTTTGCTAGTACGGCAACGTTTAATAGAAATGTTGCCATCAGATTTTCTTGTGCTAGTGATTTCTGGGGCTGAAAAGAAAGTATCATTGTTGCCTTTACGAAGGATGTAACATTTTTTTTTATTGATTGTTTTATGCATGTTCCTTTTTGAGGAATTTAAAAACTCTCAAGCATGTATGACCAGATTGTGATCAACAAATTTAGAGTGAGTTAAGTGTTCTTCCAAAGAACAAATTTTAAACTTTATGTTAATCTATATGTCTGACAATCGTGTGTGTTGCAGTATTCTCCCCCGAGGGTCGTATGGCTGTTCTGCAGTTATAGTTTGCTCGCTTTCCAGCTCCTGTGTTTTTCCCCTCTTGAGTCTGTTTATGCATACCATATTTTTCGGACTATAAGGCGATACTTTTCCCCCCCCAGACTGAGACCCCTGCGCCTTATAATATGACTGACAATACAGCAAGAAAATATAATAACATAATTTGAATTTTGTGTAAAAATTTGAGGGATGCGCCATAACTTATGATAAGGTGTGCCTTATAGTTCGAAAAGTGCGGTAATGTCTTAACCTTTACCAGATGTTGCTTGTGATTATCAGACCTGTTTACCCTCCCGGTTTTGCCGGAATTATCCTGGGAATTTGCCAAAATTCTGGGTAAAATAATAAATTCCGGGTGAACGCTGAAAATCCCGGGATTTCGAAAAAACGTCTATTATTTGTTTCCGTTTGTATGAAAAGATGCAAGGGTTGTAGTTTGCGCAAGTCAACCACAGGCGGCAAGCGCCAGAAATCTTCGACAAACGACAGCAGTGATAGGGTGAAACGGCCAAAAGTGAAGCAGAAGTTTTCTCAAAAGTATTTGAAAGTGCCAGGAATAACAAGTTCGCATTTGGGAGACGAGCATGCACACTGCAAGTACTGCAACGGGGGAACATTTTTGCATGGCGGCATAAACGACGTGAATTCTGAGTTTTTTTCCTCAAATTCCGGGTTTTTTTCGGTGGCAAATTCCAGGTTGTTCATTATACGGGTAAACAGGTCTGGATCATACTTCTCCAGATGATGCGGGTCTCCTCGTACCCACAGATTATTACATGCATTTTAACAGGATTTATCCCTCTCCAGATGATGCGGGTTCTCCAGGACCCATACTCGTCAAAGAGTCACCATGTGTTTATACTTCTCCAGATGGCGCGGGTCTCCCACGACCCATACTCAATGCACTGCAGTGACATATTTCTGCTCTTTAAAGTAGGGGTCCTCCGTGACCCGCGTTACATAGGAGAAGTATGTTAAAATGACGTATCTAATTATTACTTTAGTTTTTAATGTATTGGCACCAACATTTGCTGACATATGCCAAACTATGTTTTAAAAAAATACCTAAACTTTTATTATCATACAGACAAACCCCTATTTTACGACCCTCTGTTGACCACCTCTCATTGAGACCGGATTTGTTGGCACGGATGCATTTTACTATGTAAACGACCTCTCTTAAACGACTTCCGGTAAAACGCGACTTACGACCGCCATTTTGTTGTTTTTCCTGACCGTTGTTGTCGTCTGCATAGACTTCTCAAAGGGAAACAACCAGGGTCAAGTGCCTGAAAGCGGAGTCGGTTTTGCCCGCTTCTCCAAAACCCGGTTTTCCCTGGAGTCTGAAAAAGAAAACCTGTATCTTTGGTTGAGAGTGGAGGTGATTCTGAAGTCGCGAAGTGAAACTGGTACATCGATTGCACAATCCTAACTGTGAGTTGGAAAGACCCAAATTTTTAATATGTCATTGTGTTAATGAAGAATGAGAGTTGAACTGTGCAACTATAGCTTTCTACGGCTGCCAAAGAATAACTATAAGGATTAAAAATGACGAATAAAATAATAATTAAAGTTCCTGAATATTAAGTCATTTGAGCGTCTCTGGGAGACGACCCATGAAGCACGGTAAAGGTTAAAATCCTGTCCATTGCAGTATTCTCCCCTGAGGGTGTGGCTGTACCGCAGTGGTTTTGCCCGCTTCTCCAACACCCGGTTTTCCCTGGAGTCTATCGAGAACAGCTGTATCCTTGGTTGAACTTTTCTGGATCGCATTACCTGGTTTGTGTCCTGACTGTGAGAAGGTGAATTTTTGTTGTTTATTTAATGGGATGGAGTAGTTGTGGCAGCAATAACTTCAAAGAATAACAACGAGGGTTGAAAATTAAAAAGATAATAATTAAAGAAAAAAGAATGATTGGAGAGTGTGACATGTTCATGTTCACGCGCATACACAAGCACTAAAAAAAAAGCACACTCCTCACACACAAATGCACGCTGCCGCCTCGCTACCCTCTTCTTTATCGTTCTGCTCCTTTTTCTTCCTTCTCCCTTCTCATTATTTTCCTCCATCTCTTCTTGCTCTCTTTTCTTTATCCTCTTTTACTGCCTCCTCCCCCTCCTCCTCCCCATCCCATCGCTTTTCTATTATTTTCAATATTTTTCTCCCCCCCTCTTCTTCATTATTTTTCCTCTCCTTCTCCTTTTTCTTCTTTTTCTAAAAAATCTTTTCCTGTTTTTCCTTCCTGCTTTCTTTTCATCTCCTCCTCCTTCTTTTTCTCCTGTCTTCCTTCTTTTCATCCTCCTCGTCTCCTCTTCTTTCTCCTTCGCCTTCGTTTTCTTTTTCTTCTCAATCACAAGTTTTTGGGGATTGTCTTTGTATAAATTTCCCCCTCCTTTTTCTTCTGTTCGTCTCTTCTTGATCTCTGCCTTTTCCCCGTTTTTCTTTCATCTTCTTTTTCTGCCTCCTCCATTCTCCTGCCTTTTTTCACGAAACACTTTCCTCCATTTTCCAGCCGAAGTCGGACTTGCTGGGTCTAACTCTTTCTTAGTTCGCCTAACGGCAGTTATGACACATCTGCGCTCATTCGACAGGAAACTGTCCTCAACCCCAAGTAGTGAAAGGTAAAGCAGCTGATGATTCTTAACCAGCGTGCTAGACGTTCACCTGACCAATGTAGCCGTGCAGAAGACGGCGCCGGACTACGACCCTGAGAAAGGCTGCAAGTGGTCGCTGCAGCAGCTTCGCCAGTTCCTCACCGCCAAACATGGGGTGGACAAGGTCAGACAGACAGATTGACAGGACAGACAGAGAGAGAGGGACAGACATAGAGACAGAGAGAGGGACAGACAGAGAGACAGACTGACAAAAGTAGAAAGGCTGCAAGTGGTTGCTGCGGCAGCTTCGCCAGTTCCTCACCGCCAAACATGGGGTGGACAAAGTCAGACAGACAGACAGAGAGAAGGACAGACAGAGACAGGGACACTCATAGATGGACAGACATAGATGGACAGACAGAGAGACAGACTGACAAAAGTAGAGAGGCTGCAAGCGGTTGCTGCAGCAGCTTCGCCAGTTCCTCACTGCCAAACACGGAGTGGACAAGGTCAGACAGACAGACAGACAGAGAGAAGGACAGACAGATAGAGGGACACACTCATAGAGGGACAGACAGAGAGACAGACTGACAAAAGTAGAGAGGCTGCAAGCGGTTGCTGCAGCAGCTCCGCCAGTTCCTCACTGCCAAACACGGAGTGGACAAGGTCAGACAGACAGTTGAACAGACAGACAATCAAACGGACAGACAGACAGAGGGATAAAAGTAGAAAGGCTGTGAGAGGTCACTGAAACAGTTCCTGCCAGTACCTCGCTGCCAAAAAATGTAGTTGACAAGGTCAGACAGACAGACAAACAGGCAGGCAGAAAGGAG
>CM065695.1:28213052-28218052 GCA_017654935.2 Phymorhynchus buccinoides | reverse complement strand
ACAAGGCGCTTCCGGTTATGAGGCCTACCCCCCCCAAATTTGACACAGAATCGCAAAATTCTTTGTTCTTCTAATTTGTACTAGTTTACCCAACATTGCATGAAACAAGGGGCCTCGGACGTGAAAAAAGGTATCGCCATGTAGTCCACAAAATATGGTAGCTTTACTGTAAAAATACATTCTCACGGAGTTGACATTCTGAAATAATGGTGACCAGGCAAGGGTTATCATGCCAATGTATTTATTGCCATTAAACACATCTACACAATTGCAAACCATGCGAGCTTTTGTTTTAACATGAAACAGTGTGGCAAATAAGGGCACTGGTTTGGGGGAGGTAGGCGTGGCCAATTATACAGTCTTGGCTTAGGTCTTTTCCTCCAACAAACTGTTAAAGGGTTTTAGCTAGCGTTACCGGGTTCCCCCCTTTGATGACAACCACCGTGACACCTGTGGAGGCGTAGACCATCCAACAGCATTTTTACGGGAATCCACCCGTCCCGCCTCAGGTGCCCGTACATGTCAAGGTTAACCTAGCCTCCCTTCGCCGAGGGATACCCTAGCCTCAGAGAGCTGGAGGCGCCAGGATTCGCGAACCGAACCAAATCCATGGTCGTTTTGGGCTCCCTCGGATCCTGGGTACTTGCTTTTGTCAACAATGTGTTGGTACTATGACCTTTTATGGCCCTAAACTTGAGCCTATTTTCCTGTAATAACGTTGGAATTTTCTCGGGAAATAGAAGGTGCACATTCTTCAAACTTTGTATACACCTAGATGTTTATGCAAGCTTTCAAACAACAATGATTTGAATAATTAAATACTTACAACAACACTGTAAACAGATAACAAACAGATAATATTTTAGATTAGTGGGCTAGAGAGTATTCAATAGGCAACATGAGTTAAGAAAGTCATCAACAGTCAAAGCCTCAGTAGCTCATTGGTAGAGCGTCTGTCTCTCATGCCAGTGGTTCCAGGTTCGATTCTCGGCAAAGGCACTTTTTTTAAAATTTAAATTTTAAAAAGTTGTATCCATTAACGATAGTTTCATTTGTACTTTAAACCCCCCCCTCATGTTTACAACCCTCCATCTCAAAGTCATTATTTTTTGCAACCCCCCCCCCCCCCCCCTCCCGGAGTGAACCTTGAAGGTTTTGCCTCTTGTTTGTAATACTCTTGATGTCGGTGCTGTATGAATTCACTGTATGAATCTGCGTTCATGTTTGTCTAAAATCACTGTTCGTGTGAAAAGACATAAAATTAAAGATTCATTTCATTCATTCTGCGTTCATGTGTAGAATAATTATGTGGCTGTGCACTTTCCTGTCTACAAATGTTCCATTACTTCATTGCGTTTGATTCTCAAATATAAACAACAAACAGTTACAATATTTCAAGCCAACATGAACGCAGATTCATACAGTGAATTCATACAGCCACTTAGCGTCTACATCATCATTACTTACTTAATACATCATTTATTTTTTGTATTTGGTGAAATTAGTTGTGTGTGTATGCGTGTGCGTATGTGTATGGGAATAATTATATGTGTATGTACTTATTTAACCTCAATTAGGTATTTGGTACTTTATAGTCACAGATGCGTTGCTGTGAAATTCGGGTTGCTCCCACCTGGAGAGCGCGTCGCAGCCAGAGGCGCGCCACCCATTTTTTTGTATTTTTTTTGCATGCGATTTTTGTGTGACTGATGAGGAGGGGGTAAATTTGGACCAAATCACAACTTTTTTGTTGCCACTGGGTTTAATGTGTGCTAAGTGCATGGGCACACGGGACCTCGGTTTATCATCTCATCCGAAAGACTCCACGTTCAGACCATAAGGCCTAGTGTAAAGTGAGAGGAAAAATCCCCCTGTACCCAGGTTTCGAACTCGGGTTTACTTGACACGAGGCGAACGCGATACCTCTATGCCACTCTACACTCTCTGCATTGTAATATTTTTTTGTGTTGGTATTTAGGCGCGTTCTTCTGTATTTTCTCCCCTTTCTTTGTGTGTGCACAGGCTGCAACGCTGACAGAAAGGAGGGCCTGAGACAGATGTATGAAACGGCGCAGGCTCTGAAGAAAGTGTCCTAACAGCAATGCACGGCCACCGGTCCTCCCCTGCTTCTTCCACACACAATGCACGGGACCTGCGATCTCCCTTCGCTGTCCTCGTCTCTTTCTTTCTGCCACCTTTTCCCTCTATTTCTCCCCCCTCCCCCCCATGCTCTCGCTCCTCTTCCTGCTTTTTTTGTGGTCTCTGTCTTGTCTGGCTGAAGTGTGCTTTGCTCAAAGTGGAGGGACGAGATTGTTAGAAATATTTTGACAGACGCCTAGAGGAATTGGTGACACTGCTATACTCTTTGCTTTAATTATTTTTTTGTTTTTTAGGTGTTTTCAAACGTTTTGGGGAATAATAATGTCATTTTTAAAACCCTAGAAAGTCTTTGAAAATTGAAAAAAAAAAAAATCCCCCTGTGGGGATACCGGGGGTCTTTTGTATAAATAGTTTCCCCACCTTCTGGAAGTTCTGGGCTTGTAACTTCCTCTAATCTGTCACTCTCTTTGACTCTGCCTTTTCCTTTTGCTTACTGTCATCTACTATCTCTCTGCCTTTCCGGTCCATTCTCCTGCCTTTTTTTAAGAAACACTTTCAAACAGATTTCCTCCAGCCAAAGTCGAACATGCTGGGCCTAATTGTTTCTTACTTAGGCGCATAACGCATCTGCGCTCATAATTGACAGGAAACTGTCTGAGTGACCGAAGAAGAAGAAGAATCCTTTTTTTTAGGAGTTTCAAAGTGTGTGAGGCTATTCAAACGTTTTGGGGAATACCAATGTCATTTTTAAAACTCTAGGAAGTCTTTGAAGATTGGAAACAAATTGTTGAAAACCTATGGATATTTTTGTTTGCAAAAATAAAAGAACAACAGAAAAGGCGAAAGTCACAAAAAGTACAGTATGCAAAAAGATGACAATCGTTTTAAGAAAAAGCAAAAACAATTTGATCATACTTGCATTTGGCTAGCGGCAAATGTCACATGGAAGATTTCAAGCAAGTTGTTCACCTTTTTCGCCAGGTGATTACTACAGTTTTGTTAACGAAGTGCTGTTGGAATATTTTGATTCTCTGGAAAGTTTAAAAAAGGTTTGTGAATTTAGGACAAAAGTTAAAGTAGGGGAACTGGAGAAATATAAATGATTTGGGATTTAAGAGATACTGTATGAGCAATATTTATTGAATACTATTGTGCCGTCCACTGTTTCAGAATGTGTTTTTCTTCTTGATTTGCGTAGACTTCTCTTGTTTCAAGACCAATACCTACTTATTAGGCTGTTGGTCAAATTCATAGAATGATTCTTTTATTGGTGCTTGAAACAGAAATGACACTTTTAAAGAGGTGACATTGTTTTGCTTTCTCACTATCATTTGAAAAAAGTATGTTTACATTGTGGTATGATGGGGGAAAAAGTAGTTGTTTTTCAAATATTCATTTACAAAAATTCACTTTGTGGACATATAAAAAATGTGTTAAAATAGTTTTTTCACACACGCACGCACGCATGCATGCACACACACACACACACACACACACGCACACGCACACACACACACACACACACGCACACACACACACATACACGCACACACTTAGATACATACCCAGGTCTTACACTTCTATGACAATCAAAACAATTTTTAAACTTTGTCATTACTGAGATCGGGAAGGAAAGGGCATAGTTACTTTTGTTTTCTTTTTTGCATAAAGTCAAGTGCACAGCAGTGAAGCTTTCATCAATGGGGCGTTATAAATCATTGCACTAACGTCATGCTTTGTGACAGTAGTCTTGGTCGCAAGTCTTAAGGATTCTGCCGATATTTTAACGGTGGTCATTACATAATTCTATTTCACGTTTGAAATGAAACAATGTGGTTGGTACCATAATACAAAAATCGTCTATCACGCATTTTGTCTTTTGGAACGTCTAGTCGCATAAAGTTTTGAGATAATTTTGACATGGACGCCTTTTCTTTTCTTTGCAAATTAAATGAAAAGAAGCAAACAAACAAACAAACATGTATATTATTATTGTAAGTTACCAACGTTTTGTTCAGTTGAGCCCAGGTGACATAAATTGTATGAATTACTTTACAATAGACGATTTTCTTAAATTTTTTTAGAGTTGCTTACCTCCATTACTCGGTCAAATACCATAGCAACAATGCAACAATGGTGTCAAAGCTTGAAACCGCAGGATGTGAGTCAGCGACTTGCAAACATTTTGTAGAAAAATAAGGGGTGGCCAGTTGCTACAAAGTGATAGAACTTGCAAACTGTGACTAAAATATAAATTACATCACATTTAGAATGACGCACTGCGTTCTACATGCTGTGTGTCTCCTCAAACACGTGAAGCGAGGGCTGGGGACTTACCTGATGGTAGAATAACATCCCCTGTTTGACCGATTGAATTAGGCAAGATAACGCACCATGAAATTACTCCCCTTCATTATTTCAGAACAATTCATATTGGCTATTCATACCTTGCATAAGAATACCAGTATGTATTCAGTATTGACCAGGGTATAACCATTTGATCATTCATAATTTTTTAAAATTGAAATGTTTCAAGAAACAGCAAACTTGATATTTCTCTGGCTTTTCTCTTTGAATTACAGTTTCCCCCCTTGTGGTGTGTTTTGCTCACAAAATGTCATTCCATCATTAAGTGAATCTGATATGGTACAAAAGTTGATGAATTGTTTTTTATAAAGACTAGCGCAACGCCTAGTACTGGCAATGCACCATACTGGTAACGCCTATTAACGGTAACGCCAAGTACTGGTAACGCTGAGTACAGCAAATTTGAAGCGATTCGGTTAAGAAACGGCGGAGTTATAAGGCCACGTTTCCCGTTGGCGCTGCTGTGAGAGTGACGCGCTCTTCCGATTCTCTTCACATTTGCTGCCAGGCTTTACCCGGGCCATAGCAAGCCT
>CM065695.1:28203052-28208052 GCA_017654935.2 Phymorhynchus buccinoides | reverse complement strand
TACTACATCATTTAGAATGGAAAACCAGGCCCAATTTTAGTTTCCAGCAATTTTATGTAGAATTCACCCATAGTCAGACAACCTAAACATAACTTCACATCAATGAACAGACTACTACATCATTTAGAATGGAAAACCAGGCCCAATTTTAGTTTCCAGACAAGTTATGTACATTTTACCCATAGTCAGACAACCTAAACATAACTTCACATCAATGAACAGACTACTACATCATTTAGAATGGAAAACCAGGCCCAATTTTAGTTTCCAGCAATTTTATGTAGAATTCACCCATAGTCAGACAACCTAAACATAACTTCACATCAATGAACAGACTACTACATCATTTAGAATGGAAAACCAGGCCCAATTTTAGTTTCCAGACAAGTTATGTACATTTTACCCATAGTCAGACAACCTAAACATAACTTCACATCAATGAACAGACTACTACATCATTTAGAATGGAAAACCAGGCCCAATTTTAGTTTCCAGACAAGTTATGTACATTTTACCCATAGTCACACAACCTAAGCATAACTTCACATCAATGAACAGACTACTACATCATTTAGAATGGAAAACCAGGCCCAATTTTAGTTTCCAGACAAGTTATGTACATTTTACCCATAGTCAGACAACCTAAACATAACTTCACATCGATGAACAGACTACTACATCATTTAGAATGGAAAACCAGGCCCAATTTTAGTTTCCAGACAAGTTATGTACATTTTACCCATAGTCAGACAACCTAAGCATAACTTCACATCAATGAACAGACTACTACATCATTTAGAATGGAAAACCAGGCCCAATTTTAGTTTCCAGACAAGTTATGTACATTTTACCCATAGTCACACAACCTAAGCATAACTTCACATCAATGAACAGACTACTACATCATTTAGAATGGAAAACCAGGCCCAATTTTAGTTTCCAGACAAGTTATGTACATTTTACCCATAGTCACACAACCTAAGCATAACTTCACATCAATGAACAGACTACTACATCATTTAGAATGGAAAACCAGGCCCAATTTTAGTTTCCAGACAAGTTATGTACATTTTACCCACAGTCACACAACCTAAGCATAACTTCACATCAATGAACAGACTACTACATCATTTAGAATGGAAAACCAGGCCCAATTTTAGTTTCCAGACAAGTTATGTACATTTTACCCATAGTCAGACAACCTAAACATAACTTCACATCAATGAACAGACTACTACATCATTTAGAATGGAAAACCAGGCCCAATTTTAGTTTCCAGACAAGTTATGTACATTTTACCCACAGTCACACAACCTAAGCATAACTTCACATCAATGAACAGACTACTACATCATTTAGAATGGAAAACCAGGCCCAATTTTAGTTTCCAGACAAGTTATGTACATTTTACCCATAGTCACACAACCTAAACATAACTTCACATCAATGAACAGACTACTACATCATTTAGAATGGAAAACCAGGCCCAATTTTAGTTTCCAGACAAGTTATGTACATTTTACCCACAGTCACACAACCTAAGCATAACTTCACATCAATGAACAGACTACTACATCATTTAGAATGGAAAACCAGGCCCAATTTTAGTTTCCAGACAAGTTATGTACATTTTACCCACAGTCACACAACCTAAGCATAACTTCACATCAATGAACAGACTACTACATCATTTAGAATGGAAAACCAGGCCCAATTTTAGTTTCCAGACAAGTTATGTACATTTTACCCATAGTCACACAACCTAAGCATAACTTCACATCAATGAACAGACTACTACATCATTTAGAATGGAAAACCAGGCCCAATTTTAGTTTCCAGACAAGTTATGTACATTTTACCCATAGTCACACAACCTAAGCATAACTTCACATCAATGAACAGACTACTACATCATTTAGAATGGAAAACCAGGCCCAATTTTAGTTTCCAGACAAGTTATGTACATTTTACCCATAGTCAGACAACCTAAACATAACTTCACATCAATGAACAGACTACTACATCATTTAGAATGGAAAACCAGGCCCAATTTTAGTTTCCAGACAAGTTATGTACATTTTACCCATAGTCAGACAACCTAAGCATAACTTCACATCAATGAACAGACTACTACATCATTTAGAATGGAAAACCAGGCCCAATTTTAGTTTCCAGACAAGTTATGTACATTTTACCCATAGTCACACAACCTAAGCATAACTTCACATCAATGAACAGACTACTACATCATTTAGAATGGAAAACCAGGCCCAATTTTAGTTTCCAGACAAGTTATGTACATTTTACCCATAGTCACACAACCTAAGCATAACTTCACATCAATGAACAGACTACTACATCATTTAGAATGGAAAACCAGGCCCAATTTTAGTTTCCAGACAAGTTATGTACATTTTACCCATAGTCACACAACCTAAGCATAACTTCACATCAATGAACAGACTACTACATCATTTAGAATGGAAAACCAGGCCCAATTTTAGTTTCCAGACAAGTTATGTACATTTTACCCATAGTCAGACAACCTAAACATAACTTCACATCAATGAACAGACTACTACATCATTTAGAATGGAAAACCAGGCCCAATTTTAGTTTCCAGACAAGTTATGTACATTTTACCCACAGTCACACAACCTAAGCATAACTTCACATCAATGAACAGACTACTACATCATTTAGAATGGAAAACCAGGCCCAATTTTAGTTTCCAGACAAGTTATGTACATTTTACCCATAGTCACACAACCTAAACATAACTTCACATCAATGAACAGACTACTACATCATTTAGAATGGAAAACCAGGCCCAATTTTAGTTTCCAGACAAGTTATGTACATTTTACCCACAGTCACACAACCTAAGCATAACTTCACATCAATGAACAGACTACTACATCATTTAGAATGGAAAACCAGGCCCAATTTTAGTTTCCAGACAAGTTATGTACATTTTACCCACAGTCACACAACCTAAGCATAACTTCACATCAATGAACAGACTACTACATCATTTAGAATGGAAAACCAGGCCCAATTTTAGTTTCCAGACAAGTTATGTACATTTTACCCATAGTCACACAACCTAAGCATAACTTCACATCAATGAACAGACTACTACATCATTTAGAATGGAAAACCAGGCCCAATTTTAGTTTCCAGACAAGTTATGTACATTTTACCCATAGTCAGACAACCTAAGCATAACTTCACATCAATGAACAGACTACTACATCATTTAGAATGGAAAACCAGGCCCAATTTTAGTTTCCAGACAAGTTATGTACATTTTACCCATAGTCACACAACCTAAGCATAACTTCACATCAATGAACAGACTACTACATCATTTAGAATGGAAAACCAGGCCCAATTTTAGTTTCCAGACAAGTTATGTACATTTTACCCATAGTCACACAACCTAAGCATAACTTCACATCAATGAACAGACTACTACATCATTTAGAATGGAAAACCAGGCCCAATTTTAGTTTCCAGACAAGTTATGTACATTTTACCCACAGTCACACAACCTAAGCATAACTTCACATCAATGAACAGACTACTACATCATTTAGAATGGAAAACCAGGCCCAATTTTAGTTTCCAGACAAGTTATGTACATTTTACCCATAGTCACACAACCTAAACATAACTTCACATCAATGAACAGACTACTACATCATTTAGAATGGAAAACCAGGCCCAATTTTAGTTTCCAGACAAGTTATGTACATTTTACCCATAGTCACACAACCTAAGCATAACTTCACATCAATGAACAGACTACTACATCATTTAGAATGGAAAACCAGGCCCAATTTTAGTTTCCAGACAAGTTATGTACATTTTACCCACAGTCACACAACCTAAGCATAACTTCACATCAATGAACAGACTACTACATCATTTAGAATGGAAAACCAGGCCCAATTTTAGTTTCCAGACAAGTTATGTACATTTTACCCACAGTCACACAACCTAAGCATAACTTCACATCAATGAACAGACTACTACATCATTTAGAATGGAAAACCAGGCCCAATTTTAGTTTCCAGACAAGTTATGTACATTTTACCCACAGTCACACAACCTAAGCATAACTTCACATCAATGAACAGACTACTACATCATTTAGAATGGAAAACCAGGCCCAATTTTAGTTTCCAGACAAGTTATGTACATTTTACCCATAGTCACACAACCTAAGCATAACTTCACATCAATGAACAGACTACTACATCATTTAGAATGGAAAACCAGGCCCAATTTTAGTTTCCAGACAAGTTATGTACATTTTACCCATAGTCACACAACCTAAGCATAACTTCACATCAATGAACAGACTACTACATCATTTAGAATGGAAAACCAGGCCCAATTTTAGTTTCCAGACAAGTTATGTACATTTTACCCATAGTCACACAACCTAAGCATAACTTAATCCTTTCGCCGCCAGCCATTATTTGAGCCAAAAAATACCATTAAACTTAGCTGGGTAGAGAAAAAGTATTTCTGCAATATTGCGAATTCCCCGGTGACATATATAACATTAGGCCTATCCTTACCTCCCAAAATTAAGAAAGTAGGGTCTTTGGATAACAGGTCTGGATTGGATGCCTTTCAGTGACATGGGTGTTAAGCCATCGTGGTGCTAAAATGTGACATTGGCGGTGAAAGGGTTAACATCAATGAACAGACTACTACATCATTTCAAATGGAAAACCAGGCCCAATTTTAGTTTCCAGACAAGTTATGTAGATTTCACTCAGTCAGACAACCTTAAAAGGTCCGCTACACTGCATGCAATTCAACCCAAATACGATCGGATTGTGACGGTGTCTTTGATTCACGATTCACGTGGAATACTTCCGTCTAGAAATAATTCTACCATTTTGGTTCACTATGATACTCATACAAAAATGTCTGATACAAAAATACAGATATTTTATCAGATTCGTGTATTAGGTATTAGGTAC
>CM065695.1:28185552-28198052 GCA_017654935.2 Phymorhynchus buccinoides | reverse complement strand
GGGCGGCTCTTTAAGGGCTATTATACATAAAATATAAAGGGTTTTTAATGCCACTCAAGTTAATATATCTTATCCTCCGAAGTCGGAGTGTGGCTGCCCACGTGGCGGGGTAATCAAAAACGGTCACACACGTAATGTTCTCATCCCTAGCTGGTGCATTTGTACCATAGTACTCAAGTGCTTCGGCTGTTGGGATGATCCCTGGAGTCTTTAAGCCAGGGTAAAGACAACAACAACATTATGTTAATAATTTAAAAACTTCGGGACTTTCCTGGTATTGCACTACCTCCAGGATCGTCCCACTATCTTTATAGTTATTAATGTCCCCTATATATGTGCCTGTTCCAGGCCGGAGTAGGTTAAGCGAACTTTCATTCAATATAAAGGGCCTCCATCCAGTCACATGCTGCATAATTATGCTACCGTAAGTATGTGAAATCAGTAATTACACGAAATTCCTAAAATTTTCAGTAATTTCATGAAGTTACTGTGACCCCCAGTATTTACATGAAATCACTAAAAATCCTAGTAATTTCACGTAATTACTGAAATCGGAGCACATGTTTTACACAAATTTACTGACAGCGTGCCTGGTTTCAGTAATTACGCAAAATTACTAGGATTATTTTAATAGTAATTTCATGTAATTACTGGGGGCCACAGTAATGTCATGAAATTACTGAAAATCCTAGTAATTTCACGTAATTACTGATTTCACATATTTACGGTAACATATACACAGGCTGCATAAACTCTGTGCTTGACTGTCTGTTTGTCTTCCTGCCTCTCTTTCTCTAAACTGCCATACACTTCAAGCTTTGTTCGTAGACTGTTAAACGGAACGGTTTTAGGCAGTCTCTATCAGATAAAGGCATACAAACAACAACCAACCCCCCAAAACCGGGGATTGAATGAATGCGTCCATTGCAGGCGCTGATGAAGATCACTTAGAAAGAGGCGATAACTTCCAATGACATTCTTTATTTCCTCTTCCGGTCGTGACGCCACTTGGCGCCAGCACTCTTAATTTGCGCAGAAGTCGTCATGGATGCGATTAGGGTTTGGAGATGATCTGGATCTGGTCTGGTACGTCGCAGGCGCCATTTCTGACGATATATCGCTACGGAACTTGGAGGGCGCTTGTACTTAATAGAAAACATAGAAGGAGAAAGACCTACTGCTTGCCCTGGGTTAAGACCATTAACCCCCCCCCCCCCCCCAGTTCAGTTCAGCCTGGGAAGGCCCAGGCCCCACTTCCAGAAGCAAGCAAGCAAGCAAGCAAGCAAGCAAGCAACAACAAAAAAGAAGTCTAGACACATAGTGATCAATGGTCGCAGGCTCAGAATGGTTGATCTGGTCAGCGCTGATGAAAATGCACTCAGACGCAGCCTGAGGAATTGTGGATGCAACAACAATGAGCCGGTCAACTGCTGAATCCCTTTTTATGTCCTGATCCATACACCAATACACCAAATACCTTGGTTAGCTATGCCCCTTTTGTCTACCAATTGGCTTTTTGAATTTGTTATAATAATTATAGTCATTTTTTGGGGGGGGGGGGGGGGGGGGGGGGGGGGGGGGGACTTAATCATTATGAATCATTTTGTTCGGCCCTGGTTACACCGCTGTTGCAAAGCTGAGGCCATGTCTGAACTGTAGAGACGACGATTTTTTAAAATTTATTTTTTATTTTTTCTAATCTGCAATGGATGTAATCACTGCTCAGTTTCTTAGTTCGCATATTAATGTTTCACGGTTAGATTAGGCTAACAGATAAAGTTTGGGATAGGTTAGGGTCAGGCTAGAGTCAGTTTCTTTGTAAACAATCTGTACGCACAGACAATAGGCCAATGTCCCGTGATTCAGATCCGTAATTGCAGCATAATAAAAGGACTGTGATTACGGTGATCGTAACCGCAGCATCTGGCGCCTCCCCCCCCCCCCCCCCCGTCTGCTGGTGCTACCCGCCCACACATTTTAGGAAGGGTGGGATGTGGGGTGTAGGTGTTGGGTCTGGAAGGTTAAACCAGCGCGTGCACCCACCCCCTCGATATAAATAGCGTACGCACCATAAGTACGTCGATGGTACGCACGTGCAGGAGTGAGAACGAGGTTCTTGTGCACACACACACCTTCACTGTGAAATGGTCGTCTGCTGACTGACAATTGGATGTGTGTGTGTCTGCGTGTGCCTGCGATTGCGAACAATACAGGACTGGTAGGCCTATATTCTTCCTTCCTTCTTTTCTGTTTTCCTTCAGAAAGCAGCAGCGGGTACTGGAGAAGGAAAAGTGTACGAGGATCTCAGGTGGCATTCTGCAGAGATTTAATTAATCAATCAAACGTGCGCGGGACCTTTAGGCCAAATGCGAAACAATTTCGTGGGCAGAGAACTCTGAATCTGAGCGTGTTTGGCATTTTGGTCTGTGTGAGACGTGTTCTTATAGGCTTAGCTTTTTGTTTGTGGCACAAGCCACAAACCTATAACTCACTTTGTCGGTCTGTCGGTCTGTTGGTCGGTCGGTCGGTCGGTCCAAAATTGTCGCATATATTGTAAAAGAGAAAGAAAAGCGTGCCACAAACAATTGCGAATCCGCGCTTGTTTTTGTTTTTTTAGCATCCCCCCCATATTTTTCTGTATATGATTTTCTCCAAATCAATTTTGTGTGTGTGTGTGTGTGTCGTTGTGTTGCTTGCCATTCTTCGGAATTTGAAGTTGACATAACTGATAACTGCAAGGATCTTGCCCATTTATTTAGAAGCTGTGACATTCTAAGGTGAGTCACGTTATCTCCTCTCTTAGCCTCACCAAGAAGAGTATAATCAAAGATATTTTAAAAGGGTAAGATGGATTACTTAAGAGCTCGGCGAACCGGGCTGATAGAGTTATCGTTAGTGGGGACAGTACACTTTTCACAGTGGAGGCTATCCAAAAACTCAGACTGGAATTTGAACGGAGAATTCAACTGGCCTATCGACGCGTAAAATGTGTCCTGTTTAAAAAGGACATAACCAGTGCTTCTGTCCTCACTACTCATATATAGGGAAAAGAGACCGGATGCTTATCTTCCCCTTTAGAATATCTTTGGTATAATTCTACTCTTTTGGGGCTCACTATTTCAATCTTTGATGAACTAAAATTCCTTTCGAGTCTTACCAGTTCTGTGTTGTGTGTTGTTCATGTGTAACATATTCAAGATTAGAAGGCTATGCCACTCTTGAATAAATGTTGATTTGTTTGTGCATCATTCTCTCCACCAATGTTCATGTGTACTGTGTGGGTGAAAGGCCAAAGGCGAATCTGGCTCATCCTTTTTTGAGGATGATGCTTTGATCGCTTCCCTTTGACTCTGATCCACTCGTTGTTAGGTGATTGGTATCGTAATCAACTTTGGTAGAGGGGAGTTATTTTAAGAGTGTTCTCCTCCTTTCTTCAATAGAGTTGAATTGATTCATATCTCCACTGTCGTTAATGATAATAACGTACTTCCAAATATTGCTCTCAGTTTATTTTGTTCAGCTTCAAAGAGAGAAACTATTGTTTGCTACGTAATAAAGGTAAGATAACACAGATGGAATATTCACGTTGAGAGTCTACGGGCAAACCCAATAATAGAGGCACTGCACTGTACTTCAGTTATTTTGACAACACACAATTTAAATTAATAGAGGCATTGTGCTGTAGTTTATTTTGCACACAATTGATAAATGATATAAAAAACAAAATGATGAGATTCTATTAAAATTCATTTACGATAATTTCTTGTTTTGCCTTATAGAGATTTAAGAAAAACATCACCAAAAATCGCATTATTAATGATCATAGACTAAAAATAATTTATGATGCAATATTATTTTGAACACATCTGTCATCTCAACTACCTCTGCCTGTTTCGTGTGAAACCTTTTTTTCTTTTCTTCTTCATAGAAGTGGGCATGATACTGAATGGAACTGCGGCAACTAAACAAGAGCTTCGTTGTGGGAAAAAACTTGGCAAAGAACAAAGCAATTCTTTCAGAAGTGATGCGTTTATATCTCTTTCGTTCTGTCTCCCCCCCACCCCCCTCCCCAGTCCTTCAGTGATCCTGTCTGTCTCTCTACCTGTCTGTTTGTCTCTACCCGCCTTCTCTGTCTCATGCTTGTCTGTCTCTCTATCTGTATTTCTCTGGTTGTTGTTTTTCTACTCCCCATTCTTGTCACCTCTCGCCCTTTTTTATTTCCCTTACCCCCCCCTGTGGGGATGCCGGGGGATCTTTTGTATAAATAGTTCCCCTACCTTCTGGAAGTTCTGTGCTTGTAACTTCCTCTAATCTGTCACTCTCTTTGACTCTGCCTTTTCCCTTTGGTTACTGTCATCTACTATCGTTCTGCCTTACCTGGTCCATTCTCCTGCCTTTTTTTTTCTCACGAAACACTTTCAAAAACATTTCCTCCTCCAGCCGAAGTCGGACCTGCTGGTCCTAACTATTTCTTAGTTAGGCGCATAACGGCAGTATGATGCATATGCGCTCATAATTGACAGAAAACGGAGCGATCGAAGAAGAACTGAGAAAAAGAAGATTTCCCTTACCTCCCCACCCCACGTTCTTTTTGTGTATATTGTTTTACAGTATCGTTCTCAATCCTGTTTCAGTGTCTTGTGTTTGTGTGTCTGTCTGACTATATTTGACGTACGGACACCGACTTCCAGAATAAATACGAACATTTCAGACTCAATTTTAAATGACTCTGTAGCTACCCACCCCCTTCCTACTATTTACAAAACTTTTTGATAATAGCCAAAGTATTGATAGAATTTTCGTGCGATGCTAAAATATCATCATTATGGTGGGCATTAAAAATGCATTTATTGGAGAACTTTTGAAAATGCACGTCACAAAATGTCCAAATCAGAAATACTTGCACACTCTTCTAGATAAGTTAGAACTTACAAGGGTAGGTACTGTTCAGACATGCAAGAACTGTGAATGAAAACCACACACCGGTCTCTACCAACCCTTGTCATTCAGACATGAACTGTGAATAAAAACCGGCACACACCGAGTCTCTACCAATCCTTGTTATTCAGACATGAACTGTGAATAAAAACCGGCACACACCGAGTCTCACCAATCCTTGTTATTCAGACATGAACTACCACTCTTGTCATTCAGACATGAACTGTGAATGCCCCCACACCCCAGTCTCTACCACTCTTGTCATTCAGACATGAACTGTGAATTAAAGCCACACACCCAGTCTCTACCACTCTTGTTATTCAGACATGAACTGTGAATGCCCCCACACCCCAGTCTCTACCACTCTTGTCATTCAGACATGAACTGTGAATTAAAGCCACACACCCAGTCTCTACCACTCTTGTCATTCAGACATGAACTGTGAATTAAAGCCACACACCCAGTCTCTACCACTCTTGTCATTCAGACATGAACTGTGAATTAAAGCCACACACCCAGTCTCTACCACTCTTGTCATTCAGACATGAACTGTGAATTAAAGCCACACACCCAGTCTCTACCACTCTTGTCATTCAGACATGAACTGTGAATTAAAGCCACACACTCAGTCTCTACCACTCTTGTCATTCAGACATGAACTGTGAATGCCCCCACACCCAGTCTCTACCACTTGTCATTCAGACATGAACTGTGAATTAAAGCCACACACCCAGTCTCTACCACTCTTGTCATTCAGACATGAACTGTGAATTAAAGCCACACACCCAGTCTCTACCACTCTTGTCATTCAGACATGAACTGTGAATGCCCCCACACTCTTGTCATTCAGACATGAACTGTGAATTAAAGCCACACAGTCATTCAGACATGAACTAAAGCCACACACCCAGTCTCTACCACTCTTGTCATTCAGACATGCCACAACTCAGTCTCTACCACTCTTGTCATTCAGACATGAACTGTGAATTAAAGCCACACACCCAGTCTCTACCAACCCTTGTCATTCAGACATGAACTGTGAATTAAAGCCACACACCCAGTCTCTACCACTCTTGTTATTCAGACATGAACTGTGAATTAAAGCCACACACTCAGTCTCTACCACTTGTCATTCAGACATGAACTGTGAATTAAAGCCACACACAGTCTCTACCACTCTTGTCATTCAGACATGAACTGTGAATTAAAGCCACACACCCAGTCTCTACCACTCTTGTCATTCAGACATGAACTGTGAATAAAGCCACACACCCAGTCTCTACCACATTCAGACATGAACTGTGAATTAAAGCTACACACCCAGTCTCTACCACTCTTGTCATTCAGACATGAACTGTGAATAAAGCCACACACTCAGTCTCTACCACTCTTGTCATTCAGACATGAACTGTGAATTAAAGCCACACCCAGTCTCTACCACTCTTGTCATTCAGACATCTGTGAACCACCCCAGTCTCTACCACTCTTGTTATTCAGACATGAACTGTGAATGCCCCCACACCCCAGTCTCTACCACTCTTGTCATTCAGACATGAACTGTGAATGCCCCCACACACTCAGTCTCTACCACTCTTGTCATTCAGACATGAACTGTGAATGCCCCCACACCCCAGTCTCTACCACTCTTGTCATTCAGACATGAACTGTGAATTAAAGCCACACACCCAGTCTCTACCACTCTTGTCATTCAGACATGAACTGTGAATAAAGCCACACACACAGTCTCTACCACTCTTGTCATTCAGACATGAACTGTGAATTAAAGCCACACACCCAGTCTCTACCAGTCTCTACCACCCCAGTCTGTACCACTCTTGTCATTCAGACATGAACTGTGAATGCCCCCACACTGTGAATGCCCCCACACACCAGTCTCTACCACTCTTGTCATTCAGACATGAACTGTGAATGCCCCCACCCAGTCTCTACCACTCCATTCAGACATGAACTGTGAATGCCCCCACACCCCAGTCTGTACCACTCTTGTCATTCAGACATGAACTGTGAATGCCCCCACACCCCAGTCTGTACCAATCCTTGTCATTTATACGAAAATAAATCCCCAAAACTTAGTCCAGAAGAGCAAAATTGGGCCGTTTGTCATTTAGAAGCTGATGATATCAGAGATGTTGGGATTGTGTGCAATTATAGATAATATTTCTGCCTTTGTTGATCGTCAATGAATGAAAATCTGTTTAACGTTCCCCGGTCTGGAACAGACACATATGGGACATTAGTAGATCTAAAGATGGTGGGAACGATCCTGGAGACAATGCCCGGAGGTAGTGCAACAGTAAAGTCCCGAATTTGTTTTAACAATACAGATAATTAGAGTATTGTTGATCTTCAATAAAGTTTCAGACTCTGCTTGGATTCAGTGTTGCCGATCCATGAATCAGTAGGGCCTCATGTCACCGAAGTAAGACAACAGAAAACAGCAGTATCGCTGACAGATATTATGCCTTTGTGCAGCTGTCTGAAGATCCTCAAAATGTCAATTATCTTGTCCAAGATACCATAAAAAGATGTGTTAATCCCCTACATTTTCGTTCATAACCTCAAGTTTTGTTGATTTGTGATTGTGGCCTTTTTGACTACCCAATCAGAACCAGAACCAGAACCAGAACCACACTATTTCAAGTCAAGTCAAGTCAAGTCAAGTCCAAATGATCTTTATTGAGGATAAAGGAGTAAGCTTGACAGCTTTTTTTCATCCTGTCCTCAGAATGAAAAGTAATACGAAAGCAACTCGAAAAATAACTCAACATGCAAAACAAAACATTCCAAACTACTAAACATTAGCCTAATAATATAACGCATTGAAATAACTCTATTGAGAGAGAGAGAGAGAGAGAGAGAGAGAGAGAGAGAGAGAGAGAGAGAGAGAGAGAGAGAGAGAGAGAGAGAGAGAGAGAGAGTAAATGAATGGGATATTGAAGTGAATGTGGTTGTCCCTTCCCCATTTCATTTCCTCCCCATCACCCATATTAACAAATGTCCCGGACACAATGGAACAAAGCAAAGAACAATCAAAGTATAAACATTGTGAGTGGGCCTGATACCGTAACAGACATTCATATATTGTCCAACTTACTCCGAATGCTCTTTCCCATGATTCCTCCACTGTCAATGTTCACCCATTTGGTTTAAACAAGATTTATTCAAATAAAGCACATACGGCAGCAGATAATTTAAATAAGTAGAGCACAACAAGCTTAGAGCTTATACAAGACACTCCAACATTTTTCAATGACATAGTGTTGGCTGCCACAAGCATGGAGATAAACAGCACAACATTAATAACACATTTGATGCCTGAACATAACTGTTTGATTGTTAACATCTCCTGCAATAAAGAGCCTGGCGTGCGGTTCTTCTTACTTATTCGATCGCTCAGTTTCCTGTCCATTATGAGCGCAGATGCGTCATGCTGCCGTTATGCGCCTAACTAAGAAATAGTTAGGCCCAGCAAGTCCGACTTCGGCTGGAGGAAATGTTTTTGAAAGTGCTTCGTGAAAAAAAGGGCAGGAGAATGGACCGGTAAGTCGGAAAGATAGCAGATGACAGTAAGCAAAGGGAAAAGGCAGAGTCAAAGAGAGTGACAGATTAGAGGAAGTTACAAGCCCAGAACTTCCAGAAGGTGGGGGAACTATTTATACAAAAGACCCCCCGGTATCCCCACTGGGGGACTGGCGTGCAGTTCATTCCAGTATATTTTGGACGTGACTAGTTAGCCTATGTAGGAATACATCTCTGCCGTAACACCCACCCCACTCCCTTACCCTTCTTCCTCCCTGTCTCCTTCCTACTCTCTTCGTACCCTCCCCACGCTTTCTTTTCCATTGTTCTCTCTTTCTCTCCCAATAATAATTATGTTTTATAATCTTTCCCCATCTCTGTCCCGCTGTCTTGTTCTGTTTGTTCAGGACTCTTTCTCTGGTTCTTTGTTTCACGATAATAACCCTAGGCCAGGGCTCCCAGGGACCCCCATTTGGGGGTCTACGAAGCACTAAAATTCTAAAGGACCCTCTAAAAGAATGTGCTGGGGGTCCCAGGGATGCACTAGAAATGTTTTTTAACATTCGCAATGCCACTGGGACCCTCTATCCCGCCTCTAGGACCCTCTATACGGTAAGTGAAGGAGTCACTGGACCCCTTGTTTTGTGGGACGATTGGGAGCCCTGTGTAGGCTGATCCTAAACCTATCCCTTTCCTGCGAATGCCAGAATGTTAAGAAGAACAATTAACCCTTTCGCCGCCAAAGTTGCAATTTAGCACCACAGTGATTTAACACCTATGTCACTAAAACTCCGAGTGAGTAAAAGGCATCAAATTGGGGTCTATTATCCAAAGACCTTATTGTCTTAGTTTTGGGAAGTAAGGGTAGACCTTATTTTATATATGTCACAGAAGAATCCCCAATACTGCAGATGGATTTTGTTCTCTACCCAGGTAAACTTAATGGACATTTTGGGGCTGAAATATGGCTGGGGGTGAAAGGGTTAAACCTAATTTTCTCAAGCATGGAAAAGTGAAGCTTACCGGATAACGTAGCTTTCAGAAGCTTCTCGCTTCCTCCTTCAGCGTGGTCTGATGGGTGGCAACTGGTGCCAGATTGTTGCTTCTCAGTAACAAAATAATTTCATTGCGAAAATTTGATGGGGGGTTGTCTTATCTACAACTTAGCCCTTTTCCTATAGATAGGGTAAGACGGGGTAAAAAGACGAACGCTAAACATTAACACTCGTCTCATGGGCAAAATGTGACTGAAATTAGCTTTATTTCATGAGATAATTAGCATGGGCTTCTTCAGTACCCGCCCATGGGCTTTTTACCCCGTCTTCCCCTATATTTCCTACCATTCCACCTTCTTTTCTTTTGCTACTCTAGGGGAAGACGGGGTAAAAAGCGCATGGGCGGGTAAGAAGCCCACCCCAATTATCTCATGAAATAAAGAAAATTTCAGTCAAATTTGCCCATGAGACGAATGCTAGACATTAACGCTCGTCTCATGGGCAAAATGTGACTGAAATTTGCTTCATTTCATGAGATAATTGGGGTGGGCTTCTTACCCGCCCATGCGCTTTTTACCCCGTCTTCCCCTACATGTTTACCTCACTATTACGAATTTTTAAAAAAATAGTGAGAAAGGTGGCAGAGTGGTGGTTAAGACGTTCGCCTGCCAAATGTAATGCGTGACTGCAGCATGAGAGACCCGGCCTCGCCCTTTCTTTCTAGTTTGACAGGAAAATCGAACTGAACGCACAGTCCTTCGGATGGGGGACTTAAAGCTAGTCTGAGCCATGCGCTTTATGCACCTACAAATCCCACGGCAGTTGAAAGTCGGTAAGAGCAGGGAGAAATCCCGCTGCCTGGTATGGCCAAATTGATAGCTAGGCTTTCCAAGTATGCCCCCCCCCTTCCTCACCCCCCCCAAATATTTTTAAATTTAAAATTGGGTTGGCGCTGTACTTGCGGCGACGCGCTCTCCGGGGGAGACCAGCCCGAATTTCACAGAGATAAGTCTCTGTGACTAGAATATACCAAATACCTAATACTAAAAATACCTCAACTGCGTGGAGAGTTAATTTAATTGGCATTGACTGTAAGGCTGACTCTCAGACCACTAAATGCCCTCCATACTGTGAGGATTGTGCGCCAAAGCCTAGATTAGTTAGTTAGTCCATGATATTTTCTGCCAGTGTTTCGTTCATTTGGGCCCACTAGTTTGTACTAACATAAAGTGTTTTAGAATCGGTCGAGAATCTGAGTTTCCATCGCTCTCTCTGTCTCTGTCTCTCTTTCTCTCTGTGTCTCTCTCTCTTTCTCTGTCTCTGTCTGTCTGTCTGTCTGTCTGTCTGTCTCTCTCTCTCTCTCTCTCTCTCTCTCTCTCTCTCTCTCTCAGTCTCAGTCTCTCTCTCTCTCTCTCTCTCTCTCTCTCTCTCTCCTCTCTCTCTCTCTCTCTCTCTCTCTCTCTCTCTCTCTCTCTCTCTCTCTCTCTCGACAGATTGGTTGCCTAAAATCTATATCCTTGGAAAATAAAGTTTAAGTTTTCAACTCTCTCTCTCTCTCTCTCTCTCTCTCTCTCTCTCTCTCTCTCTCTCTCTCTCTCTCTCTCTCTCTCTCTCTCTCTCTCTCTCTCTCTCTCTCTCTCTCTCTCTCTCTGGTACAGTGGTAGCGCGTTTGCCTCGTGTCAAGTAAACCCAAGTTCGAACCTGGGCACAGGGGATTGTTCCTCTCACTTTGCACTAGAACTTATGGTCTGAACATGAAGTCTTTCGGATGAGACGATAAACCGAGGTCCAGTGTGCCCATGCACTTAGCATACGTTAAACCAACTGGCAACGAAAAAGTTGTCAATTGGTCAAAATATACCCCCCTCTTTCCTTCCTCATCAGTCACACAAAAATCGCATGCAAATTTTTTGTTAAAATTGCGGGGTGGCGCGCCTCTGGCTGCGACATGCTCTCCAGGTGGGAGCAACCCGAATTTCACAGAGACGTCTCTGTGACTATAAAGTACCTAATACCATGATTTTCCATTTTCCATTGTAATGTAGAAAAAAGAACCCCAACATTATTTTATTGTATAGTAGTATGAAAGGAAAAAACAACAACGAGGCATACAAACCAGAAGAGCAAGGGGCTTAAGTAATGAACTACGTCGGTGGTTTTGAGGTTGCATTGTTTATACAGAATGTAACAATTTTTGTGTGTGGGGTGGTTAGGGGTGGTGTAGGATTCCCAATAGGAATTGTTCGGAAATAACTAAGGGGAGTAATTTCATGGTGTGTGTGGGAGTGATCTTGCCTAATTCAATCGGTCAAACGGGGGAAGTCACTACCATCAGCTCTCGTAGCCTATCGACTCGTGTGTTTGAGCAGACATACAGCACTTAGAACACCGTGCGTCATTCTAAAAAATTATGTTATTTATATTTTTACGTCACAATTTGCAAGTTTTATCAGTTTGTGGCCACTGGCCACCCCTAATTTTTCTAAGCAAATGTGTGCAAGTCGCTGACTCGCATCCTGCGGTTTCAAGCTTCGACGCCATTGTTGCAATGGTATTTGACCGAGTAATGGAGGTAAACAACTCTAATTTTCACGAAGTGCTCTCCCCTAATTTTTTTTTTTCAGAAAATCGTCTAATGTTCCCTGTCAAGGACACGCTCCGTTTTGCAGGGAAGCTCTTGATCCATATCCTGAAGGCAATATTGTTGTAGCCTTATCTTGGGACGCACAAGTTTATGTTCTTAAGTTTCACTTAAGAGCGGTCTTTTGAAAAGGAAAGTAGGTCAACATAAACCGCCTGAGAGGGAGAAAGGGGGGGGTAGAGTGAGAGGAGAGAGAGAGTGAGAGAGAGAGAGAGAGAGAGAGAGAGAGAGAGAGAGAGAGAGAGAGAGAGAGAGAGAGAGAGAGAGAGAGAGAGAGAGAGATAAACGATCAAAAATTGAAGAAGAAAAAACAAACACACCATTAAGCTTTCCTCTTATGTATATGTATAATTTGCTTTGATAATATATATATATATATATATAGA
>CM065695.1:28160552-28168052 GCA_017654935.2 Phymorhynchus buccinoides | reverse complement strand
AAAGTATAACTGACTCATGAAAAGATAACTCTCTCAGGTTTAAAAAAAAAGAAGAGCTATGTAACCTAAATGTGTCACGCTTAAAAGGGACATAACCAGTGTTTCTGTCCTCACTACTCATATAGGGAAAAGGGACCGGATGTTAGTCTTTTCTTTTCAGTGTCTTTGACTGTACTATGTTTATGTGTCTATGTCTGTGTGTGTGTCTGTCGCAATCTCTCCGTCGATGCGTTTGTCTGTCTCTTTGGTATTGGTATTGGTATTTGGTATTCTAGTCACAGAGACTTTTCTCTGTGAAATTCGGGCTGCTCTCCCAGGAGAGAGCGTCGCCACAAGTGCAGCCCCTTTCCATTTCATTTTTTTTTTTTTTTGGGGGGGGGGGGGGGGCGGAGGGGGGGGGGGGGGGGGGGGGGGGGGGGGGGGGGGGGGGGGGGGGTGTGGGCACACTTGGAAAATCTAGCTATCAATTTGGCCATACCAGGCAGCGGGATTTCTCCCTGCTCTTACCGACTTTCAACTGCCGTGGGATTTTTACGTGCGTAAAGCGCACGGGTCAGACTAGCTTTAAGTCTCCATCCCGGCGAAGGACTCCGACGTTCAGTTCGATTTTCCTGTCAAACTGGAAAGAAAGGGCGAGGCCGGGATTCGAACCCGGGTCACTGACGCTGCAGCTACGCATTACATTCGGCAGGCGAACGTCTTAACCACTCTGCCACCTTTCTCCCTTTGTGTAGAATATATTGTATGTAATTATATGTCTTTTTGTCTTCCCCTGTCCGTGTCATTATAGCGGTCTGTTTCTTTCTTTCCCTACGCAAGAATAGTAAATAGTTATACAGGGTTCTTGCCTACTATTCTCCAATTTTCTCATACAGAGAGAGAGAAAGAGAGAGAGAGAGAGAGAGAGAGAGAGAGAGAGAGAGAGAGGGAGAGAGAGAGAGAGAGAGAGAGAGAGAGAGAGAGAGAGAGAGAGAGAGAGAGAGAGGAAAGAGAGAGAGAGAGAGAGAGAGAGAGAGAGAGAGAGAGAGAGAGAGAGAGAGAGAGAGAGAGAGAGAGAGAAGAGAGAGAGAGAGAGAGAGAGAGAGAGAGAGAGAGAGAGAGAGAGAGAGAGAGAGAGAGAGAGAGAGAGAGAGAGAGAGAGAGAGAGAGAGAGAGAGAGAGAGAGAGAGAGAGAGAGAGAGAGAGAGAGAGACGAGACGAACGAACGAACGAAATGTTATTTACGCAGAGTAATGAGATAAGTATGCATATTTTTTACACCCAGCCCTGAGGCATGATGAGAGAGAGAGAGAGTGTGTGTGTGTGTGTGTTGTGTGTGTGTGTTACACCCAGCGTGTGCGAGAGAGAGAGAGTGTGTGCGTGTGTGTGTGTGCGTGTGTGTGTGTGCGTGTGCGTGTGTGCGTGTGTGTGTGTGTGCGTGTGCGTGTGTGTGCGTGTGCGTGTGTGCGTGCGTCATGTGTGTGTGTGTGTACGTATGTGTACGTGCGCGCATTCCTGCGTCTGGATTTGGTGCGGTGGGAGCAATATATATAAAAGGAGCGTAGATTGTTTCAGCGACATAAAAGCGAATCAGAAACAGCGACAATGGTGTTTTGTTTCTATATCAGGGAGTGCAACGTTTCCCGAGATTAAAGTTGGCAGGAATAAAGAAGAAGGAGAGGAGGAGGAGGAGAGAGAGAGAGATGGAGAGAGAGAGAGAGAGAGAGAGAGAGAGGAGAGAGAAGAGAGAGAGAGAGAGAGAGAGAGAGAGAGAGAGAGCAGGGCTCCCAATCGTCCCGCAAAACAAGGGGTCCCAGGGGCTCCTTCACTAGTACAGTATAGAGGGTCCTAGAGGAGGGATAGAGGGTCCTAATGACATTGCGAATGCTAAAAATAATTTTCATAGTGCATCCCTGGGACCCCCTGTACATTCTTTTAGAGGGTCCTCTAGAATTATAGTACTTCATAGACCCCCAAATGGGGGTTCCTGGGAGCCCTGGAGAGAGAGAGAGAGAGAGAGAGAGAGAGAGAGAGAGAGAGAGAGAGAGAGAGAGAGGAGAGAGAGAGAGAGAGAGAGAGACAGACCCCTGTCAACAGAGAGAGAGAGAGAGAGAGAGAGAGAGAGAGAGAGAGAGAGAGAGAGAGAGAGAGAGAGAGAGAGAGAGAGAGAGAGACAAAGATAGAGAGACAGAGAGAGACAGATACAGAGAGAGAAAGAGAGACAGAGTCAGACAGACAGAAAGTCAAACAAACAAACAAACAGTAAGTTGTATGATCGCGTCTTTCCGTCTCAGTTAGTGCCCCAAGACTGCTTGCCTTTGAATTATAATTCCCCCACTAATGGGACCCATGTTGACGTTTTTAGGTTTTATTACCCTGATTCATCCCCTCCACTGACTTAATAACTGCCAGACGATGTAATGTTGCACATACACACACACACACACACACACCAACACCCTGACACCAGCTAACGTGATAACGGCCCACATGATATCAGCACACAAAATACAGAATATCAGACAGAGAATTAACGTGTCAGCAGAAGGAAGGAAAAAAAGGAAGAGAAAAATGAGGAGTAGGAGGAGTAGGAGAAGAAGAACGGAATGAGGATAGAAGAGGAAGAAGAGGTGGAGGAGTAGGAGAAGAAATATGGAAGGAGGATAGAAGAGGAAGAAGAGGTGGAGGAGAAAAAGGGAGGAGGAGGAGAAGAAGAACGGAATTAGGATAGAAGAGGAAGAAGAGGTGGAGGAGTAGGAGAAGAAATATGGAAGGAGGATAGAAGAGGAAGAAGAGGTGGAGGAGAAAAAGGGAGGAGGAGGAGAAGAAGAACGGAATTAGGATAGAAGAGGAAGAAGAGGTGGAGGAGTAGGAGAAGAAATATGGAAGGAGGATAGAAGAGGAAGAAGAGGTGGAGGAGAAAAAGGGAGGAGGAGGAGAAGAAGAACGGAAGGAGGATAGAAGAGGAAGAAGAGGTGGAGGAGTAGGAGCAGTAGGAGAAGAAGAACGGAATGAGGATAGAAGAGGAAGAAGAGGTGGAGGAGTAGGAGAAGAAATATGGAAGGAGGATAGAAGAGGAAGAAGAGGTGGAGGAGAAAAAGGGAGGAGGAGGAGAAGAAGAACGGAATTAGGATAGAAGAGGAAGAAGAGGTGGAGGAGTAGGAGAAGAAATATGGAAGGAGGATAGAAGAGGAACAAGAGGTGGAGGAGAAAAAGGGAGGAGGAGGAGAAGAAGAACGGAATTAGGATAGAAGAGGAAGAAGAGGTGGAGGAGTAGGAGAAGAAATATGGAAGGAGGATAGAAGAGGAAGAAGAGGTGGAGGAGAAAAAGGGAGGAGGAGGAGAAGAAGAACGGAAGGAGGATAGAAGAGGAAGAAGAGGTGGAGGAGAAAAAGGGAGGAGTAGGAGAAAAAGAAAGGAAGGAGGATAGAAGAGGAAGAAGAGGTGGAGGAGTAGGAGCAGTAGGAGAAGAAGAACGGAAGGAGGATAGAAGAGGAAGAAGAGGTGGAGGAGAACAAGGGAGGAGTAGGAGAAAAAGGGAGGAGGAGGAGAAGAAGAAAGGAAGGAGGATAGAAGAGGAAGAAGAGGTGGAGGAGAACAAGGGAGGAGGAGGAGAAAAAGAAAGGAGGGAGTATAGAAGAGGAAGAAGAGGTGGAGGAGAACAAGGGAGGAGGAGGAGAAAAAGAAAGGAGGGAGTATAGAAGAGGAAGAAGAGGTGGAGGAGAAGGGAGGAAGGAGAAAAAGGAGGTGGAGGAGAAGAAGAAAGGAAGGAGGATAGAAGAGGAAGAAGAGGTGGAGGAGAACAAGGGAGGAGTAGGAGAAAAAGAAAGGAGGGAGTATAGAAGAGGAAGAAGAGGTGGAGGAGAACAAGGGAGGAGTAGGAGAAAAAGAAAGGAGGGAGTATAGAAGAGGAAGAAGAGGTGGAGGAGAACAAGGGAGGAGTAGGAGAAAAAGAAAGGAGGGAGTATAGAAGAGGAAGAAGAGGTGGAGGAGAAAAAGGGAGGAGGAGGAGAAAAAGAAAGGAGGGAGGATAGAAGAGGAAGAAGAGGTGGAGGAGAACAAGGGAGGAGTAGGAGAAAAAGAAAGGAAGGAGGATAGAAGAGGAAGAAGAGGTGGAGGAGAACAAGGGAGGAGTAGGAGAAAAAGGGAGGAGGAGGAGAAGAAGAACGGAAGGAGGATAGAAGAGGAAGAAGAGGTGGAGGAGAACAAGGAGAAAAAGGAGGAGGAGGAGAAGAAGAACGGAAGGAGGATAGAAGAGGAAGAAGAGGTGGAGGAGAACAAGGGAGGAGTAGGAGAAAAAGGGAGGAGGAGGAGAAGAAGAACGGAAGGAGGATAGAAGAGGAAGAAGAGGTGGAGGAGAACAAGGGAGGAGGAGGAGAAGAAGAACGGAAGGAGGATAGAAGAGGAAGAAGAGGTGGAGGAGAACAAGGGAGGAGGAGGAGAAGAAGAACGGAAGGAGGATAGAAGAGGAAGAAGAGGTGGAGGAGAACAAGGGAGGAGGAGGAGAAAAAGAAAGGAAGGAGGATAGAAGAGGAAGAAGAGGTGGAGGAGAACAAGGGAGGAGTAGGAGAAAAAGAAAGGAGGGAGTATAGAAGAGGAAGAAGAGGTGGAGGAGAACAAGGGAGGAGGAGGAGAAAAAGAAAGGAAGGAGGATAGAAGAGGAAGAAGAGGTGGAGGAGAACAAGGGAGGAGTAGGAGAAAAAGGAGGAGGAGGAGAAGAAGAACGGAAGGAGGATAGAAGAGGAAGAAGAGGTGGAGGAGAACAAGGGAGGAGGAGGAGAAGAAGAACGGAAGGAGGATAGAAGAGGAAGAAGAGGTGGAGGAGAACAAGGGAGGAGGAGGAGAAGAAGAACGGAAGGAGGATAGAAGAGGAAGAAGAGGTGGAGGAGAACAAGGGAGGAGGAGGAGAAGAAGAAAGGAAGGAGGATAGAAGAGGAAGAAGAGGTGGAGGAGAACAAGGGAGGAGGAGGAGAAGAAGAAAGGAAGGAGGATAGAAGAGGAAGAAGAGGTGGAGGAGAACAAGGGAGGAGGAGGAGAAGAAGAACGGAAGGAGGATAGAAGAGGATAGAAGAGGTGGAGGAGAACAAGGGAGGAGGAGGAGAAGGAGAGGTGCAGGGGAGGGTGAAGAAAAGAATGGAGAAGAGGAAAAGAGGAGATCAAAAGGAGAGAAGAGAAGAACATTGCAGAGGAAGCAGGCCTGTAGAGCATCGCTCATATTGTTCTTCAAATTAGGGACGATTTGGCACTGAACGTACTACAAGCCAAATTTGGTTCCAAGTGATGCACTAGGTGTGCATAGCATAATCTGTGTGTGAAAACAAAATACAGAAAAGAGCAGGAGGAAGTCAGGAGGAGGAAGAGAATTATAAAAGACGGAGGAAGAAGAAAGGAAAAGGAAAAGGAAGCGAAGAAGAAGAAGAAGAAGAGGAGGAGGAGGGAGGTGGAGATGGAAGAGAAAGATAGGAGAAGGAAGAAAAGGAAAAAGGATAAAGAGGAAGAAGAGGAGAAGGAGAAGACAAAGAAGAAAACAGGAGGAGGGGTGACAGTGAGATTGAGAGAGAGAAAGAGAGGGGGGAGGAGGAGACTAGTAACAAAAATGCATAAAGAATAGGAATTAGGCTAACGGAAGAAAGGGAAAAAAAGAACTGTGAGAGAGAGAGGGAGAGAGAGAGAGAGGGAGAGAGAGAGAGAGAGAGAGAGAGAGAGAGAGAGAGAGAGAGAGAGAGACAGAGAGACAGACAGACAGTCAGACAGACAGAGACAGAGAGGTTGAAAGATTTGAGGTAACAATCCTATAAATTATTATTTTATTAGAAAAAAGAAAAGTGCACTAACAAGTGGTTTCGTGGTACGATACGGTCATTTTTTTCAGGTGTCGGAGGGAGGAAAACGCTACAGTATCACCGTGCACGTGCAACACGACACAGCAGAGGGCAGGAGGAGGAGGAGGACTACCAGACCCAGAGATACCCTACACACTTTGTCCTGCTACTTTCACCACAGTAACCACGATCAAATTGAGGAGGACCCGGCAAATACAAACCACGGGCACAAAGAAGAAGTTAAGCCTACTATCTTTTCCCCGATAGAATCTGACAGCAAAAGTGTAGGCCTATCTACAGCCGTTCCCTCAACAGAGGGAACAAACAAAATACTGGAAGGTGAGGACAAGTCCCAAGAAACCCTGCAAAACAGAGTCATGATGTCTTCTTCAAGCTTTGATGAAAATGTTCTCCATTCAGCTCCGAGCAAGAAATCTCCAACTTTTAGGGTGGGAAACATATCTGCTAGGCTTGAAAATGGCGCTTTCGGCGATGGAAATGGGTATAAAAATCCAGTTGATACCACAGGGATGGAATCTTTGAGCATTTTTGCTGAATCTGACGAGGAGAGGATTGCTAAGAATCGGCGAGCATTTAAAGAGATCAAAGATGCACACGCAAAAACTGAGGAACAAAACACTTCCACAAGATCGGGTACCAAAGACACTTTCCCAGAATTTCACAATGAGTCAGGATTAATCGAAAACGAAGATAAAAACGCAAAAATTGTCGGCGAAGATGTTTTCGTAGGATTGAATGGGAAAATCACCATGCCGACAGAGTCGAACAAAAACGTAATCCACACAGAAGTAATGCACAACGATCAGCATCAGCACGTGAGTTCGGTTAACGAAAATGCAGTGACACACTACTCTGTAGAGATCCGCAACAACGAAGACACACGCACAAGATCGGCAAACAAAGGCAGTTCTACGGGATTCCTATCCCGCCTCTTCTCCGAGCGCTTCGTCAGCAGACTGATCAGCGACGAACGTGTTATCGGGGTGCCCGTAGGAAAAAACCACATGGGGACGCCGCTAAAGTTCAACGCCCAGACCCACGGACATGATGACGTCAACGGTATGACGTCACCACGGTCAGTGTTACAGGTGAACGTGGTGGATGAGGACGGTGCCCTGACGACGGTTGTCTACCCTGGTAAGAAGGTGGCGCTGGAAGTTCATGCTGCCAGGAATGGTAAGTAGTAGAGTGACGTGAAGTGTGTGTGTGTGTGTGTGTGTGTGTGTGTGTGTGTGTGTGTGTGTGTGTGTGTGTGTGTGTGTGTGTCTGTGTGTGTCTGTGTGTGTGTGTGTGTGTGTGTGTGTGTGTGTCTGTGTGTGTGTGTGTGTGTGTGTGTGTGTGTGTGTGTGTGTGTGTGTGTGTCTGTGTGTGTGTGTGTGTGTGTGTGTGTGTGTGTGTGTGTGTGTGTGTGTGTCAAGTCAAGTGGTAAAGGTAAAGATGTGCCCCCCCCCCTGCATTTCTCGGTTAATTGCAATTTTCCGTTTTTGCCTTTCTTACCAAACATAAAGCTGTATTTTATTAACCTTTTTAGCTAATAACCTTTTTGGAATACTAACCCTAGCCCTAACCCTAGCCCTAACCCTACCCCCCCCCCCCCCCTATAAGACGGGAAAACGCAATCAACCACGACTGTGACAAATGGCGCCGTGTACTGCAATACATAAGGGGGGGGGGGGGG
>CM065695.1:28118052-28150552 GCA_017654935.2 Phymorhynchus buccinoides | reverse complement strand
CATTTCCCTGTCCACTCAGCCATAGTAGCTTTCATTTCCCTGTCCACTCAGCCATCAGCTTTCATTTCCCTGTCCACTCAGCCATAACAGCTTTCATTTCCCTGTCCACTCAGCCATACTAGCTTTCATTTCCCTGTCCACTCAGCCATACTAGCTTTCATTTCCCTGTCCACTCAGCCATACTAGCTTTCATTTCCCTGTCCACTCAGCCACTTTCATTTCCCTGTCCACTCAGCCATAGTAGCTTTCATTTCCCTGTCCACTCATAGTAGCTTTCATTTCCCTGTCCACTCAGCCATACTAGCTTTCATTTCCCTGTCCACTCAGCATAGTAGCTTTCATTTCCCTGTCCACTCAGTCATACTAGCTTTCATTTCCCTGTCCACTCAGCCATAGTAGCTTTCATTTCCCTGTCCACTCAGCCATAAACCTTTCATATTAATTTCCCTGTCCACTCAGCCATGAAACCCTTCATATTCATTTCCCTGTCCACTCAGCCATAAAACCTTTCATATTCATTTCCCGTGTCCAGGAACAGACCAGAACGTGACAGAGTCAGGGTCTGCAGCAGGAATGGACGGCGAGAAGCCCTCCTCCATCCTCCTCGTGGCTGGCAGGTCAGGTCCACTACGTGATCATCATCGCCCTGCTGCTGCTGCTGCTCGTGGTCTTCATGCTGGCCACGTTCTGCCAGATGGCGGCCTGGAGGGCCGGGCACTCACACCCTGCCAAGGAGCCAGCCGCTGCAGCAGGGGACGGGGACAGGACGGACAGCGACCAGCACGACCAGATGACCCAGACCCCCAGACCCCTGCCCAGGACACCCAACGCCCGTGGTGCTCACCACGCCACTAACCGCCACAGCCGACAGGGCGGGGACGGGGCTTCCGTGACCATTCTTCAGCTGGATGACGGCGTTCACGCACAGCCACCGCCCTACTCGCGCCCCGCCAGCGAACTCCCCCTCGCTGTCTTGGACAGCCGTCGCAATTCCCTGCCCTCCCCCCCTCCGGCCCCTCAGCAGCGGAGGAGTTTCTCTGGACAGCCCCGCCCCCAGCCCTACGACGTGCCCCCCTCCCACCACCAGCACCAGCAGCGAGAGTTGCGGGCGTCTGTGGGCTCCGAGCCTTGCCCCCAGAACGGGGGGCCCTTCCTGCTGGAGACGTCTCAGCGCTGCTCCAAGGTGAAGAGCTTCCAGACCTCCACCACCGTGGAGGAGCAGAACTCTGAGCGGCACACCACCATCATCGAGATCAAAGCCCCGGGCCAGAGAGACGGGGTGGTGGAGAACGGCGTGGCCTGGGGGGACGCCCCCGAACACCTGGCCACCTTCAGCGGGACCCCTCCCAACCAGGGCAGCGGCAGCAGCAACACGCTGGACAGGGGAGTGGTGCTGGGGGTCAACTCCCTCAAGCGACACCTGGACCGGGAGAACCAGCACGTGTCTTCCAAGCCCAGGGATCGTCGACCCCTCACCTCCACCCAGCACCACGAACCCGTACCCCCTTCGCCCCTGCCTGCCACGCACCACATGTCCGTCTCCTACCCTGCCACTCCCCAGCTGTTCTACAACACCCCCGCTCTGTGCAGCGAGGACTCTGCCCTCAAGGAGCTCATGCTCACCTCCTCTCCGGATGGGAGCCTAGCGGCTTCCTCCTCCTCTCCGATGGGCGGGGGGATCCGCACCTCCCCTCACCGGGGGAGCAGGAAGGGCGTGACGCCTGTCGTCAACTTGGTGGAGGAGACCACACGGCTGTAGAGAAAAGGGACATGTGTGTGTGTGGGTCTGTAGCTTTCTGACAACTCACCACAACGTGAGGCTGCAATGTAATGGCAAGTGGAGTGAGAACTTGCCACCCTGAGGTCTGCGAACCATAGAAAACGTGACAGCTAACTTCATGCACTGTCAGGGAACCAACGAGGTTGGGAAAGTGACGGGACAAACTGTACCGAAACAAGAAAAGTAATAGAACGAATTGTCCTGGTTATGGCAAAAAATCAATAGAAAGTCTGCCAATGTTCAATAATAGGACATTTATTGGTTGGGGTGGGGGGGGGGGGGGGGGGGGGGGGGGGTACGGGGCGCAATAGGACATTTTCAGTTATTACAGGACTTTGTCCTATGAACTGGGCCTTGGGACATCAGTGCACCGTATTTCTTCATCCAGAGAGCTTCTCTGATACTGATCACTTTCTGTGAACGCATCATTAGTGGTTTGATATCGTCATGATAACAGATTATGTGTGTGCATAGGTATGCACGTGACTCTCTCTCTCTCTGTGTGTATGCGTGCGTGCATACGTGTGTGTGTGTGTGTGTGTGCGCGGCGCGCGCGTGTGTGTGTGTTTGTGTGTGTGTGCGTGCGTGCGTGCGTGCGTACGTGCGTGCGTGTGTGTGTGTGTGTGTGTGTATATGTGAGGTTGTATCTGATGTATCTGATTTGTGATGACAATTTATATCTAATGTGTGATGTTAATTTGTATCTGCGGTGTGATGTCAATTTGTGTCTGATGCGTGATGTCAATTCGTATTTGATATATTGTTCCAATTTGTATCTGATTTGTGATGTCAATGTTAGATCTGATGTCTGATGTCGGTTTGCATCTGGTTTAAGCATTTTTTATTGTCCGAAAACAAAATAACGTACAACACAAGAAGACAACTGATGCAGCAACAAGCATAGCTTATTTTGCATCTGATGTGTAATTTCAATTTGTGTGTGGTGTTTGATGTCAATTTGTTACTTTTTTAGGATTGCGATTTATTTGTAGCCTATTTGACGTGTGATGATTTTGATATGGTATGTGTGATGATAACTGATTGGTATTCAATATTTGATGTGATTTATTTGTATCAGATACACATGATAGGGTAAGACGGGGTAAAAAGCCCATGGGCGGGTAGCAAGCCCATGCCAATTATCTCATGAAATAAAGCAAATTTCAGTCACATTTTGCCCATGAGACGAGTGTTAATGGGCAAATTTGACTGAAGTTTTCTTCATTTCATAAGATAATTGGCATGGGCTTCTTACCCGCCCATGGGCTTTTTACTCCGTCTTACCCTACGTTTGTATCAATGGACAAATGTGGTTAATGTGTAGCTGAAATGTGAAGTTAAATTGTATCTGAGTAATCTGACTATTGTGATTCATTTGTATTTATATGCGGATATGTGTGATTAATTTGTATCTTATATGTGTGCTTAATTTGTATTTGATTTGGTTAATTAATACATTATGCGGTCATACTTGTATATAAGCGGGTTGTTCAGTAAAGTTTGGCAACGGTGCTACCATTTGTAATCTATAACACATACAGGTATAATGGTGACACCAAAGAAAAGTTAATTCCTTAACGCATTTACTTGCACACTATTATTGTGATGTCATGTCTTACGTGAGTGTATGACGTCATTGAAAATATGATGTAAGCGCCTGTATTAAAAAACAATCGTGGATTATTGAATGGACTCGTTCTCTTGCTGTAACTTTATAGGGATGAAAATTCATTCCGATCTGACAGATAATTTTTTTATGGCCGACTGTGTACTTCTTATTGAACAATTTGCAAATGTGTTGAAGTTTTGAATCCTTGAAAACACAGCTTCCAAAAATGTCACCCTCTAGTTCACTTTTTTTTTTGCTGTCCTGAATGTGCAAAACATGTAGGGTTTTTTTCTCTCTCAAGAAACTGACTAATAAAGATCCACGTTTGACACTGATAGAAAGAAGTGAGATGAGTGACAATTGTTTGAGTACAATAGTAAAGATAATGCAGACATCTTCTAGGGAAAAAAGCTGGCAACAAAATTCCCTACGTGATTCAACTTTTGCATGAAAACGCTAGTGCCTACAAGGTCAAGGTCGCCGTGACCTTCCAAGAAGAGTAAGGTAATCAATGTTTGAACCATCTATTCTACAGACTTCACTTAGCTCCACATGGCTTTCAATTTCTTTTTATCATTTTAGATTGTTTGGCTGGACGACATTTTCTGTCCAAAAGCTAAAAATCACAGAGCTCTGACCCTTGTCTCAAAGAAGCTACCAAAGTGACCTTGAAACCTGGCGTAGAAAGCTGGAACTGTGCATACAAAGAGGAGAGGTGTTCTTCATAGGAATGCAAAAGTTTGAAGCCCTTGAACTCTTTAGTTCCTGTTTTATGGACCTGCTGCCAATGCTTAGTGAACAACCCACGTAATATTAGGCTAGGATGTATTTTCATGCAAATGCATTTTTGTACAAAATAAATAAAAATCAGGTTGTTAAAAAGCAGGGAAAAAAGGTATGCATAAAAAGTATCGCGAAGCACGTGAGATTAATCCTCAAATATGCAAATATGTTGTTAACATTCTTTGCTATGCATCTTTTTTGCATGCTTTTAACTTATGTTTATAGCGACTGGCCTGTGTAAATTATCCTTTCTTAATCGCTTAGTAAAAGCGCAAAAATAAGAGGATTTAAAGAACCTTGTGCAAAAGTGCCAGTTGTATGTTTATGAGGTTTTTGTCAATTTTTAAAACAGATTTCATTGTAAACTATTAAAATAATGATTATCGTATACTCTTTGCGTTATTTCGTGCTTTAACCCATAGAATGTGAGAATAAACAAAAATACATATATTTCCATCATTTAGAATACACCCTCTCACGCAAAACAAGTTGCCTATGGAGAGTTTATTCATATTTTTTTTATCACCCTCTTCTCTCCGAGCCTCACTCTTTCAATCTTTAATCAATATAAGCTATCCACAAAAAGTTAAGGATCACTTGCAAACTAATTCATAACTTTCCAAATAAGAAAGCCAATGCGTTGAATTTTGGCCAACATTTAATTCAATGCTTTAGTGATAACGATACACAATTGCCTTCAATTTCGAGCAATCGTTTGGTCTGTACATTTGATCAAAGTGGGTACGTATCGAAATTTGATTTCCCAAAGTCATTGAAATCACAAGACAGGGCATTCTGATGCTCCCAAAAGTTCAGTAATGCGTGTATCCGCCATGGCTGTTCTGGCACTCGACGCAGCGAGTCCTCATGGAGTTGACCAGGGTGGTGAAGATCCTCTGTGGAAGCGCCTGCCACTCAGCCTGCAGCATCTGGTAGAGGTGCTGGGCATCCCTGGGAGGGGGGTGGTTGCTCCTCACTTTGCGATCCAGCTCATCCCAGAGGTTCTCAATCGGGTTGAGATCGGGACTGCATGCTGGCCACTCCATTCTGTTGACTCCAGACTGCTGCAGGAAGTCGTTGACCACCCTTGCCCTGTGGGGGCGAGCGTTGTCATCCTGGTAGACAGCCGGCGGTCCCATCTGCTGCAGTGTAGGCACAGCCAGCGGTCGAAGGATCTCATCCCGGTATCGGAGGCCAGTCAGGTTACCCTGTACATGATACAAGGGTGTTCTGTGGTGACGGCTGAAGGCCCCCCAGACCATTACAGAACCTCCACCAAAGGCCACCTTTTCTTGGACAGTGGCGTCAATAAAGCGTTCCCCTGGGCGCCTCCAGACCCTCAGTCGGCCGTCGTTGTGGTTCAGGGTGAAGCGTGATTCATCACTGAACAGGACCTGGGACCATTGCTGACGTGTCCACCTCACGTGACGTCTGCAGAAGGCGCGGCGTGCTGCCCTATGGGCTGGAGTTAAGCGTGGCCGTACAGCTGGGCGACGAGAACGGAGGTTAAACCCATGAAGGCGGTTCCGTATGGTCTGCTGGCTGATGTTGATGTTAGTAGCCACCCTCAGCTGCCTTCGAATGATGCTGGAAGAGGCTGTTCTTGTCTGCAGGGCTTGTCGTTCAATGAGACGATCTTCACGTGGAGTTGTCTTCTTCGGTCGACCAGATCTGCGTCTTTCATGGACCCTCCCAGTGGCTGTGAAGCGTTGAATCAGTCTGACAATGACCGAGATGGACACCTGAAGTCGCCTGGCCACTTCTCGCTTGGGAACACCATCTTGGAACCATGCAACAGCTCGTCCCCTATCCAACTCGCTCAATTTTCGTCGTGGAGGCATTGTCAAATCAGGCCTAATACTGGTGGTATGTCTTCTTATAAAGCCAAGCAAGAGACAGCATCTCACACATAAACAGTAGTGCTTGCACGTGCATAATGGTTTTTCCATCTGGCTTGTGCAATGTGTTCATGCAGAACGATCCAAAACAAGGTCCTTTTTCGCAAGTTTCCGCTTTTTATTTTGCTGCCAAGCTCAGTAATAGAGAATCACGTGCAATGTTTCCACTAACACAACATCGCCCACTTACAGCTGAACAAGAATTCATAACAATTTGGCTTGACTGAGAAATAAATAACAGGAGCGAACGGAGTTTATTGCGCACCTGTTTTCTCATAGTGATCCTTAACTTTTTGTGAGTAGTGTATACTAGAATGCTTTACAGTCTTTTACACACATACTTTCACTATCGTTTTTGTTTTTTGTTAGCAACCCCGTCCCTTTCCCCCACACTACACCGAACATAATTACATTCACTCACACGTTCTTTCTTCCTTCTCAGTCTGTTCGCATCCTCTATGTTATCTCGTTCTCTTTGCCCTACACTCAACAGGGCCGGACCTACGGGGGCTTAGGGAGCTGCAGCCCCCACCCTGTTTCTGATGATGTTTACTCAATTGTTCAAAACATGTTTCAATAGGGGTATGAACAGTAATGGCATTAGTCCTTTATGTCATGCCCAGATTGCACTATTTTGCTTCTCGGATTTAAGCATTTTCCGGGGGAGCATGCCCCCGGACCCCCCTAGGGGTCTTGGTGCTTCGCACCTTCGATGAATGAGCCCCCACCTCTTAAAAACATAGGTCCGGCCCTGGACTCAATCCTCTTATTTCGTGTATGAAAAGGATATAATCTATTGGCTTTCAAACAACATGGAAACGATAAAAAAAAAAGTCAGCTATTGTTTGCGAAGAAAGATTTTTCTTTAATTGTAGATTTTTTAAAATCACAGACGATTTCGTAACGTTTAGTTCTCCAGTTGAGTCACTCGGTCGTTCAGTATGCTGTTTTTGGGGAGGAAGATACGGAGGATGAAACAGGATTTTGAGTCGCGGTTGTGAGCTGGTTTTCACAGCCGCCCTCAGACTGTTGCCCACTGGTCTGTTGGTGCCCGCTGGATTCAATTCAAATTCAAAATTCTTTATTGTCTTCAAAATTAAGAAAATATATTTTTAACGTGTACTTAAAACTAAAGCACACATACACACACGCCCACCTACCACCACCCCACCTACCACCACCCACCCACAAATAAGTAAACAAAGTAAGTTAGACCCGGTGACTCGAATCGACGCTTCTCCCGTCTCGTCTCCACCTTGAGGGCGCGTAGTACAGTGGCCACTGTACCATGGGGAAGACTGGCGCTGGATCACCTGCCACTGTGTCTCTGGTACAACTCTCGTTTACTATTGGCCCTTTCTACAGGCTGGCCGACCATTTCCCGACCGGCCGACGTCGGCCCATGGTCTGCATGCTATCTGGGTTAAGCTCAATACTCAAGTGGCTTTTTATTACTGGTTGACATTAGCCTGTAGAAAGGGCCAATAGTAAACGAGAGTTGTACCAGAGACACAGCGGCAGGTGATCCAGCGCAAGTCTTCCCCATGGTACAGCTTGGTGGCCACTGAACTACGCGCCCTCAAGGTGGAGAGGAGACGGGAGGAGCGTCGATTCGAGTCATCGGGTCTAACTGTTCACAAACAGATTCTGAACTCTGTGAAACATAAAGTTACAAAACTCGTGACGCAAGCACAGACGACTTTTTATTGTTCTAAAGTAGCAGCTGCTGCCACATGCAAAGAACCTTTCCGTGTGACTGGTAACTTGATGGGTAGACTTAGACAGTCAGTATAATTATCCTTCTCAGTTCCCCCCTCAGCAACTGGCAAAGGTCTTCTGTGACTTTTTCACAAACAAGATTGTCTCCATTAGAGAGAGTATTGATCAGGCTTTGAGTGGTCTTGACCCATACACTGTGGTGAATGAGAAAGCCTTCAGTGGCTTCCCGTTGTCTCAGTTCACACCTGTGTCTGAACAAAGTGTGCGTGCAACTGTGCTGAAAATGTCCCCCAAATTATGTGGCCTTGACCCCATCCCTACTAACCTTTTGTTTGACTGCATTGATGATGTTGTTCCATGTCTTACTGAATTGATCAATGTTTGTCTGTCATCTGGCACTATGCATGAATCATTGAGGAAAGCCATTGTCAGGCCATTATTAAAAAAACCTTCTTTTGACCCAAACACTTTGAAGACTTTTAGGCCCATATCTAATATTCCATTTGTGTCTAAACTGATTGAAAAGACTGTACTGTCCCAACTTCTCACCCATTTGGCTGAAAATAATTTTGGGCATGTATTCCAGTCTGCATACCGCCAAAACCACAGCACGGAGACAGCTTTGTTGCGGATTTTAAATGATCTCTTGATATGGCCTCTGACTCTGACCAAATTTCTGTCTTAGCTCTTCTTGATCTCAGCGCTGCATTCGGTACAATAGATCATGATATGTTGTCTCGTCTGCAGCACACTTTTTGAATCCAGGGCAGTGTACTGTCATTCTTTGAGTCCTATTTGAAGGGAAGACGACTGCTGCGTCTAAACCTTCGCCTCTTCAAAATGGAGTTCCACAAGGGTCTGTATTGGGCCCGGTTCTTTTCATTCTCTATACTCAGCCCTTCTCTCATATCATAAACTCCCACTCTGTTTCTCATCATGTCTACGCCGACGATACAGAACTGTATAGGTCTGACTTAGCTGCTAATTTTAGTCCTTTACTAACTTCTATTCAGTGTTGTGTCCAAGATGTTAAACAGTGGACCCTTCAGAATAAGCTACAGCTAAGCGAAGATAAAACCGAAGCTTTATTGATTGATCCCACTTCCAATTCCCATGAATCCCACCCTTCCTCTGTAACTGTTGGTGAGAATGTCATTGCCTTTTCTGATTCTGCTCGTAATCTAGGCGTTGTGTTAAACAAATCTTTGTCAATGAGTGCTCAGGTAAACAAAACCTGTCAGACTGGATACCTTGAACTTAGTAGAATCAGTTCTATACGTCATTGCTTAACGAAAGATGCTACTGCAAAACTAACATCTTCACTTGTCCTGTCCCTGACTTGACTATGCAAACTCTCTTCTGGCCGGTCTTCCACAAAAGCATACAGATAAAATTCAAAGAGTAATGACTTGTGCTGCTCGTTTAATATACATGTCTTCTAGGTGTAAGCATGTCACTCCTCTTCTGTCTGAATTGCACTGGCTGCCTGTCTCTCACAGGATTCACTACAAAATTGCTCTCATCTGCTTCAATGAACGAACACTATTTCATTAGCACACATAGATCAAGAATTGGTTCAAACGAATGAGAAATCATGCTTGTATCGATGTGACATATGGCTTAGCCTACCTGTTGGGTATGTGTGTTTGTGTACAAGTTTGTCCTGCTATAGGCCCTTCTTTAGGTTTTATTAGATATGTATTTCATAGTCACAGAGGCGACTCTGTGAAATCGAGTTGCTCCCACCTGGAAAGTGCGTCACAGCTAGAGGCGCACCACCCAATTTTTTTTCTCTTTTTGTTTTTTGCATGCGATTTTTGTGTGACTGATGAGGAAGGAAGGAAAAGGAGGGGGCGGGTAGATTTTGACCGAATGACAACTTCTTCGTTGCCACTGCGTTTAACGTGTGCTGAGTGCATGGGCAACACGGGACCTCGGTTTATTGTCTCATCCGAAAGACTCTACGTTCAGACCGCAAGGCCTAGTGCAAAGTGAGATAAAAAATCCCCCTGTACCCAGGTTCGAACTCGGGTTTACTTGACAAGGCGAGCGCGCTACCACTGTGCCACTCTACTGTGTATCATGCATGACCTCCCAGGGTGCCAGACGAGTTAATATTATCATCGTCGTCAGCCACCAAGGCAAAGAACATACTTATGAATTGTGACATAAAAACGAGTGATGACATAAATGTTATAACAGGCAAGCTGACCATCTGGGCAGTCTTTCATCTTGATACTATATTATACGAAAGCCCCTTGTTATACTTATAGTATCATAATCTTCAAAATGTTGAAGGAGGATACTTAATGAAAGAAGAAGGAAGAAGAACCTTAATAGGCTCCCTCACTGCGGTTATACTTTGTTGGTTTGTGAATATGAAATTCAAGGTATACGGAAACTAGGGAGAAAATCAGATGAAAAGCTTAATTTTGGCAACCGTTTTCTGGACCGCCTTTTTGTTAATCAACCATTTTCGCAATATCTCAGTGGGTACACGCTTAACAGCCAAGAATTTTTAATTTTTTTGAAGTTACCAGATGCCACCGACTGTGACAGAATGTGTTCCCCACGACCCACTTTCTCCTCTACGCACCCCCCCCCCCCTACTATTCCGGCCCGCCACTCTAATTGCAATCGCGTGACATCAACCCATTCACCGATTCCAGGCGGCATCCCTTTGTTCTCCGTTCCCCCCCCCCCTTAGTTGTCTAGCTTGTGATACCGACATCACCGAACTCCCCGCTCGCAATCACTGCCCTTTGAAGTAATTTTGACACGTTTCACGTGCAGCTGTAGGAATTTAGGCATGTGATTATGACGTAATAATAAGCGCATGATGTACCGTCCTCTCTACTTGTGGACTGCTACTAACCAATCATAGGCCCCTATTGAAAAACTCAAATTAGTGGGAGGCAAACCGCCTAACATTCTCTTACTCACAAGACTACCAAAATCTGGCTGAGTCAACACTGTAGAATCAACCTCTCTGCTGTTGCCTGCCAGTCATACTATTACTAGTAGTATTAGCCCAACTCGTGAGTACTATTGAAGGTGGCAGTTGTGTAAAATACTTGATTGAGATTTGTTTTTGTTTGATTCTAATTTGATTTAGATCCTATGTTCCATGTTGAATAAGTAGTAGAGGTGTCATTGAAAAGAATAGGTAAACATATTTTGTGTGTGTGATTTTGACTAACGTTTTTGGTACAAGAACCGGATTCTATATCTACCAGTATTTTTATTTATTTTTAGTGGGAAACCACTTGGTTGCAACCTTGCACCTTTTGATGACATTCCTTTCCAAGTGTTGGATTGATCATAGATTTTGATCTAGCCGGTTACTGAATCATACCAGTTGATTCCAGTACCCCTTTTATGTTTTACTGATTTTAGTTTGGTAACTGAAATTCAGGTTATTTGTCAGTGCTATTGTACAAGGGCAGCCTTCTAGCCGCTGGAGATCCACTAATCACTGCCGGCTGAAGCCCCTTATCTCTAATCCATAGAGATCTACACCTATATTTTTCTGTGATATTCAGCAGAGCATCGTGGTCAGGAAGTTCAATCCCTGACTCACAAGCTGCAAGACGGGGCCGCCGCAAAGTCGCCACCGCACCCAGAATCCACGAGGAGACCACGCCTGAGCCGTGCCATCCCGCACCACCGCAACGACTGGGAGCTACGCTACACCGAAGAGCAAACCTAGTCCCCCCCAGCACTCGCTGATCCCTACAGAGGAACTTTCCCACAGCTAAGTCCCTAAGACAGTGCAAAGAACAATAGCAGAACCAGGACACTTAAGAATATTAGCAAAGACTGTACAGGGAAAGATAAACATCCGGTCTCTTTTCCCTATATGAGTAGTGAGGACAGAAACACTGGTTATGTCCCTTTGAAACGTGACACATTTTACACATCGATAGGCCAGTTGAATTCTCCGTTCAAGTTCCAGTCCGAGTTTTTGGATAGCCTCCTCTGTGAATAGTGTACACGTCCCCACTAACGATAACTCTATCAGCCCGGTTCGCCGAGCTTTTAAGTAATCCATCTTACCCTTTTAGAATATCTTTGATATTAGTGACCCTTCCGGCTTGGGGCCTAACCTTTTAGAAAGACAAAAGTCTTGTATAATCCTTTCGGATTGCATTGTTTTTCATTCATATTTTGTTTTGGCGCCATTGAGCTGCTTTTCTTATTGCTGCATACTTTGGTATGCAGGTTTGTGAGTAAATAAAATACAAGTGTACAAATAATTCTGAACCCTTTGGTCAGACTGATGAGAGTGGAAGTTTTGTAAGATTCATGTAAAAACCTACTTCACTCTGTCATTGTCACGAAATCCCCCGCTCGATCTTGATCAGAGATCGGGAGAGGGACAGCGTGAACCCCGAGGAGTCTTGCACGCCCAAACAGACAAACTCACAGGAGAAGGCACACGCGCACACCAGAAATACAATACAAAACAAGACTATTATAATCAAGCAGACACACACTTACACAATTCAATACATTCAACGTTTAACAAATTATTTACATATTATACATGGCATTCAAAAGTTTGTCCAAGGAATAAACTAAAGCCGGCAACTTGACTAATTAACTAAAAGAAAGTTTGTATGCAGAAACACAAATTGAAGAGAAGACGACGAAAGGGCAGACGAAGAAGAGATGTCCAACAAAACAAACAGCAGAACGTCCGAAGAAGGGGAAGAAGAAGACAGGGGAAAACTAAAGTCAGTAGAAGAACAGCTGACGCCCCTCCTAGGGCAGACAACAGCAGCTGAAACAGAAGAGGAGAAACGGCAGAGGTCGCCTCCAGACTCCTCAACAGGAACGGTCGAAGCCTGGCCCAAACCCACAGACAGGCCCACGGATCGGGCCTAACACGGGGCCAGACGGAAAGGCGGGTGGCCTCTCACAGCCGGAAACGGAGAAAAGTGGTTGACCGGGCGGTCAACCAGGCAGCAACAAGTCAGGTCGGGAAACACGACCAAAGGCACCACAGGAACACAGGAACCCAGGTACAGGATCAGGTCTGTAGGATAAACCAAAACAAAAACCTGTTTTGAACACCCAGAGTAACCACAGTTTTGTGTTTCCCCAAAAACAAATTCCCCAGCAGTCCTCTTCAGGGATGTAAACACCCACCCTCTTTAAACTTGGTTCTCTCCAAGAACCCAAAAACGCTGAACAACATGTTTTTTACAATCTTTTACACACGACTCAGTCTAGGGGTAATATTTCATCAAAAGGATTAACTAAAAAGTTTCACTTTTTTCTAGAACAACAAGGCTTTCATGCATTTAGAAAATTCTAGCTTTTCAAATACAAAAATTAACAATTAAATTCTTCTGAAAATTTTACAGCTTTTCAGATACAAGAATGGACACTTAAATTCTTCTGAAAATATTACATAAAATTTCACCACCAAAAATATGTCTTTTCCATTCTCATTTCTTCCAGAAGGCGGATGAACTACAGGAAAAGAATGTATTTCCCCAAAATAACATCCACAATGTACTTCAAAAAGTCAAAAAGCCTTGAAAACATTAATGCCACTTTCTCTCAAAAATAAAAACAGAAACGGGGATGAACGCTTTACAAAGCCCCTATCAGCATAGCTAGAAGCGCAACTGGAATAACCCTCTGTTATCCAGCTCTCCGCAGAGTCTCTTCACACCTAATTCAGCTAGGACGATGGCCGCGAGGCTAAACATAGGCTGCGAGGCTAAACATAGGCCGCAAGGCTAAACATAGGCCGCGAGGCCCACTATTTCCGAAACCGAACCGCGCCCAAAAATGGAGCTCACAAGTTGAGCTCTCGGAACAGAACACTTGCAGCTTGAGTTATATCCCACAACAAGGAATAATGCGCGCGCGTGCACGCATTTAGGATTCTGAATCTCTGTGAACTCAAATACACTTTGCACCGAAAAACGATTTGTACGGCCTAAACACACAATGGCGAGCAAAAACATGTGCCGAGTTCAAGTACCAAATTCTACAACCGGCAAAACCTATCCAACTGACAAGTCACGACCCAGCCAGTCAATTCCTTAGCACCTTATGCAAAAATCAAGAAAATAATAAGAAAATGAACCCAAAGAAAACACACACAAATAGGATACACATGTTAGTAAACCTATAACTAGCTATTCTACATTGTTACGCGCGCGTTGTTGTACGACTTTTAACTGGATTAATACTAATTTTATGAAGCTACTGTCGCATGAAAATAGGTAGCTCGTAAAAATAAGTAGCTCGCTATTATGAGTCTGTATTTGCGACAACCACAAATTTCACCCTGACCCTAACCCTAACCCTAGAAAAAAGTGAAATTTGTGGTTCATGCTCAATGTCGCAAATACACACTGTCATAGGTAGCGAGCTACTTATTTTTACGAGCTACCTATTTTCATGCGACAGCTACTGACCAACTTCCAAGTGGCGGAATGAAGAAAAAATCTCCCCAGAGGACAGTCGCAGCTCTGGTCTCGCCAAGGGCTCAAGGAAAGCGCGAGCATAAAGGGGGTTCCATATGACTAGAAACGCCTGTGGGAAAGTTTTTGTTAAAAGATATAATACTAACATAAGAAAAAATTGTTTTGGTAACAGAATTACTAACATGTGGAACGAATTGCCTACTGACGTAAAATGTGCACCTCATACTAATATGTTTAAAAATCGTCTGGATACATTACCAAAATTTTTAGAAGTTTTTAGAAGCTATGACGAATAATGATTTATGAGGAAAATTTATGCCGCATCAACCTTGACCAAAAAGATACATTTACCAGAAAAATCATAAAAGATGGGACTGTTTGGAAAAGCTTTACGGCTTGTTTTGTCCCTACCTACCTACCTACCTCCAGACCGGCCACAGCTTTCTTCTTGAGGACTCCAGTGAACGCCAGGGACGATGACGGGGAAGGGAGGCCGATGAGGAACCAAATAAAAGGGGTGAAAATGGCAATGAGGGAGAAGAGCGAAGATGATTTCAGCCGAGGCTCAACAGCCTCGCTACCCCCACGTCTAAGCCTCATGCAGGGTAAAAAGTTGAATACAGGATCCTGGCCCTAACCACACCTCAGCGCTGGACGGCCGTAGGTGGAAAAAGAATGACAAGGAGAAAGGATGAAGCGATGAAACGATGTTGACTAACTGAGTAGACTATGTGTGATAGCTGATTTCTGTCTTTGCTTTTCTTTTCTCTCTCTTCTGCTTCTTTTTCTTTGGTCACCCCCTAAAGTGTGTGCATTTACTTCTATAAAGAGAAGCTGGCCACCACCACAGAAGAAGAAGAAGGAAAAGTGACGTTCGACCGGTTTAACCGGTTTAAAGCTCATGAAGTCGCAAGTTGAATGTGGAAATCTCGCGAGAATTCAGTGCTGATAAGATACGTGTTGCACGATATTCACGTGAAGAATTGATTTTCTTCCTTAGTGTGCGTCAAGAAGGGGAAAGACCTCGAGGTCCTTTGTGATCGAGTGGTAGATGGTGCCTTTCTCTGTCTGTTCGGGAAGAACATGTCACAGACTTGTGACAGTCATTTAGAGCAAATCTACCACTTGTATTTCATTCAATCATACGAGCCAGAACCCGGGCAAAGATATAAATTTATTAGATGAAAAGGGGCCGGTGTAGCAGGCAAGAAAGACTTCCAGGCAAAAAACACTCCCAGTGTTTTTTTCCTAGGCAAAATGCACTCCCTGTGGATTATTTTCCTAGGAAAGAAACACTCCCCTTAGGTAAACAACACTCCCGTCGCGCAGGAAAAAATTACTTCAGGAAAAACACATGATATGACAATAGCCATAATTGCTACCACTACCCTTTTTTCCCCTTAAATCACGATTTTACAGTTATTTGGAGAGAACAATTCAACGCGGTTTGAATTAAGACCACTGAGTAAATTTCAATGTGTTTCAGTTGCTCTCAAATAAGCTTTCTTATTAGGCTGTTTCACAATGGGCCGCCCAAAGGACAGTAACGCACTTTATGCCAAAGAAAATCTTCTGCATATTCAGAAGTTTTTAGAAGACGGATTTTACCCCGACTGGTGTCGGAAGAATCGCGGCACAAAAGCGAATTGGCGACGGATGTGTGAAAAATACGTACTGCATGATGGATACTTACATAAGAAAACGAAAAGAAATGGTGCAGGTCACGGACCTACATTACATGTAAGTTCGTGGTGCAGGTAGGTTCTATTTGTCTGTCTGTCTGTCTGTTTGACTGTCTGTCTGTCTGTCTCTGTCTCTCTCTTTTACCCTGAATAAATAACATTTCGTTCGTTCGTTCTCTCTCTCTCTCTCTCTCTCTCTCTCTCTCTCCTCTCTCTCTCGCTCCCCCTCCCCCCCTCTCTCCCCCCCCTCTCTCTCTCTCTCTCCCTCTCTCTCTCTCGCTCACAATAGAAACACTAATGAAAAAATCTATTTGGTAAATATGTGTGCCCATTTTGAAAGATGTATTTCATGCTCAATGAAATAAAAAACAGCCATGAAAGAAAAAACGATCAGGGAAAAAAAGTCAGATGACAATCAGAAGACGAACATGACAATAAACAATATTCTGAAAAAGAATATGGATATGACTAAAATATGCCTTTTAATTTAACATTTATTGTTTTAAGATCTTCCATTTAATTTGAGAAAGAGAAAGAAAGACAGAGAAAGAGAGAGAGAGAAGGAGGAATGAGGGTTGTGCAAAATTATGGTATCAGCGCCATCATTTCATACTCATTTTTTAAAACTATTTTTTAGCACTGAATAAAAGTGTGTTTTCTTTTACTTAAAATTTATCAACCAAAAAAAGGAATGGTTCCAGCAAAAAAATAGTATAAGTGCATGGATTTGTACATCGATTTCTCGGCAAATATGTAGATTTACACCCTCCTGCTCTAGTTCTTGGTTCTTTCCGTGGTTAAGGATAGGGTTAGGGTTAGATGGTCTTTTCTTTTGCCACAAGCATCTGTTGTTTTGTCAAAATCATCTATTTTTTGGGGAGCATTAAATCGCTGCCGTTTTCTTTTTATCGTTGTCTAGGAAGCTTTTTCAAGAGAGAGAGAGAGGGGGGAGAGGAGGGGAGAGAGGGAGAAAGAGAGAGAGAGAGAGAGAGAGAGAGAGAGAGAGAGAGAGAGAGAGAGAGAGAGAGAGAGAGAGAGAAGGGGGATGGGGGAGAGAAAGCGGGAGCGATTGAGTTATTAAGAAGTAACATAAATTTTTCTTTCCATTTTTTTTTTTTTTTTTGGCCTGGGGAGTGTTAATTTCCTAACGACAGTCTTATTTTCCTGGTGGAGGGAGTGTTTTATTCCTAGGCAAATAACACTCCCAGTGTTTTTTGCCTAGGTACAAAATACTCCCTCAGTGATTTTTGCCTGCAGTGTTTTTTACCTGCGACACCGGGAAATTTGCTCACCCTAGAGAAGTGGGCTAAAGGAAACTTTTCTATTTGAAAATGTAGCATTCTAAAGGTCTTCCATATGCTCCTAGAGACTTAGCCTTTAGCTCATTCTCTCGTCACACCGACAAGAAAGAAAAAAAGTTAAAGTCATTAGGGTAGGCTAAAACTCCCCCCCCCCCCACCCCCCCCCCCCCCCCCCCCCCCACCCCCCCCCCCCCCCCCCCCCCCCCCCCCCCCCCCCCCCCCCCCCCCCCCCAGTGTGTGTGCCAAAACTGGAGGACTGATACGCTTGAGGAAACCTGATTTGTAGGACTTGTTGCTGTCTTCACTGTAGCCACACACACACCTTCTCTCCTTAAAAAGAACGACGTTGTTGTGCAATGCCCTGCGTAGTCGATAGTGGTGGGATATATATACATCGATCTCTCTCTCTCTCATTAGATCAGGAAGTGAATCGCAGTGCAGGGCAGAGTCTTAAATAAAGCAACACCTCAACACCAAATTAAGAAGTACTGTGAGCGGAGGACTAAAGAAGTCGACTACGAAGTAGCGTAGCTTTCCGTGGAATACTAAAACAACAACCAAAGAACCAGCAGCTTCACGGACTCAACGAACGAACGAACGATCAAGGCTTTACTTGATTGAAAATCAGTAACACAGGTAGCCGCCATGTCAGCTTTCTCCAGCCGCACCCCAACTTACAAGGCGGGCGTGGTGTTGTTGATGTTCATGTACGTCCTGTTCCTCGTGGGCTATGGGTCACCTTACTGGGCATCGGCGGAGCTGGACTTTGGAGAGGTGGCTGGCGTCCATTTCAGCTTCCACGATGGGATCTGGATGCTGTGCGTAACTACTGATGCTGAGGTTATCACCTTCACTGGCTGTGAATACTTTGACTGGAAAAGATTCCGTGAGTGTTTCTAACGACGCATTGCTTTATTCTTTTTGTGTGTTTATAGGACATCAATTTATTCCTTTGTTTGTTCAAAATCCAGCCATTCTTCACAGAAGCGTACATTGAGTCGCCCGAACATCCAGTGTAATATTGGGCTTTAACTCGATGGTCAAACTGTTCATTATTTCAGGAAGTGTTCAGGAAGTGTTTGACTGCAAATTAGTGTATTAGGAGCTCAAATGAACAAGGTTTGATGTGGTTGACCAGTGGTCAGTGTCACTGACCAGTGGTCACTTTGGCCTATTTTCACTGTTTGACTGCAAATTAGTGTATTAGGAGTTCAAATGAACAAGGTTTGATGTGGTTGACCAGTGGTCAGTCACACTGACCAATGGTCAACCACAATAATAAAAAAAAAGGCCAAAGTGACCACTGGTCAGTAGTAGTAGTAGTAGTTGGAGTAGTTCTAGTTGTAATATCAACTGCTACTTTTTTGCATGGGTGATAAATTTGAACGATTGCCATGCAAATTTGTCGCTCATGCAAATAAATAGCTGCATGTTAACTATATGTTTAAAAACATACACAATGATTTATAAAGAGACTAGTAGTAGTTAGTAGTGGTAGTAGGTGTAGTAGTAGTTGGAGTAGTTCTAGTTGTTGTAATATCAACTGCTACGTTTTTGCATGGGCGATAAATTTGAACAATTGCCATGCAAATTTGTCGTTCATGCAAATAAATAGCTGCACGTCAACTATATATTTAAAAACATACACAATGATTTACAAAGAGACTATAGTTAGTAGTGGTAGTAGGTGTAGTAGTTTGAGTAGTTCTAGTTGTTGTAATATCAACTGCTACTTTTTTGCATGGGCGATAAATTTGAACAATTGCCATGCAAATTTGTAGCTCATGCAAATAAATAGCTGCACGTCAACTATATATTTAAAAACATACACAATGATTTACAAAGAGACTATTAGTAGTTAGTAGTGGTAGTAGGTGTAGTAGTAGTAGTAGTAGCACATGTAGTAGTAGTAGTAGTTGGAGTAGTTCTAGTTGTTGTAATATCAACTGCTACATGTTTTGCATGGGCGATAAATTTGAATGATTGCTATGCAAATTTCTCGCTCATGCAAAGAAATAGCTGCATGTCAACCATATATTTAAAAACATACACAATGATTTACAAAGAGACTAGTAGTAGTTAGTAGTGGTAGTAGGTGTAGTAGTAGTTGGAGTAGTTCTAGTTGTAATATCAACTGCTACCTTTTTGCATGGGCAATACATTTGAACGATTGCCATGCAAATTTGTCGCTCATGCAAATAAATAGCTGCATGTCAACTATATAAAAACATACACAATGATTTACAAAGAGACTAGTAGTAGTTAGTAGTGGTAGTAGGTGTAGTAGTAGAAGTTGGAGTAGTTCTAGTTGTTGTAATATCAACTGCTACTTTTTTGCATGGGCGATGAATTTGAACTATTGCCATGCAAATTTGTCGCTCATGCAAATAAATAGCTACACGTCAACTATATATTTAAAAACATACACAATGATTTACAAAGAGACTATTAGTAGTTAGTAGTGGTAGTAGGTGTAGTAGTAGTAGTAGTAGTAGTAGTTGGAGCTGCTACTTTTTTTGCATGGACTATAAATTTGAATGACTGCCATGCAAATGTACTACTACTGCTATAACTACTACCACTACTACTAGTCTCTTCGTAAATTGTTGGGTATGTTTTTAGATATATTATATACTATATAGAGAGGGAGAGAGAGAGAGAAGGAGGGAGAGAGAGAGAGAGAGACACAGAGAGAGAGAGAGAGAGAGAGAGACACAGAGAGAGAGAGAGAGAGACAGATAGAGAGAGACACATAGAGAGAGACATAAAGAGAGAGGAGGGAGAGAGAGACAGAGAGAGAGAAAGAGGGAGAGAGAGACAGAGTAAGAGAGAGAGAGAGAGAGAGAGAGAGAGAGAGAGAGAGAGAGAGAGAGAGAGAGAGAGAGAGAGAGAGAGAAGAAGGGAGAGAAACACACAGAGAGAGACAGAGAGAGAGACGGAGAGACAGATAGAGAAGGAGGTGGAGAGAGACAGAAGGAGAGAGAGAGAGGAGAGAAAGAGAGAGAGAGAGAGAGAGAGAGAGAGAAGGATGGAGGGAGAGAGATACACAGAGATAGCGAGAGAAGAAAGAGAGAGAGAGAGAGAGAGGAGGGAGAGTGGAGAGAGAGAGACAGAGAGAGATACACAGAGAGAGAGAGGAGGAGAGAGACAGAGAGAGAGAGAGACGGAGAGACAGATAAAGAGAAGGAGGGGGAGAGAGACAGAATGAGAGAGAGAGAGAGAGAGAGAGAGAGAGAGAGAGAGAGAGAGAGAGAGAGGGGGAGAAAGAGAGAGAGGATGGATGTAGAGATAGATACACAGAGAGATAGAGAGATAAGGAAAGAGAGAGAGAGACAGAGAGAGAGAGAGAGAGAGAGAGAGAGAGAGAGAGACAGAGAGCGAGAGAGAGACAGATAGAGAGAAGGAGAGGAGAGAGAGAGAGAGAGAGAGAGAGAGAGAGAGTACAGAGAGAGAGAGACAGAGAGAGAGAGAGAGAGAGGGGGGGGGGGGGAAACACACAGAGACAGAGAGAGAAGGAGGGAGAGTCAGATAGAGAGAGACAGAGAGAGAGAAAGCGAGAGGAGAGAGAGAGAGAGAGAGAGAGAGAGAGATAGAGAGAGATAGAGAGAGAAGGTGGGAGAAAGAGAGACAGAGACAGAGAGAGGGAAAGAGACACACAGAGAGAGACTGAGAGAGAGAAGGAGGGAGAGAGACAGAAAGTGAGACAGAGTCAGAGAGAGAAGTAGGGAGAGGGAACTAGGAGGGAGAGAGAGATCGAGACAGAGGGAGAGAATGTGAGACAGAGAGAGAAAGAGAGAGTGAGATGGAAGGAGAAAGAGAGACAGAGAGAAAGAGAAGGAAGGAGAGAGAGACAGAGAGGGAGAGAGACAGATAGGGAGAGAATGAAGAATGGAGAGAGAGAGAGAGGGAGAAAGAGAGAGACAGAGAGAGAGAGGAGGGAGAGAGAGAGAGAAGGAAGAGAGAGAGAGAGAGAGAGAGAGAGAGAATGAGAGAGAGATAGAGACATGAGTTAGAGAGAGAGAGTAGACCTAGCTACAATGGATGCCTAGCCCGTGCTGGCTTTAGGGCAAGTGCAAGCGCCACCTAGTGACGAATCAGGGGAAGATAATTTTCAGTATAAAATAAAGCCTCATTGAGCCCACACTCTCATTACTTAGTGGAAAAAAATATGTATAGCATCATGAAAATGCAAAAATATATTGCAGGCATGATAATCTATTATTAGGCATAATGGCTAGGCATAATGTCCAGTAGGAAAATTGTACGGTGAGCATGGTGACCATAGGCATAATGTCCGTAGGCGAAATTTCCGCAGGCAAACTGTCCAGTCACGGTGTGCGTGTTTGTGTGTGGGTGTGCGCGCGCACGCACGTGCGTGTGTATGAATGAATAGATTCAAAGGCCATTCTGGAAGTTAGAGGTTGTACACTATATGCTTTTACAGCTAGTTTTGTTTTGTGCACAGGGAAATATACCATGTAAACCCATCACCTTTTTGGACCTCAAACCATATGAGGAAGGGGTGGGATGGGTTTATATTCAGTATTTTACGTTAGCTTTGACTTTGAAAAACATCCTTGGATAAAATAAAAAATATTATTAAAACTTTACTATGTCCGAACATCGTTTATAAGAAAAACCTGTTATAGCAAAGGAAAATCCTTGCTCCCCTGGACTTTACTATAAGCGGGGTGTACTGTAGTATGGGACGAGAGTAATTGTTCTCAACAAGTTTGGAAAAGGATTATCTTTTTTTGTTTTATTCACAATAAATATAAATAAAACAAACTAAACAAAAATCTAGTTATGCAAATTCAATGAGAGTAATTTGTGTTTTCCAATCAGTTTAGTACAATGAAGACTTCCAATGGTTCCCTATAAAAGATTTTGAATTGAGATTTTAAATCAAGGTTCAGAGTGTAATGCAAACATGCTGTCTTATTGTAAAGGTGCATACTGTTTATTACATTATGTTGGCATTGGCTAGAATAGATATACTGTTAATGCAGTTAATATATATATATATATATACTGTTAATGCATACTATTTATTATTATGTTGGCATTGGTTAGATTAGATATACTGTTAATGCATTTATACATATACTAACAGTGGAACGCTACAGGATATGTGAATGACTTGCTCAAATTAAGAAATAAATAAAATCCTGCATACTAAGAAAAATGTAACATGTGAAGTGATTCTGTTTATTGACAAAAAGAGTCTCTGTGTGAGCCTATTTCAACAGCAGTCAGCATTTAAAAAAATATATTCCCCTCTCCACCACATCCTACTCCCCCCCCCCCCCTTCGACAACAACTAACCATTGGTAATGTTTGTGGGGAAACACGAGGAACTTAAAATGCTTTTTTTAATAGCAGTGAAGAATATGAGTGGTCAGAGAAAGTTAGGTATGGAACTGGGAGTAGAAAACACAGCCAAACTTGTGATGAAAGAAAAGGAAAGTGAGATAACCAGGCTCTTATGATTCCTGCCAGGATTTGAACCTAGATCTCTGTCTGAAATTCAGACAGCGTGTTACCTTTAACACTACAGGAATTGGGTAATGGGAGCCAAAGGTCATCTCACTAATTAACACCACGTCCTAGGCATACTCCCATCCCTTTAAGCTATCATCACAATGGGCTTTTACTTTTAAAAAATAGAGTAGGGGTTGGAGGAAAAGGGGCAGGGGCCAAAAATGGACTTAGAGCAAAAATACAACACAATGCTGTGCATCAAAAGAAACGTAACAAAAAATTGAAGTTGTACTTTAGACAACCACCTTTGTTTACAACCCTTGAGGATGATAGTTTTTCAGCAAAATTATTTTTCATGACAAATGTAATACTGCCATTTGACAAATATGTTCATGTTTACATATGCCTCGACGATACATGTACCAAATTTTACATATATGCGTACGATTATAGCTTTAATATATATTATTTTTAAAGCACTAAGATTCAGATAGGCCAGCCACCGCAAAGTCTATAGATTAAAATGTTCAGTAACTGGTTAAACTGACTACAATTCTCGAGCATGGCATCCCCTGAAACTGAAATAACAAAAATAAGTACACAAAACATTTAATCAGACATTTGTCCTAACAGGGGAGAGCACAATAGTATATTTTCGACTTTAATAGGTCAATGACCTATGACCAGGGCTTCAGGGCCCCATTGCCGGTGACGAACGAAGTAAAACAATTTCCTCTTTGGACCATTTTCACCCGTCCCCACTGAATTGTGTTGCCACAGATTACAGCAGAAGACACGCACTGAGAGACTGTGGAGCATAACGGTACATATGATATATTCCAGTACATATGATATTTTCCACAACATTAAAAACCTTCAAGTACTGTAAATTTGAATACTTCCCCACCTCCACCCAACCTCATTGCAAATTTCATTGAGTTTTAATCGCAATCAGTAAGTACTAATGACAGACTGCAAGTTGCCAAGTTTGGCCAAACAAAAATTTTAAAAGCACATTTGGGGAAGTGATCGATTTTTTTTCTCATTGAGTGCTGTTAGGAAAACTGCTTTGTGTATATTTACAGTATTGAAAGTAAGCATTCACATGCTGGCTTTCCAAATAAGTTAGGCACCGAATTCTGTCGTGACATGATGACAGAATGATTTGATTGCTGCTGCACACATAAGCTTACCCTGCGTCCAGTGCACTCACACAGCCAACCAGAACAATGAAAGGGATGTCGACTGATGGTTAACTAATAGACCCATGCCACTACACTTAGTTGAACATGAAAAGTGTCATGTAGGCATCCAAGTCTGCCACACAAGCTTTTAACAGAGCTTCAAATTGTTTTTAAACATGAAGTTCATGTGTCATTATGACCCCTGAATACAGAAAATGATGGATCAATTTCCAAAATAATGGGTCAATAATGTGTAAGTACTGTTACAGTATTATAACGCTTAACATTTATCACAGACTTAATGGGTCATATGACCCATGTCTGCACAAAATGAGGGGTCAAATAACTGCCAATACATACTTATCAATGACCTGGGCCTGCTGACAATCTGAAACTCTGTTTTAACCAGGCCTAAGTAGAGTAGGCTAGGCCTAATGTTGCTTTGCTGAACACACTCTCCCACCCTTCCCTGATATTGTCCATCCCGGTAACAGACAGCTTCACATTTTGCTGCCTTTTTTTTTACCCATCAAACACAGAATGCTCGGTTAACTGAGAACCCTGTGCGTGCAACTGTTAGCACTCACCTAACCAAATGAGAATCGCTGGATCTATAGCAGACAGCTCTCTCCTGAAGCCTCACAGGGTTGTCCCAGTCGCACTGTTCCACCTCCAGTCAGAGCACCCCACTCACCAATACTGTCAATAAAATATAATGAAATTTATGCTTAACACTACAGTAGAGTTAAACTCTACTTATTCAACACCAGACAGAAAAGGTTTCATTTTAGCCTAAACCAGTAACAGTTAAGTACAGTGGAACCTCCTTTATAACATTTCCCATTAATAGACTCCCTCCCACATAAGACCTACTTCTCTGAAATATTGCCCTTCTTTCTAAGTATTAAAATTACCTCCTTTATAACATTATAAGACTCCTCCCTTATAACTATACGACCCCATTTTGGATTATTTTTGAAGGTGTTATAAGGGAGAAGAACAAGAAAGTGGACAGGAGAAAAAGAAGAAAAAATAGAAAGCTTGGCCCAGCCAGCCAAGTCCCACTGATGGGTCCGCAACGTGATGCCACGCTAAGCAAGAGAATGACCCAGCCAGCCTGGTCCCGTTGATCGGTCCACAACATGATGCCATGCCAAGCGAGAGAATGACCCAGCCAGCCAGGTCCCGCTGATCAGGCCCCCAACGTGATGACGCGTCAATACAATAAAGCAGCAAAATGAACTAAAATATAAACAATAAAATGAACTGAACTAAAATAAAAGAAAGAAGCGAGTGTAGTTATTGTGATTTGGAGACCCAGGACACAAAAGTGCCCAAGCCCGGTACGATCTTGATTATATGATGCCAGCAGCAGCAGGGGGGGGGGGGGGGGGAGGGATCAGGCCCCCAAGGAGGGAGGCAGCAAAGGGGAGGAAAGGATAAAATGGGGGGGAGAAAGAAGGGAGGGAGGGGATTTGGAGGGACACAAAAGTGGGGGAGGGGGAGGGAGGGGGAGGGGAGGGGGGAGGGGGAGGGGGGGGGGGAGGGAGGAAGGGGGAGGAAGGGGGGGGAGAGGGGAAGGGAGGGGGAGGGGGGGGGGGGGAAAGGGGGAGGGACTGGGGGGAGGGAGAGGAAAAGCAGGGGGAGGTAGGGGAGGGGAGGGAGGGGGAGGGGAGGGGGAAGGGGGGAAGGACTGGGGGGGGAGGGGGGAAGTCTTCAGTTGGTGCGGGCACAGTACCAGGAATCTGACACAGCCCTCCTGAACTGCCCATCAGACAGTATGTCGGTGATGTTGTCTGGCAGTCTGTTCCAGATTTGTGGTAGAGGGAAAGACGAGTTAAAAGTCATACACGACTGTTTAATGCCCTGGTTTAGCCGGAGGCATCCGGGCCCCGCATGATGCATGCAGAGTGTGTCATGCACGACCGTTACTTGGGCCCCACATGATGCATGCAATTGCAAAGGAGTAGGGGACGTGTGAAAGTAGGTCGCACATGTTGCATGCAGAGGACCACAGACCTTTTGCAGTAGCAAGATCAATCGGGCGAACCCCGACCGGCACAGCTCCTGCCTTTCATTTACCACTACTTTGATCTATGGCCCCTAATTAGTATAAGTAGTAGGGACAGGCTCTTAAGCCTAGGCCTCGCGGCCTATATAACGTCCCCTCTTTGGCAATGACGTTGCATAATTATTTAGTAAATTACTATGACGGAGTAGACGGTGTGTGCCGGTGTGGAAATTGGAAAGGACATGAACTCATAAAGCATACATCCTGTGCGCCTAGCAGTCTAAACAAAGACTTTGGGCGTGGGGCAGGATAAACATCCCCAATCGGAAAGAAGAACAGGGTATAAAGGTGCTGCGAGGCCTACAAATAGCCCTATATGATCTAATCTACCTACCTAGGCTACTTTCGTCGGGACCCCAGATCGTCCAACCAAAGTTATGCAGCGTGATATGGGACTATTTGCCCCAAGAAATGCGTCCACCGGAAAATGTAGACATGCAAATTTAGCAGTAGTAAGCTGAGGCCAAATCAATAACTTGACTACCTAATTTAAACAATTTTATTTTAAGTTCTGGTTCTGGTTGGTATATGTCGAAATATAGGCCTATAGGCTTAGCATAGAATATAAACCACTTGACTGGCAGTGACCCTTGAGTTGTGTTCATACGCAAACAAAAAATCTGGGCCTAGCCTCTAGGAAAATGTATTATAATATTGAAGTTAGGATTAGGATTAGGATTAGGATTTAGGGACTCAAAACATAGCCGTAAGGCTTTCCTGTCCCATCTTTTATTTTATTTAGTTGTTTGTCTCGGTCTGTCGCACACTCAGTTTTTATTAATATTATTCATCGTAATCATACATAACTGCCTTATAGCATATAAGCTCTCTGCTTATAGTCATTCCATTCGTCGAGAAGGTTTTTAAAAATGTTAGTATTCTGTGCTCTTTTCATGTTAGGTGGTAATTTATTCCATACAGGTGCAACTCTGTTAGTAAAATAAAATTTTCTATTATTAGTCCTGCAGTGTTGAATAAATATTTTGTCGGTACTGTTCCTTGTTTTGTCAAAATCTGATATTGTGAATAAGTCATGTACATTTAGGTCATCTACACTATTAAATATTTTATAAGTTTGAATTAGGTCACCCCTAATTCTCCTTGCCTTTAATGTAGGTAAATTTAATTCTTTCAACCTGTCTGAATAAGAAACATTTTGAAGACCTTGTACTAACTTAGTTGCTCGTCTCTGTACTTTTTCTATCAAAGCTGACTGTCTCTTTAAACCTGGATACCAAATACAATTTCCATATTCTAAATGAGGTCTTACTAAACCTTTGTACAAGCATAAAAAAGTGTCCTTGTCCAAGAAAGAAAACGTTCGTTTAATTATACCAATTTTCTGATTTGCTTTACTTACAGCACTGTGAATGTGTTCATCAAATTTCAGTTTATCATCAAATATTACTCCCAAGTCTTTTTCCTCAGAGCATTTCATAATAACGTTTTCTACACCATTGTTATGCATTTTGTAGTCTGTGCGTGGATTACTTTTTCCCAAATGCATGATTTTACATTTTGAAGCATTAAAAAACAGACACCATGTTTCTGACCACCTAACCAATGAATCTAAGTCTTTTTGTAATACATCTTGATTTTTCGTTATATTATACATTTTCGTATCATCTGCAAAAATTTTACAATAGCTTTTTATTTCTTCAGGTAAGTCATTTATAAAAATTGTAAAAAGAACTGGGCCAAGAATGCTCCCTTGAGGTATTCCACTTAACACATTTGTTTTTTGAGAGTATGCATTTCCCACCCTTACTGTTTGTTGTCTTTCTTTTAAAAAATCTTCAATCCATGCTAAAACTTTACCTGTTATTCTGTAATATTGTAATTTAATAATTAATCTTTTATGCGGTACAGTATCAAATGCTTTTTTGAAATCCAAGTAAATTACATCAATATTTTCACCTTTATCTAATAGTTTTGTAAAGTCTTCCATCACTTGCAGTAGTTGTGTAACACAAGATCTATGCTTTCTAAAACCATGCTGGCACCCTGTAAAAAGATGCAGAGGAATTCGTAACATAAGGCCCTACTCCTGATCTGTTATTGTTTTTAACTGATTGTTCATGCGATGAAAACTTGTTCCATATCATCTACATTTCTGTAAGAAGATATTTTATTTAATTTTTATTTTCGTTTCGTTCCCCCCCCCCCCCCCCCCCCCTCTTCACATGAAGGTCAAGGTCCACAGCCTCAAGCCTGCATCTAGGCCGGTGTAGGCCTAGCCTAAGCATAGGATTCTGATCTGGATTTGTACATCGAAGGGGCCTATGAAGGCAATAAAATCGACGAACACTGGATTTTCCGTACATTTTTTTCAAGACTGAAATGAATGTGGGCTAAATGTTAGGTACGTAGTCTTGATTATGATGTAAGGCATGATCTCTAGTTGTGTGTGCAATAGCCGGAAGTGCAAGAAGTATTTCATGCGCAGAGACGATGCGCGAAGGAAAAAATTGAACCCCTGTCAAAGACGCAAATAAAACGAAACAACCGGGCCGTCAACGCACACGCTCGGTATATCTATTTGTTACAGAAAATATAAGCTAACAACGTTAAAATGTACCTATTTGTACACACCTGAAGTCTTGTGTTTCATTTTAAACAGCGTTTTTGTATATCTAATGGAGAGTCTTCTTTCCAGTGTCTCTACTCAGTAGGTCTACAGCACAACAGTAATCTCTGCAACAAATGATTGTATTTCTTATGCTCTTTATGGATGCATCTGACTGCTTTGATCGTTGTGACTTGAAGGCTCACATCAAAATCAAGTATCCTGCTAACTTTAACCCTCCAACGCCTTATATGTTTTTAGAGAAAACGACAACGTTAAAGTTTGGAGATTGCAACTTAATGCATGGTTAAAGGTCGCATAACAATAATCTCTACAACAAATGATAGTTTTTCTTATGTCCTTTTATTGATGCATCTGACTACTTTGATCATCGTGACTTGAAGGCTCACATCAAAATCAAATATCATGCTAACTTTAACCCTCCAATGCCTTACATTTTTTTTTAGAGAAAACGACAATGTTAAAGTTTGGAGATTGCAACTTTATACAAGGTTAAAGGTCGGACCATGTATCACAGATGCAACACACACACACACACACATACATACAAACACAGACACACAACCGAACATGTACGATACAATAGACTCACTTTGTTTTAAAAAACGACTTGAGCCAAAACCATCAAAAACATGCAGTTTTCCAGCATGGTTTTCTTCTTCTTCTTCTTCTTCTTCTTCTTCTTCTTCTTCTTCTTCGATCACTCAGATAGTCTCTGTCATGAGAGCAGATGTGTCTTAAGTAAGAAATAGTTAGGCCCACCATGTCCGTCTTCAGCTGGAGAAAACCTTTGCAATAATTTTACAATGTAGGCAGGAGAATGGATCAGTAAGGCAGAAAGACAGCAGATGACAGTAAGCAAAGGGAAAAGGCAGAGTCAAAGAGAGTGACAGAGAGGAGGAACTTATGAGAACAGAACTTCCAAAAGGTGGGAGAACTATTTGTATGAAACACATACACACACCGGTATTCCCACAGGGGAGCATAGTTTTCAACCAGTTCAGTAACTGTTAGAAATCAATTTTTCGCAACAAGACAAAAAGCATGGCGGTCGTACTCAGGTCTGAGGTGCAGCACGCTCTCCTCCTGGCCCGGAGCGTTGACGTCACGTGGTAGACACAGAAGTGCTTCAGGTTGCACTGCATCTCACGGAAACTGAAGATCCCTTGGAAGCAGGTCACATCTGTCCAACATTTAATGCACTCGTAGTAAAACACTCGACACAACTGCAGGTCACATCTGTCCCACATTCAGTGTACTCATAGTAAAATACTCAACACAACTGCAGGTCACATCTGTCCCACATTCAGTGCACTCATAAAACACTCAACACAACTGCAGGTCACATCTGTCCCACATTCAGTGCACTCATAGTAAAACACTCAACACAACTGCAGGTCACATCTGTCCCACATTCAGTGCACTCATAGTAAAACACTCAACACAACTGCAGGTCACATCTGTCCCACATTCAGTGCACTCATAGTAAAACACTCAACACAGTTGCAGGTCACATCTGTCCCACATTCAGTGCACTCATAGCAAAACACTCAACACAACTGCAGGTCACATCTGTCCCACATTCAGCGCACTCATAGTAAAACACTCAACACAATTGCAGGTCACATCTGTCCCACATTCAGTGCACTCATAGTAAAACACTCAACACAACTGCAGGTCACATCTGTCCCACATTCAGTGCACTCATAGTAAAACACTCAACACAACAGCAGGTCACATCTGTCCCACATTCAGTGCACTCATAGTAAAACACTCAACACAACTGCAGGTCACATCTGTCCCACATTCAGTGCACTCGTAGTAAAACACTCAACACAACTGCAGGTCACATCTGTCCCACATTCAGTGCACTCGTAGTAAAACACTCAACACAACTGCAGGTCACATCTGTCCCACATTCAGTGCACTCATAGTAAAACACTCAACACAATTGCAGGTCACATCTGTCCCACATTCAGTGCACTCATAGTAAAACACTCAACACAGTTGCAGGTCACATCTGTCCCACATTCAGTGCACTCATAGTAAAACACTCAACACAACTGCAGGTCACATCTGTCCCACATTCAGTGCACTCATAGTAAAACACTCAACACAACTGCAGGTCACATCTGTCCCACATTCAGTGCACTCATAAAACACTCAACACAACTGCAGGTCACATCTGTCCCACATTCAGTGCAGCACTCATAAAACACTCAACACAACTGCAGGTCACATCTGTCCCACATTCAGTGCACTCATAAAACACTCAACACAACTGCAGGTCACATCTGTCCCACATTCAGTGCACTCATAGCAAAACACTCAACACAATTGCAGGTCACATCTGTCCCACATTCAGTGCACTCATAAAACACTCAACACAACTGCAGGTTCTGTCCCACATTCAGTGCACTCGTAGTAAAACACTCAACACAACTGCAGGTTCTGTCCCACTGCACTCATAGCAAAACACTCAACACAACTGCAGGTCACATCTGTCCCACATTCAGTGCACTCCACAGCAAAACATCTGTCCCACATTCAGTGCACTCGTAGTAAAACACTCAACACAACTGCAGGTCACATCTGTCCCACATTCAGTGCACTCATAGTAAAACACTCAACACAACTGCAGGTCACATCTGTCCCACATTCAGTGCACTCATAGTAAAACACTCAACAGAACTGTCGTAGTAAAACACTCAACAGAACTGCAGGTCACATCTGTCCCACATTCAGTGCACTCATAGTAAAACACTCAATACAACAGCAGGTCACATCTGTCCCACATTCAGTGCACTCCACAGCAAAACACTCAACACAACAGCAGGTTCTGTCCCACTGCACTCATAGCAACACTCACACAACTGCAGGTCATATCTGTCCAACATTCAGTGCACTCATAGCAACACTCAACACAATTGCAGGTCACATCTGTCCCACATTCAGTGCACTCATAGCAAAACACTCAACACAACAGCAGGTCACATCTGTCCCACAGTCAGTGCACTCGTAAAACACTCAACACAACTGCAGGTCACATCTGTCCCACATTCAGTACACTCATAGCAAAACACTCAACACAACTGCAGGTCACATCTGTCCTACATTCAGTACACTCATAGCAAAACACTCAACACAACAGCAGGTCACACCTGTCCCACATTCAGTGCACTCATAGTAAAACACTCAACACAACTGCAGGTCACATCTGTCCCACATTCAGTGCACTCGTAGTAAAACACTCAACACAACAGCAGGTCACATCTGTCCCACATTCAGTGCACGAGAGAACAGCTAAAGGGGGCTTCTGGCTCAGTTTCGGTTTCGGTTTCGGTTTCACTCCTTTATTTATTAAAAAACGGCTAAAATCACACCTTTTTCTTATGCAAAAAAGGTGTGATTTAAGCCATTTTTTTGCGTTTTTTATCCACAAAAACAGTGTGATTCAATCGTTTTTACTCACGAAAAACAACGTGATTTAACAGCTAAAGGGGGATTCTGGCTCAAGAAGAAAATCTTCTACTTTTAGATACAAAAACGCTACTTTAAGGGGTAAAAAAAGTAAAAATTCGTCTCCCCCTTTATTCTGCCAAATCAAAAAAAAAAGCCACTACTTTTAGGTGAAACAAAATTAATTATTTTTAATTAAACAAAATAATTTGAGTTAGAAAAAGGAACTCAACATGACAATGGCGCTTGATGAAATAATTGAGCACTTAGACAAAGTTTTTAAAGAAACGGATTTAGAAGTTATTGATCCAAAAAATGTACTAAAAAGTGTAAAACATGCTATTTCGCAAATACCTGAAAAACTAGCTATAGAACCACCAGTTAAAGTAATGTTAGCAGTGTACGTAGATTATGAAACAGTCCAAGGTGAGCAGCTTCAAGTATGGGTCTCTACTAAACAGCAAGTAGTTCTTTCATATAATGATTTTACAGAAACCTGG
>CM065695.1:28114450-28117552 GCA_017654935.2 Phymorhynchus buccinoides | reverse complement strand
CATTAAGTCTGTGATAAATGTTAAGCATTATACTGCTGTAACAGTACTTACACATTATTGACCCATTATTTTGGAAATTGATCCATCATTTTCTGTATTCAGGTGTCATAATGACACATGAACTTCATGTTTAAAAACAATTTGAAGCTCTGTTAAAAGCTTGTGTGGCAGACTTGGATGCCTACATGACACTTTTCATGTTCAACTAAATGTAGTGGCATGGGTCTATTAGTTAACCATCAGTCGACATCCCTTTCATTGTTCTGGTTGGCTGTGTGAGTGCACTGGACGCAGGGTAAGCTTATATGTGCAGCAGCAATCAAATCATTCTGTCATCATGTCACGACAGAATTCGGTGCCTAACTTATTTGGAAAGCCAGCATGTGAATGCTTACTTTCAATACTGTCTTTAAATATACACAAAGCAATTTTCCTAACAGCACTCAATGAGAAAAAAAATCGATCACTTCCCCAAATGTGCTTTTAAAATTTTTGTTCTGCCAAACTTGGCAACTTGCAGTCTGTCATTAGTACTTACTGATTGCGATTAAAACTCAATGAAATTTGCAATGAGGTTGGGTGGAGGTGGGGAAGTATTCAAATTTACAGTACTTAAAGAAGGTTTTTAATGTTGTGGAATATATCATATGTACTGGAATATATCATATGTACCGTTATGCTCCATAGTCTCTCAGTGCGTGTCTTCTGCTGTAATCTGTGGCAACACAATTCAGTGGGGACGGGTGAAAATGGTCCAAAGAGGAAATTGTTTTACTTCGTTCGTCACCGGCAATGGGGCCCTGAAGCCCTGGTCATAGGTCATTGACCTAAGTTGAAAATATCCTATTGTGCTCCCCCCTGTTAGGACAAATGTCTGATTAAATGTTTTGTATACTTATTTTTGTTATTTCAGTTTCAGGGGATGCCATGCTCGAGAATTGTAATCAGTTTAACCAGTTACTGAACATTTTAATCTATAGACTTTGCGGTGGCTGGCCTATCTGAATCTTAGTGCTTTAAAAATAATATATATTAAAGCTATAATCGTACGCATATATGTAAAATTTGGTACATGTATCGTCGAGGCATATGTAAACATGAACATATTTGTCAAATGGCAGTATTACATTTGTCATGAAAAATAATTTTGCTGAAAACCTATCGTCCTCAAGGGTTGTAAACAAAGGTGGTTGTCTAAAGTACAACTTCAATTTTTTGTTACGTTTCTTTTGATGCACAGCATTGTGTTGTATTTTTGCTCTAAGTCCATTTTTGGCCCCTGCCCCTTTTCCTCCAACCCCTACTCTATTTTTTAAAAGTAAAAGCCCATTGTGATGATAGCTTAAAGGGATGGGACTATTGGGAGTATACCTAGGACGTGGTGTTAATTAGTGAGATGACCTTTGGCTCCCATTACCCAATTCCTGTAGTGTTAAAGGTAACACGCTGTCTGAATTTCAGACAGAGATCTAGGTTCAAATCCTGGCAGGAATCATAAGAGCCTGGTTATCTCACTTTCCTTTTCTTTCATCACAAGTTTGGCTGTGTTTTCTACTCCCAGTTCCATACCTAACTTTCTCTGACCACTCATATTCTTCACTGCTATTAAAAAAAGCATTTTAAGTTCCTCTTGTGTTCCCCCACAAACATTACCAATGGTTAGTTGTTGTCGAAGGGGGGGGGGGGGGGGGGGGAGTAGGATGTGGTGGAGAGGGGAATATATTTTTTTAAATGCTGACTGCTGTTGAAATAGGCTCACACAGAGACTCTTTTTGTCAATAAACAGAATCACTTCACATGTTGCATTTTTCTTAGCATGCAGGATTTTATTTATTTCTTAATTTGAGCAAGTCATTCACATATCCTGTAGCGTTCCACTGTTAGTACAAACAAAAGTTGTGATGGGGGTGGGGTAAGGGGAGTAAGGGATAGGGATAAGGAGGAGTTGATGAGGGATAAGGATCAGGATAAGGATTGGAGGGTGTTGATCAGCACTCCATGCAGACCAGGAACATATAGAAAAAACCAGACAGTTGTTTGACTTTGTTTATTTACTAAGAAAGACTAAGGAAGACTCAGGAAGACAGTGCAGAGATTACACCAGTAGTCACTGTAGATTCACATCAACAGCATGAATGAGAAGGCACATCAGCAATCATCAGAGTTCGTGCACACAGCATCAATGTTTGTAGGCTAGGCGGCCTAACATTGGTTTCGCAGCGAAAGTTCATGCCGTTTACCGTTAGAGTTCATGCACAGTATCGATAGTCAGGGCGAAAGCCACACACATAAAAATGAACCCTAACTACTACGAAACACATGTTATGAAAATAATATAATTAGCCTAGCCTACGTCACTAATGTTACAAGAAGGCAGGCCAAGATTGAGCAGACGATAATGAGTGAGCCAAAAGTGGAGCTTCACTGAAAAAGTGACTAAACCCTAATACTAAAATAGTAACTGTTGACTAAAAAAGTGAACACAAAACTGCATTAACAGTATATCTATTCTAACCAATGCCAACATAATAATAAATAGTATGCATTAACAGTATATATATATATATATATATATATTAACTGCATTAACAGTATATCTATTCTAGTCAATGCCAACATAATTTAATAAATAGTATGCACGTTTACAATAAGACAGCATGTATGCATTACACTCTGAACCTTGATTTAAAATCTCAATTCAAAATCTTTTATAGGGAACCATTGGAAGTCTTCATTGTACTAAACTGATTGGAAAACACAAATTACTCTCACTGAATTTGCATAACTAGATTTTTGTTTAGTTTGTTTTATTTATATTTATTGTGAATAAAACAAAAAAAGATAATCCTTTTCCAAACTTATTGAGAACAATTACTCTCGTCCCATACTACAGTACACCCCGCTTATAGTAAAGTCCAGGGGAGCAAGGATTTTCCTTTGCTATAACAGTTTTTTCTTATAAACGATGTTCGGACATAGTAAAGTTTTAATATTTTTTATTTTATCCAAGGATATTTTTCAAAGTCAAAGCTAACGTAAAATACTGAATATAAACCCATCCCACCCCTTCCTCGTATGGTTTGAGGTCCAAAAAGGTGATGG
>CM065695.1:28089450-28111950 GCA_017654935.2 Phymorhynchus buccinoides | reverse complement strand
TCTCTCTCTCTCCCTCTCTCTCTCTTTATGTCTCTCTCTCTGTCTCTCTCTCCCTCTCTTTCTCTCTCTGTCTCTCTCTCTCTCTCTCTCTCTCTCTCTCTCTCTCTCTCTCTCTCTCTCTCTCTCTCTCTCTCTCTCTGTCCCTCTCCACATGTCTGTACATATCAAACACTTTCACGCAATATTTCTGTTTCATTCATCTGTCCAAAGACAGAACTAAAATCTGAGCATAGTGAATAGAAATAAAATCTGCTCTTGTTCAAATATGTAATCTCTAGACTCTACTGTCTCGGTCTGTCAGTTTCTCTCTGTCTCTGTCTGTCATCCTCTCTTTCTCTCTGTATCTGTATCTCTTTCTCCCCCCCCCCTCTCTCTATCTGCTCTTCCTCTCTCTCTAGTACTACCTGATCAAAACCTTTCAACAGATGAAAAAATGAAACAACTAGGCATTCTACCCTTGGAGAAACATCTTCAATTTAACAAAGGTGTGATGATGTACAAAATAGTTACAAACAAACTTCCAGATTATTTGTCAACTTTATTTACTAAATCCTATATGAACCAAACTAACATAAACTGTAGATTCATATTGCCTCAACCCAGAATCGATCTATTCAAAACTAGCTTGTCCTTCTCAGGGGCGCCATTGTGGAACTCCCTTCTTGTAAACGTCACTTCGGTTCGTTCAGTTTCATAATTCAAAGACAAATTATTCAAGCATTTAATTTTTTCAAATACTGTTACTTAGATGAAAGCAACAATACGCGAGTTTTGTTGAATTTTGTATGTATAAGTTATGCGGTGTGAGAGACTGGGCATGTGTGTGTGTGTGTGTCTGTGTGTCTGTGTGTGTGTGTATGATAGAGAAAGAGAGAGAGAGATTGAGTGTGTGTATGCATGTATGTGTGTGTGTGTGTGTGTGATGAATATTCATGTCAGTTGTGTGTATGTGTGGCTGTGTATGTGTGTGTGTTTATGCTTTGCGTAGATGCAAGAGTGTGTGAATATGCTTTGCGTAGATGCAAGAGTGTGTGAATATGGGCATAATGTAGTATGCAGGGGTTTGTATTTGTATCAATTGGTGTGTTTGTGTGTACTCGCGTATGAATTTTTGGAAAAGTGTGGTTGTGTTTCAGAGTTTGTGAATTAGTAAAGAATATACAATTACTACTTGACATTGCTTGCTACAAAAAAAACAACACAAAAAAACTAAAAAGATCGACATGTGGATCTCTTTCAATCGCAGAATTGAAAAAAAAATTAAGAGAGGGTAATACTTTTTTGTTCAGATGTGTAAACTTACACTGCACAGTTGTTGTTTTGTTGTTGTTGGTTTTTTCCCCACTAGTTGCAAATACTGCATGATCTTTTTAAAAGTTATACGCCTACCATGTCTCTCCTATGTACTTTAAACTTATTTTTTGGGTGCTTGGGTCCTGTCTACAATACAACTTGTTATGCATACTCATGTTATTATAGTCCTTATTTTTTATAGTCTGTTGTTGTGTTTACTACATATTATTGTTGTGTGAATAAGGGTGATACATGTGTGCCGTGAAAAAGGGCAATATAGGAATGTATGATGTAGCGTGCTTGCTTTCTTATATTGTGTTTATGGTGCATGGTTTCAGACTACATGTTAGTACTGTTAATTTTTCATTGTCTAATTACCTTATGTTTTATGTCAATGTGTTTATGTTAACGGCAAGTATGAAAAATGGCAATCGTCTGTCAATAATTCTACCGTTGTAAAATAAAGTATCGTTTCATTTCATTTCATCTCTCTCTCTCTCTCTCTCTCTCTCTCTCTCTCTCTCTCTCTCTCTTTTCTTTTTCTCATAATAGTGTTTGCTATGCATGCAATGATTTTAATATTGTTGTCATATGCTCTATTGCTGAATTATTTTCTTCTTCTTTTTTATACTATGGATGATTATGCTTCATTTTGTGTGTGTTCATCTGTTTATTAACGTACCTTCATATGATTATGTGTTTTAAGACTATATATATTTTTTTTTTATTAGTATCAGTTCGCTTTAACGTTTCATCTATTTGTTTGTGTATGTTAACGGCAAGTATGAAAAATGGCTACTGTATGCCAATACTTTTACCGTTGTAAAATAAAGGTTCAATTCAATTCAATTCAATTATCTCCACGACTCTGTACATATTACACATTTTCACGCAATATTTCTATTTCCCCATGGCAACACTGTTACTCCATTTCTACTATGACTTACAATTACTCACTTTATTACCATGAGGAAATACAAATATGTGAATAATGTTAACGTGTGCAGAGACCTTTACACACAAAGATACATGACTATTATTGGCCAAAAAAAACAACAACAACAGGAAATCATATATACAGACAGATTCGGAGAGACAGCCAGACAGATAAGCATACTCACAATCATAAGCAGGAGAAAACAGGCTACAAAATCAAATGACTGTACTATAAAATGTTTTATTAATACAAAACCTATACATTTCTTAAAACAAGTCATACATACAGCTAGAAAGACAGACTCGCACACAAACAAACACACTCATAAGCAGAAGAGAACAAAAAGAGGTACAAAACGAAATTACTGGTATCATAATGTAGTATTGATACAAAACATATTCATTTCTTAAAGCGGGTCTTACATACAGAAAGTTACACACACACACACACACACACACACACACACACACACACACACACACACACACACACACACACACACACACACACACACACACACACATCTAATATCACTTCTAAGTGAAAAGACGTTAAATTAAAGAACAACACACACACACACACACACACACACACACACACACACACACACATTCTTCGCTCATGAAAAAAAGTAGCAGTGCGAACTGCTACCTTTTTACATGCAGTACACGATGTGACAAGTAGTAGTAGTTGTAGTAGTAGTAGTAGTAGTAGTAGTAGTAGTAGGTAGTGGTAGTAGTAGTAATGGTGGTGGTATAGTGCTAGTAATATTCTAATAAAGACTGCTACTTTTTTTTTATGGGTGAAGAAATTTCATTATCGTCATATACATTCTTCGCTCATGAAACTTACTTTTTTACATGCAGTACACGATGTGACAAGTAGTTGTAGTAGTAGTGGTAGTGGTAGTAGTAGTAATGGTGGTGGCATGTGACAAGTAGTTGTAGTAGTAGTAGTAGTAGTAGTGGTAGTAGTAGTGGTAGTAGTAGTGGTAGTAGTAGTGGTAGTGGTAGTAGTAGTAATGGTGGTGGCATGTGACAAGTAGTTGTAGTAGTAGTAGTAGTGGTAGTAGTAGTGGTAGTAGTAGTAGTAGTAGTAGTAGTAGTGGTAGTGGTAGTAGTAGTAATGGTGGTGGCATGTGACAAGTAGTTGTAGTAGTAGTAGTAGTAGTAGTGGTAGTAGTAGTGGTAGTAGTAGTGGTAGTAGTAGTGGTAGTGGTAGTAGTAGTAATGGTGGTGGCATGTGACAAGTAGTTGTAGTAGTAGTAGTAGTAGTAGTAGTGGTAGTAGTAGTAGTAGTAGTAGTAGTAGTAGTAGTAGTAGTAGTAGTAGTGTAGTAGTAGTAGTAATGGTGGTGGTATAGTGCTAGTAATATTCTAATAAAGACTGCTACTTTTTTTATGGGCGAAGAAATTTCATGATCGGCATTTAAATTCTTCGCTCATGAAAAAAAGTAGCAGTGCAAACTGCTACTTTTTTACATGCAGTACACGATGTGACAAGTAATTGTAGTAGTTGTATAGTAGTAGTAGTAGTAGTAGTAGTAGTAGTAGTAGTAGTAGTAATGGTGGTGGTATAGTGCTAGTAATAAAGACTGCTACTTTTTTTTATGGGCGAAGAAATTTCATGATCGGCATTTAAATTCTTCGCTCATGAAAAAAAGTAGCAGTGCGAACTGCTACTTTTTTACATGCAGTACACGATGTGACAAGTAATTGTAGTAGTAGTAGTAGTAGTAGTAGTAGTAGTAGTAGTAGTAGTAGTAGTAGTAATGGTGGTGGCATAGTGCTAGTAATATTCTAATAAAGACTGCTACTCTTTTTTATGGGCAAAGAAATTTCATGATCGGCATTTAAATTCTTCGCTCATGAAAAAAAGGAGCAGTGCCAAGTGCTACTTTTTTACATGCAGTACACGATGTGACAAGTAGTAGTAGTAGTTGTAGTAGTAGTAGTAGTAGTGGTAGTAGTAGTAGTAGTAGTAGTAGTAGTAGTAGTAGTAGTAGTAGTAATGGTGGTGGTATAGTGCTAGTAATATTCTAATAAAGACTGCTACTTTTTTTTATGGGCGAAGAAATTTCATGATCGGCATTTAAATTCTTCGCTCATGAAAAAAAGTAGCAGTGCGAACTGCTACTTTTTTTTACATGCAGTACACGATGTGACAAGTAATTGTAGTAGTTGTATAGTAGTAGTAGTAGTAGTAGTAGTAGTAGTAGTAATGGTGGTGGTATAGTGCTAGTAATAAAGACTGCTACTTTTTTTTATGGGCGAAGAAATTTCATGATCGGCATTTAAATTCTTCGCTCATGAAAAAAAGTAGCAGTGCGAACTGCTACTTTTTTACATGCAGTACACGATGTGACAAGTAATTGTAGTAGTAGTAGTAGTAGTAGTGGTAGTAGTAGTAGTAGTAGTAGTAGTAGTAATGGTGGTGGTATAGTGCTAGTAATATTCTAATAAAGACTGCTACTTTTTTTTATGGGCGAAGAAATTTCATGATCGGCATTTAAATTCTTCGCTCATGAAAAAAAGTAGCAATGCCAAGTGCTACTTTTTTACATGCAGTACACGATGTGACAAGTAGTAGTAGTAGTAGTAGTAGTAGTAGTAGTAGTAGTAGTGGTAGTAGTAGTAGTAGTGGTATAGTAATGGTGGTGGTATAGTGCTAGTAATATTCTAATAAAGACTGCTACTTTTTTTATGGGCGAAGAAATTTCATGATCGGCATTTAAATTCTTCGCTCATGAAAAGAAGTAGCAGTGCCAAGTGCTACTTTTTTACATGTGACAAGCAGTTGTAGTAGTTGTAGTAGTAGTAGTAGTAGTAGTAGTAGTGGTAGTAGTAGTAGTATTAGTGGTAGTAGTAGTAATGGTGGTGCTAGTAATATTCTAATAAAGACTGCTACTTTTTTTATGGGCGAAGAAATTTCATGATCGGCATTTAAATTCTTCGCTCATGAAAAAAAGTAGCAGTGCGAACTGCTACTTTTTTTTACATGCAGTACACGATGTGACAAGTAATTGTAGTAGTTGTATAGTAGTAGTAGTAGTAGTAGTAGTGGTAGTAGTAGTAATGGTGGTGGCATAGTGCTAGTAATAAAGACTGCTACTTTTTTTTATGGGCGAAGAAATTTCATGATCGGCATTTAAATTCTTCGCTCATGAAAAAAAGTAGCAGTGCGAACTGCTACTTTTTTACATGCAGTACACGATGTGACAAGTAGTAGTAGTAGTAATAGTAGTAGTAGTAGTAGTAGTAGTAGTAGTAGTAGTAGTAGTAGTAGTAGTGGTAGTAGTAGTAATGGTGGTGGCATAGTGCTAGTAATATTCTAATAAAGACTGCATGTAAAAAAGTAGCACTTGACACTGCTACTTTTTTTCATGAGCGAAGAATTTAAATGCCGATCATGAAATTTCTTTTTCATGGCGGACAGCGACTCTTTTCCTTTCGAAAACAATCTGTTAAGTACTTTGCAAGCCTTAGTTAATGGGTCTAAACATTGCAAGAAGCGTGACATATGGTATTAAGATCATTTATCTGAGTAAGTAGTGAACGTGGAAACACTGCTTCACGTATATATGTGAATATGCATGACAAGCATATTAACGAACTTCATTTTCCGCACTTGCACCACATAATGGACAAGATCGAGAGATGGTGAGATTCACGTCCAATTGGTCGGGGACCCTTATGGACGATGTTCTTGAAGACGAAGTCTTCCCGTTGAGATGATGGTGATGATGAAGAGTCGGTGATGATGGGACAGGAGTTTGTGACGTAGCAGACGTCGTCGTGGATGATTCCTGGAACACGCTGCGCACCCTGGAACCGAGGATACGCTGTCGGCTGTGGGAACATTTCGGACGGAATCCGAGTCGTGAAGATACCTGCCGTGATGCTAGAGTCAGCATCGTCAAAGTTCATGGCGTAGATGCGAGCATCTGTGATGCGGTACTCCGCTTGTCAGGTCAGTGCCATTGGCGTTCATTGGCGTCGCCGGATGGTGTTGTGATGAGCAGTCTTCCCCTCCAAGGCTGTCTTCAGGGCCACCGAGCGACCTACATCGTACCGGGAGCTCGGGTCGTCTCTGCAGGCGGGCGTGGTCCTTCAAGAGGGGTCCTCGTCCAACAGTGAGTGGCGCTGCACTGAAAGCCACCCCCCAGTTGATGAAGAGCCGCTTTCTCCTCACCTCCTGGGCAGTCAGCACAGCCAAAGCCCACTGTTGGGTACCGGTGGATCATTGACAAAGTCAAATCAGCAGAGATAATCCAAGTCGCTGCATGTCGTCGTTTCGGTCTGCAAGTTCCTCGTCTCTCATCTGGTGAGGGAGGAGATCCTGTGTTGCCCTTCCCACCGGCTGCCACCCAGACGGTAGGACGTCGAAGGCAAGCTCACTTTTGCCTCGGAATCATCACCTGATGAGAGAGTCAGTATAGTCGACCCTCTCACCACGGAGTTTTTTGGTTGGGAAATGACGAAGACAAGATCGTCTGTTACTGTTATACCTATACCGATTACAGCTTAATTCATCCATTCCAACTTGGAATCCAAGTCTAAATCTTATTACTACCGTCGTAGGCCTACATGAAGGGACGATAAATAAGCTTCGTAACATAGGACATCTTTAAAACTTCTATATTAGTTAAATCGTTCACTTGTACATACTTTGTTATGCCATTCTTGTTTAAAAACAATCTTGGAGACGTTCTTTCAAGACTCTTAAAAAAACAATCCTGCATGATTCCTACTTCCTACTAGGGGAAGACGGGGTAAAAAGCGCATGGGCGGGTAAGAAGCCCACCCCAATTATTTCATGAAATGAAGCAAATTTCAGTCTCATTTTGCCCATGAGACGAGCGTTAATGTCTAGCATTCGTCTCATGGGCAAATGTGACTGAAATTTGCTTCAAACCCATACCGAAATAATTGCACCTTGACATCAGTTACTCATGTTTTAATTCCTCTCTCATCTATAACTGCTTCACATGGACATGCATAGTTTTTAGGTATTATACTGTTTTCCATTTCTAATAGCTTTAACCAATATTTCACAGCTTTCATGATTGTATCAATTACAAAGAGGATGTCTACCTGTTTCCCCATTGATCGATCATAGAGTAGGGTGTTTTGGGGCTGACTAATAAAAACTTCTTACAAGCATACATATGAACACGCTCGATTTCCTTTACCTCTTTAACCTCTGCTGCATACACAAGTGCAGGTTGAATCTGGTGGTCAAATAAACGTAAAAACACTTGAATATCACTGCATTCTATTTTCCATCGTGCCCAGGATATAGGTATGTTACTAAATTTTTGAAATTATCCAAGTCATAATTATATGTACATCAGTCGAAAGAGCAAATAATGAGCTTTCCAACGGTACAATTCTTTTAAGAATCGGATGACCCTGTCAAAAGCTACACCATTTTAGAGGTGATTTTTTTGAAGTATATAAACAAAGAAGGAAAATTGTGACCAAATTCCCTATGTCCCATATGTGCCTTCCCAGGTCGAGAGGACGTAAAATTCTAGATAACTGAACTGTGACCAAATTCCTTGTTTTTATAAGGAAAAGTAGCATAACTTTAGAAATGTGAGAGTAATCCCTACATGTTATATATCAGTGGATAGGTCGTTCAATTTAGAACATATTTACATTAACAATTTGGCTATAACTTAAATTGATCATTACTAATCAATTGATTAATTGACCCACCCACCCAGAACACAACTTCAGAGGCTAAGCAAAAAATGTTTAATTTCTGTTGTAATGCAAAATCTTGTTGTTAATGTCATTTAAATATAACACCAGTGAACCAAGTGATCTGGAAAAACTGAAAATACATGTGCTTGTAGCTTATTTGATAATATTAAAATGATTTGGATGAAGATTTTGTATTTTTACTTAAGGGAAGTAAATCATTCAACAAATTATTTCCCTTGGCTATCAACCCTCCTCAAGGCAAATTAACTCCCTTTAAGAGAAAAATTATCCAAGCGATGAATAAAGCAAAATTCAATATCAAATTATCTGAAGTGTATAAAATAAGATACTAACAATTATAATACTAATAATACTTCATTGTGAAAGGGGATTTTTGGAAACAATAAAATCTTGAAACCTGAATTTTAAAATAAAACAAAACCCCTTCAATTGTCCAGTGCTTTTCTTTCTATTTACTAAAGTGCACCAAACTCTCACATTTGCTGATTTGGAGTTGGGTTTTTTTTAAAGAGAAGAAAGAAACAAGCAAGTCTTTGGAAAGAACTGCCTTTGCTAAATTTGTTCTGATTTGGAAGGTGTGCAAGGTTTGTTTGGTGTGCAATCAAATAGATAACAGAATTTGATTAACACACACCTCCCCATGGGATACCAGGGGCAGGAGTCCTTTGTAAAAATAGTTCCACCACCTTCTGGAAGTTCTGTGCTTGTAACGTCCTCTAATCTGCCACTCTTTGACTCTGCCTTTTCCTTTGCTTTCTATCATCTATTTTTCTGACTTATTGGCCCATTCTCCTGTATTTAAAAAAAATCTTCCAAATAATTTTCATGGGTGCTCCTGGGAAATTAAAAAAAAACCTGCAAGGTAGGGGTCCAGGGGCCACCCAGGCCCCGGCGGACTGCAGGGACAGCGCCACTCCTGGGGGTTCCGGGGAGCAATGTCCCCTGGAAGCTGAGGATATACCATGATGAGGTTTAACCGAGGCATGGTCACCGCTACAGCTATCTGTATGAATAAAAAAAAAATCGGGGCTTTACTGGTTTCGTACTGCCTCCGGGCATTGCCTCCAGTATTGTTCCAACCATATTTGTATTTACAAATGTCCCATATGTGTCTGATTCAGACCAAGAGGACATAAAACTCCATTTTCTCTCAGAGAAAAAATCCAACCCCTCGCCGTTTCCAGCAGCGCTTCATGCTGTTTGTTTGTTGCAATTTCGGTGAAGAGATTAGTTGTACTCGCAAAAATGTGAACCAAGGGTAGGTAATGCTGAGACTCGGAAGTGGAAAAGTCACTTGGTGACGTCATCAACACGTCGGTGTGGACACCGCAGGTAAGATACAGTTACTATCATCAAAACATCAATTTACTCCAGCTGTCACAACACCGACATCCACAGATAATGAACATTTTTAATTGCAATAAATGGCGACGAAAACCAAGAAGGTTTTGAATGACACAGGGCCTGATAATATCGACAATTTCATTGTTTAGTTTCGAAGGGTTGACGAGATCGATATTTTCATGTTTTTTTCCTGTAGAGTGACTGAGACATTTTAGAATCTATCGCTTGCTGAGAGACTAAATTCTCCAAACTAAATACCCAGTGTGAGTGATGTCCCGAGGCCCCGGTCACAGGACATTGACCTATTCAAATGGAAAATATCGCAGTGTGTTTCCCCCACGTATGGAAGCGTGCAGGGCGTTAGCCACGGCGCGGTTCGTCAATTGACAATTGACAGTGAAAATGCAATTAGTTAACGGCCAGGGGTCTGATGCAGGGTTGGGGTAGAGTTAGAACAAGAACAATAAAGCCTAATACTAATAGTACTCGCACAGTTTGTTGTGTGCATTTGGGAAGCATCGTCTTTCAAGTTTCAATAACTATTAAAGCATCAAAGACCAAGACCAGCTACAACTTGACCTCCACTGCCTGGCAGACTGGGAGAAGAGCTGGGACATGGAATTTCATCCTGCAAAGTGCCAAGCGATGCAAGTTACCAGGAGTAGGAGTCCACTACAGTATTCATACGTCCTGCACGAGCACACCCTTGAGAACATAAATATCTCGGCATCACCATCAACAGCGAGATCTCCTGGGACTGCCACGTCAACAACATAAATGCCAAGGCCAACAAAACCCTGGGTTTTCTCAGACGGAACCTAAAGATCAGCAGCATTGCCATCAAGGATTTTGATTGATTTTATTTAAAGTCTGTTCACACAATGTGATATTACTATTATTAGACTTTAAAAAAAAATGAAACAAGGTTTTGAGTTTGTGTATTTATGCCTTGGTTTGTGTGTGAGTATGGGTGTGTATTTGTGATAGCACGGGCTGTTTATCCATGAATCGCGCTGTGGCTGACGCCCTGCACGCATCCACACGTGTTTTCCCATATCAGGACAAATGTCTGATTAAGTTTTTAACACTGGCACACTTTGTATTGTGGCACTATGATTTCTGCAAGAGCCAGGACATTGTCCGTGATTGCAACTTTTGCTGATGTACAAGGATTTCCTGTTTTTGAGTTTTACCAGAAAAGGAAGTTCCTTTTTTTAAATTTGTCAAACAAGATCTTTGTGTGTCTACTGTATTTTTCAAACACTTTATAAAATAAGTTTTTGTATAAATTGTGGAAAAAGAAAACTAAATTACCTTCATAAATCAATTTATGCTTCAGCTGCAGGGGGACTGATTAGCCCTAGACCCCGGCCTTTCGGGGTTTTTCATTTTGTGTAGTTGCACCCATGATTGTCCTATTCATTTCTCTTGTCTCAGGACAGTTTGTTCTATCACTTTTCGCTCCTCGGTTCATCACTGAATACCCTCACTCAAAATGTTATGTAAAGTCCTGGGGGTATGGTATTGGCTGCCTCACCCAGTGCCTGAGTGTAGGGTGTTTCTCCCCGAGTTTTTGTCGATTCTATGCCAGAAACTGAGAAAGTTGCTCTTTCATGCCCCTACTGGCTACTGGCCTAGGCCCTACTGAACCAGAACCACTCAACCAGAGCCTGGGTATTTCTGTTTTGCTCAGGCTTAGTCGAAATAGGAAGTCATCCACTGATTGAGTAAATATAAACTGGTTCTATTGCTAACAAATAGATTCTGCAATATCCACATTTAGTCTCATAATTACATAACTCGGAGACTAAGAGAACATAATTTATGAAATCACCAGGCTCCACTGACCTTTCTTTCCGTCAATAAAATATCTTCTCTTTCTAAAGTTACCAGGATAATTAAAGCCCACCAAAGAGTTTGGACTGAACAAGATGATTTTACTTGTGCGTTGCATCATCTGATGATGAATTTGTCAGCGTCTCTTTTCCTCTGTTACAGAAATTGTTGACCATGTCAGAGTCCCAACCCGCCCCGCTGTCCGGCACCAAGGAGGACGACAACTTTGAGCGCGACCTGCAGGAGATGCTGGACGACGGGCCCAGCCTCAACGAGATCGGGTCCACCGTGCAGGGGGGCACCCCCAACACCATGAGCGCCTCCTATCCCTCGGGATCTTACGGCAGTGCCGCCAGCACAGACAGTGGAGCGGCGGCTTCTCAAGGCAGGCTTACACGCTCCTTTACTGTCCCTCCTGGTGTGTTGCTGCTGCTGCGGCTTCTTTGCTAACCTTTTTTTTTTGGCATCACGCTGGCTTGTTAATGCTTTGGGAGAGCTCAGCAGTGTGTCTTTTGGTTTGTGTTTATGATGTCTCTGTGTCGATTTTATAAAAGTTTTGCCATCTTTGTATTGATTATTCATAATTTCATTATGTAACACTAGATAAACCCGTGCTCCGCACGGCAGCATCCCTCACCCACTCACCCGTGCTCCGCACGGCAGCATGAAGCATCTGCGCTTCCTAGCTTCGCTTGGGGTTTCCCCTATCCTGTTTTCCCCCTCCCCGTGTTCCCCCCCCCTCCGCCCACCCCCAGCTTTCCAAACTTCCAGAAGGTATTCGCCTCCCTCTTCTCCTTCCTAGCTTCGCTTGGGGTTTCCCCTATCCTGCTTTCCCCCTCCCCGTGTCCGCCCACCCCCATCTTTCCCCTCCCTGGGCTGCACCCCCTCCCTTCCGCCCACTCCCCTCTCCTTTTTAAAAAAATGATGAAAAGCCTCCCCCCCAAAAAAAAAAAACCAAAAAAAATTGTGGCAAGGGGCAGACTCGAACCCGCAACCTACACGACCTACAGATTTGCGACTCAGCGTCCTAACCTATCGAGCTATTAAGGCTTCGTCGAAAGTCGCTGTAAAAAATTCATTATAAGAGGAAGAAGGGAAAGCAGTCAAGTCGGACCAGGAGACGCAGCTTCAAAATAATGCCAATTGACACGCGAGCAACATTTTGCCTTCAAAATCAACTTTCAAAAGCAAAATTTTTAATACGACCTTGCGGAATAAATAGATGAAGCGTGTATCTTGACCCACATCGCGAGCAAAAGTCAGACATTTACGCAGTACTCGAGTTTTTAGGGTCCCCTCCTCGGATCCTTAGCGCATTATGATATAGATTAAGTAGACCTGTAGCCTTCCTCAGATTGTATAATTTGCACATCCTGTTCATTCTTCAGAGCTTCAGATTGCTGGTGCGCCTGCACCATTCACACATAATATTTCAAAATGGCGCATGTTAACAGATAACACACTCGCTTAGCATAGAACACTTCCAGACTCTTTTGCCTTTCACTCACAACCTTGCTACACACATTCACCATGTCACTCAGCACTCGCTTATGGCCCTGTTACACCTTAACGTTTTAGCCAGCGTATGCCGACGTATCAAAATTTCTCTAAAACGCTGGCATACGCTGAACTATTGATGTTTTTTTTTCTTTTTCCAATTTTGGGCGTATGCATAGCGTATTCATATTGAATCATAACGAGTTGGATGTATGCCTAACGTATTAGTAACTTATATAGAACATTTCGATAACGTATCGATAACGTATACAAACAAATGCTTAGTGTGTTGCCGGCGTTCACAACTTAATGCTCAACGATAGTCTAACTTATGCATAGCGTATGGTAGCGTATCGCCGACGATCACGTGTTGTAGCCTATGAAAAGGTTGTTGCTCGATGATTCAAATCATTAAGTGATAATCTAAATACTGAGTTAACTCATTCAATGAAAATGATGTTCTACGTCCTCTCGGTCATAAACACATATGGGACACTTGTAAATAAATACAAAGATGGTGGGAACAATACTGGCTGCAATACCCAGTAAAGTCCCGAGTTTTTAACAATATAGATAGGTGTAGTGGTAACCACGCCTCGGTTAAACCTCATCGGCTATGGTACCGCCACATTGTATATAAGTTTGTATATAACAATAAATTTAGCTCATTCGAGTGAAAGTTATGTTTTACGTCCTCTCGGCCGGGCATGCACATATGGGACATAATTTTTTTAGCTCATTCAGAGAGAGAGAGAAAAATAGAGATTTTACGCCCTCTGAGCCAACAGGCTATTTGAGGCATTTTGATTTATAAAGATCCTAGAAAAAAGGTGGATTTTAAGTTTTATAAGATGAAGTTTTTAGAAGAATAAGTTATTTATTTTATCAGAGTTTATAAAGAGTTTTTTATTTTAATAGCGCAAGCTGAAGAATATAAAATTTAAGTTTGTAATAAAATATTTTGTTTTTAAAAGATATTTAGCTGTTTGCTTTTAAGTCTGGCAGATTGGGGGAGGTCTGATTAAAAAAACCCAGGGCTACAGTTAAAATTCATGCATTTTAGGCTCAACTGAGCAATTGGATAAAAACAATCCGTGTTTGTGCTCGGGACGAGCTTTATTATTAAAATTCTTGACAGGCAGAAGCCTGTGTTCAAGCTAATATACAGTTTAAAAAACTTTTCAAAAAAGTTATGAAAAAAGTACAAGTTATTCTTTTATTTCCTTTTTGTATATGTACATTTTTTATATAAGGCTATCCTATTAGGTTTTGGTCCCTTGGGACCAAACACAACTAATAGTTACCTAGAGGTTTTTAATTATAAATTTATTTGATACAGGGACAACTGTCAAATAATAATTTATTTAATTTTTTTTTTTTTTTTTTTTTTTTAATATTATTTTTTTTTTTTTTTTTGTGGCCAAAAAGCTATTAATATTAATATGTACATTGTTATTATGTACACCACTTTTACAGACAAACTGTTTAAACTTTTTTACAGGTAACGTTATTGTTTAATATTTGAATTATAACTAAGTTGAATTTTTTAAACTATGTTAAAGTTTTAACAAGTGTTTAGTTTATTTAATATTGTCCATAGGGCAAAGTATAATGTTATATTTTCACGTATGTGAATTTATAAAATTTTATGTTAAAAATTTATGTTCTACTCTAGTCAAGCTACGGGACTAAACCCTATAGCTTTAAAATTGTTTTGTTAAAATCTATGTCTTAAAATTGTTTAATATGTAAAATAAGTTAAGATTTGATAAAAAGGACAAGTTTATAACTATTAAGGTTCCATTGTTTGTTATGTTAAAAATAGGTTAAGATTTGGTAAAAGACTAGTTTATGAATATTGAAGTTTCATAGTTATATTAAAAGTTGCTATTAAAATCTGGTTTGTTTTATGTATATTTTGGTCTATTACTTGACCATATGTAATTTATTATTTTAAATAAATAAGATCTAGTCCAGATCTGTTATATTACACGACGTTGCCCACGAGTGGGGGGACATACCATTGGTAATAAGTCTATTTAGATGAACAAATTCAGTCTCAGTCCGAGTATTATCATATTACATTTTAGATATTTTGTAAGTGGGGGAACATACCGCCAGAGGCCTCCAATACTGTAATGAGTTAAGTAATTTTGTTTTTACCAACTGATCCCAAGGGGGGGTAGCAACAAAAACTCTCCCGCCCTTGATAGCATGATGGAGTCCTAGAGGTCTCAACCTTTTAGTTAGTTGTGGTGATAATAATAAGATGAGAATAATGGGCACGGGGATGGCTAACGACTCCTGCATGTCCAGGGCGGAGGGAGGGAGGGAGAGGGACCCCTCCTCTCCGACCCGAGCAGCGGCAGGCCACCGCATGGGCAATCCCAAAAAGGGGGGGGAGCACGAGCGCAAAAGCGCAACGGTTACGAGAGAACCCCCCGCCGCGCGCGCCGGACACCCGCCCGTGGGGAGAGGGGACTTTAAAAACGGGTGGACTCAACAGAGCCACTTCAGCCCCAAGGGCGCATATTTTAATAAAAAGGGAAGAGGGGGAGGAAGGGAGCAGGAATACAGGCGGGCGCCCGGCGCGCCCCCCGGGGGGACTCCATCCCTATTAATACGGAAAATTTTAGTTGGATTATACCAAGTAGTTAAGTGACGATTGGCCAATTGTTTCTGCCAACCAGATTATTGGTAACCATCCCAATTTATCATGTTTGTTCATAATATGTTTTTCATTATATACCAAGTTATTTTGTTTAAATTTATCTATAGCAGGTTGAAGTTCATGCTTCAATTGATTACAAGGATTAAAAATATGTTCTAGACTCAGGATATCTCCGCATTTACATGCGGAGCTTCTGAATTTACAGTGAATAGAGTTTGTGAAAAATCTATTAATCCTACCTTGGATGTTATAAGGAATAGGTAGGAAGAGTCCATTTTTAATAAATTTAGTGCACCAGGAGTGGGCCCTAGAGTGGGCATCCAACTCCTCGGACCACCCCCGGAACGCACAACGTTTTAGGTGATTTTTAGCCTCAGAGAGGGATAATTTGATGTTGATAATCTGACCTTCAATATGTTCGGCTGCTTTTTTAGCAGCCATGTCTGCAATGTTATTACCATGCAAACCCAGATGGGAAGGAATCCACATAATAGTTATATCTGTACCTTTAGTTCTTATTTGATGTATTAAATTTTGTATTTCCTGGATAATTTTTTTCCTGTTTTTAGTAAACCCTTGTAGTGCATTCACTGAGGACAAGGAATCTGTAAGAATAGTGATTTGAAAAGGCGGTTTTGGAAAGTTGTTAATGAAGAAACAGGCTTCGAGAATAGCCCAGAGTTCAGCACTAAATATTGAGATTTTAGAGTTTAAGCAGAAGGATTTGGTTATTTTAAGGGCTGGGATGGTGAAAGCGCAGCCTATTTGTGATTCGGAGATCTTTGAACCGTCTGTATATATCAATAGTTGATGTTGTATTTCGGAAATTTTTTCTTTGGACGCTACCGAAAGTAAGTTTGGTTGGTTTAATTTCGAATACATCTGATGTAATGTAGTATCGAAATTTGCTGCTTCCCATTCCCAGTGTGGAATAGGGAATTTTGGGTGAGTTTCAATGTCATCTATTTCCAGGCCTGCCATAGAAAGTATTTCCCGGGAATAGTCTAACGGATTGCAGATCTTATGTGCGGTAAGTGGTTTTTGCTGTTGATAAGTTGGGTGGTTGTAAAAAGGATCTTCAAATTCTGCCGAAAAGCTTTGTAGTGAAAATTGGTTTGTTGCGTATAATCTTGTTAGAAATGCTGATGTATTTAATTTCATGAGGTAGTTTAACGGGATCCATCCTATTACACCATAAACTAAATTGTTAACTGCAAATTTTGGAACTCTGAGTGCAGCTTTAAGGGCTCTTAATTCTGTTGATTGTAGTCTTTGTAACAAATTATCTGTGATATTATAGAAGACTTCCATCCCATATGTTAATCGACTACGAACGAGGGCTTGTGTCAAGTGGACAAGAAATTTTGTATTTTGAGCCCATGTTTGCGTGGAGATAATTTTAATAAAATTAGCGCCTTTTATGGCTTTTTTGCAAAGGTGGTCAATGTGGGGGGCCCAATTAAGACGTGGTGTGAGCACTACCCCCAAGAATTTTACTTCTTTTGCCATCGGTTTTGGTTGGCCTAGTATGTTAATATTAATATTTTTTTGAGAGTAGTTATGACGGAAACACATGAAGTCACACTTATCAGAGGATAAGGAGAATCCATTTTTCTGTAAATAATCAATAATAAGGCTTGTATTAGTTTGATGGTTTTGTAAATAGATTGTGAGTGCTTTTGCACTTTTGGTGAATGCTGACGACCAGATGGCTATGTCGTCAGCATACATAGAAATTTGGCAATTTATTAGTTTTAGTTTAGAGATATCATGGATCATGATATTAAACAGGGTTGGGGCAATAATACTGCCTTGGGGGACCCCCATGTCAATTTGATGTAATTTTGACACGGAGGACCCCACTTTAACTCTCAGAGATCGTTTTTGTATGAAACTTTGTATAAAGTTAAACATATTCCCATGAATACCGAGACTGCTGACTTTATCTAAGAGCCTCCCATGCCAAACGGAGTCATACGCCCCTTTAATATCAAAAAAGGTGGCGAGGACTTTCCTGCGTCTTGCAAAGGCTTTTTTGACATAGGAGGTTAATCTTATCACTTGTTCCATGCAGCATCTATGTTTTCGAAAACCTGCCTGGAATTTGGGGAGAACGTTATTTTTTTCCAAATAGTATTCAAGTCTGCGTTTTACGATACGTTCGTAAATTTTACCCAGATGTGGGGTGAGGGAAATGGGGCGGTAGCTAGCTGGGTCCCTAGCCGGCTTTCCAGGCTTGAGAATCCCAACTACCTGTGCCTCCTTCCATGCTTTTGGGACTTCGCCCTCAACCCAACATCCAGAGTAAAAGTGGTGCAAGACTTTAAGAAAAGATGGGGGCAATTTCTTTATTATTATGTAGGAGATTGGGTCATCTCCTGTTGCTTTATGAGTCTTCCTAATCATATTAATGGCAGCAGCAAGCTCGGTAATTTTCAGGGGAGAATTAATAGTATGAGAATTATCTGTGGATTTTTCAAAATTATAACTTTTTTTCCGTTTATCCCTTTCATAAACGGGCAGCTGTTTAGTCTGACTAGCTTTAGCAAACTGGTTAGCCAGGGCATCAGCAGTGTCAAGGTTAGAAGATGTCAATCTGTCCCCAACTAGGACACGAGTATTAGTGTAACAACCTTTATTTTGTACAAATTTAAGTCGTTTCCAGGCCTTACCTAGATCTCTGAAGTCTACAATATCTTCTTTATTGAAGTAATTTAATTTCGCTTCATCTATTAAGTCATTGCATTCTTTTTCAGCCTTAGATTTCCCCTCAAAGTTTGGTCTAGTGGGGTGCAGGTCAAATTTATTGTATTTGCGTTTTTTGTTTTTTAATGCTTTTTTAATGTCCTCACTCCACCAGGGTTTGCTATTAGGTTTTGAGGGCAAAACTATTGTGGGGATGGCTAGGTTGGCAGCTGTTAAAATTTTATGTTTGATGTTATTATAATAGACTTCTGTATTTAGGTCACTAAGATCTTCAATTGTGTATTTAGAAAGTAGGGATTGAAATAATGGCCAATTTGCTTTTTCAAAATTGAATTTAGGTTCTGGTGGTAAGTTTGTGTTATTGACTGTTAATTTAAGTTGTATGGAGATAGGTTTGTGGTCTGAGTGGAGAGGATCAGAATAAGTATACCATTCATGGTTAATTAATAAGTTTGGGCTAGCAAGAGACAGGTCAATGGCGGTTGGATAGAAGTGACGAGACGCGTCAGGATAGTGAGTTGAAGAACCATCATTTAGCAAAATGAGTTGAGAGTCGTTAATCTCATTATAGAGAGGAATATCACAGACTCTGTCTGTACCAAAGGGTTCCCAGCTGGTGTGGCGAGCGTTGAAGTCACCAACAACCAGCCAGGAATTGTCTGAAGAGAGGTTAGAGAGCCAGTTAGAAGTAGGCACTTTAGAATATCCTTTGGGATAATAGATATTTACGATGTTTAAGAATATATCATCTACTTTGGTCTGGATCGTAGCAGAGTAACGTAGGCCCTTTATGTTTGGTTCTGGGGCTAGGACTTCTATAAAGTTTAGAGTTTTGTGGATATATGTAGCTGTATAAATCTTATCTTCTTTATTGCTGACTATTGGTGGATAATGATAGCCAGTGAATTGAGGGAGTTGACAATATCTTAGACAGATAGACTGCAGACATAAGATCTGATAAGAAATTTGAGAGTTAGCTAGAAATTGAGATAGATAATCTTTAGTGGTGTTTAGGGAACGACAGTTCCACTGTAGTACATTTAAACCTTGGAACATAATAGTAGGGAGAGGATTTTACAGAATAGTAGTTATTTTAGCAGTTAAGGTGTGACTTTGGTTTTCGGTCTTGCCGAAACCAGTCTGAGTCTTGAAGTTTGTGGCGCTGGGGAGGCGCCACAGGCAATCTCTGCTAATTGCATTATGTTTTTGGCGTTCTGGGGCTCTATAGGGAGGTCCTCAGAATCATTAATCAGAGAAGATAAGTCTTCGATTAAGTTTTTAGGCTGGTTAGTGGTTCTGGCCTGTGCCAAGCTACGAAGGATACGGGTTATAAATGTTTCTTTGAGAGATTTATGTTCTTCTTTTGGAATATTGAGATTTATAAACTGGGATGTTGTTGACTGGGTTTGTTTTGTCAGTGTCATGTCCATGTGTTTAGTTATTGTTGTCATTATTGTTTCAGTCATTTTCCCCAACTGTTTGGAGATCATTTCTTCTACTTTCTCCTCTGTCAATCGTTCAGAACTTTTTCTGTGTGATTTTTTCCTTTTTTTCTTTTTTTTGTGTTTGGGGTCTGAGGGTGGAGAGGTGGCCTGCACCATCTCCCCCGGGTCCTCCAAATGTGAAGGGCCCGGAGGAGCGGGGACAGGCTGATCAGCTTCTGGTTTTGTTGTTGGTTTGAGACCTCTGGTTATGTTAGCATAAGAGTCAGCCGACCTCCCAGAGGGAATCCGCTGGATTCTCCAACTGGGGTCGACTGTGGGTAAATCTGGTTTAGGTTGACTGTCCTTTTGTTCTTTTTCTATCTGTAGACTTTGTTTGGCCCTCCTGATAGCCTCACTGTAGGGCAAGAAAGCCTCTCCTCTGATTTTATTTGCCCTCAGTCTGAGCTGATATTGAGGGCAACCTTGATAGGCGGCAGAATGACCTCCGCCGCAGTTAACACATTTTAAGTTTTGACTACAATTTTTGGCTAAGTGTCCAGGGGCAGAGCACCTGGTGCAAATTTCCAGTTTAGCCCTGCACTGGCCAGGACCGTGCCCATAACGAGCGCACCTGCGGCACCGTCGCACCGGGGCAACGTAGGGTGACACAGGGAACTCCTGGGCATCAATCTTGACCAGGGCAGGCAAGATTGGTTTGCGAAAAATGAGTTTGATGGCACGAGAATCTGTGCCATCTCTGTTTTGAAGTCTATGAATGGATTTTGCCTCTGGGATGTACTTTAGAAGGTCTTCGAGATCTTCCTCGAAGGGGATTGGCTTAATTACCCCCTCAGTGGTGGCCTCAGGAATGACACATTTGATATCAATGGAAGCGATTGAGGTTAGTTTAGCTAGCTTGTTTTGTTGGGTGGCTGACTTACAGCCAATCAACCAGCGATTACCAGTTAGAGGCCTCTGGCTGAGGATGTCCCCCACATTATTTCTGAAAATTTTGAGATTTGTGGTCGGACCCAGCGCCCTGAAGGTGGCTGCGCCAGTGCGCAGGTCCTCCAGGATCACTGGGTACTGTAGATAGATGGGAGGAACCGAGTTCTGCTGGTGAGGAGGGGGGCGCCTTCGTCTCTGTGAAACTTTAACGAAGTCATCCTCCCCATCAGAATCAGAATCAGAGTCCAGTTCTGACTCTTTGTTTTCTAGTTCTTTATTTTCTGTATCGTTAATGTTCTTGGGGCCCCAGATCGTGATGGGTACCTCTGTCAGGGAGGGGGCTACAGGGGAGTTATTTCCTGTCTCTTGAGGGAGTGCCATAGAGGTCTTCTCCTGACTTCGGTTTTCAATAACTTGGATGGTTGGAGACAGGGGCAAAACACTCTCTGTCTCATCCATTTGACCTAAGTCTTCTTTGTTTTTTTTGTCTTTCGGTTGAGCCATCTCTGGGCTAACCTTTTCCTCACTTGAATATCTCGATTTCCTCTTAGCTTTTCTTGTTGGAGTGAGGGAGTCTTTTTCTTTAGTTCTCTGCGGCATAGGATCTGCCGTGAAAATGGAGTCTTCCTCAGAACTCGTGTCCAGATAATTGGTTGTGATCTTAGGGTCAGTCATGATTTTTATAATAGTGTTTATTCAAGTCTTAAAGTTAAACTAGTTTACGCTGGGACAAATCCGGTGCTCACAATCAAACCAGGAAGGACAAAAGTCCCTCGTGGCTGTTTTAGAACAGAAATTCGCCCTACATTATCCGTTTTCCGGGGGAACCAATCAAAAATATGTGGTCCCCACGAGGACCAATCAGATTCTTCCAAATTTGTCGTTGACTAGTGTCACAACACTGTTTTAGTTATGTCTAAAAAAGACAAAAGGTGATTAGAATAATATCCTTCGTTATTTATAAACTCACAACCTATGTAAGAAAAATATACCTATATGTTTTTAGCTCCACTATCATTCAAGGCAACAGAACACCCAAGGGCTCAATACTACCTGACAGTTTACCAGATTAATCGCGATTTTAATTTCAACAAAATTTAAATCAACTACGTGGTTATCTTAAGTTGTTTTTTTTATTTTTTTATTATTTTTTTTTTTCAATTTCTTTTATAGTTTTAGCTTAATGTTTTAATGCTTAGAATCTTTATTTTATTACTTCTTTACATTATCAGTTCTTTATTTTATCAAAAAGAAAAGACAAAAAATCTTTATATATTATTATATCTTTTGAGGAGGAGAGGGTCAACACCTATATTTATATGATAGAAGAACCTATGTCCTATAATTTATGAAAGACTTACTCTGAGCTATTTTAGTTGTTAGGCTTGCACACAAGCTCCTCCAACAATTTAGGAGGCTGGCAAAAACAAAACAACCCTAAAGAAGAAGGAACTACCCTACAGAGACTATACTATGAAGACCGTACCCACCGGCAAAAAGCCTACGAGTGGGGGGTTTGGAAAGATCGACGAGAACGACAAACCAGTGTCGAAAAAAAAGATAGTGAGGAAAGATGTAAATGTCAAAATCCAGAGAAAATCTAGCTAGCTAAGGTCCTAGTCCCTACTACCTGGGAGAGCTGCTGTGCAAGGGCTCGGGTGGCCAGCGCAGTCCTCCCAGGGATACCACTTTTGTGGCACGTCCTACAACCCTAACATCTATGCAGACGAATAACACATCGAACTGCAAAAAATAAATGAAAAAAAACAAAACCTTAGTGCCCTATTAATGCTTACGAAAGATCAATCCAACGACGTGAAGTAGTGATCAGGAAAAGACGTCGTTGGTGGAGGCAGAGGTAGAAGACAGTCCTGGTAGAAGAAGGTGGTCCTGATCCTCCTCAAAGTCCTGGATTCGGAGCAAGCTCAACGAATTTAAGATGATCCAGCGTTGGATAGCCGCATGGAATGGGTCCTCATGCTGGGTGAAGCTATCGTGCGGCGGTGCTGGCAGAAGGGGTCCAAAGAATGTTGATGATGTCCTCTCTTCTGCGCAGACAGCCGCCGTACAGTAATGTAGAGAGTAGAGTTGAAAATTCGTTCTCTGCCAAAGCTCT
>CM065695.1:28072730-28087730 GCA_017654935.2 Phymorhynchus buccinoides | reverse complement strand
CAGTTCGACAAGGCAGGCAAGCATGTAGGTAGGTAGGTGTAAGTAGCTCGTTGTCAAAGCAGAAGGGGAAATATCTGACAACAACAACAACAACAACAACAACACAAAGAATTCTAAAGCAACTGGTCGCCAGGCTTCGCCATGGCACCAGCAGTTGACTCTCCCATGCACACACATGCACACACACACACACACACACACACATGCACACACCCTCTTCTATGGTTGCTAACAACAGAATGAAGTTTTTATTTTATTTTTTTAAAAGCGCGCGACGCATTGTTTTCAGCATTGTTGACACAGCTAGGTGTGACTCAGAGGCGGCCCGGATCTGGAAGAGGGGGGGGGGGGGTACAGGTGTTCGGACCCCCACCATCCCCCAACACACGCACGCGCACGCGCACGCACACACACACACACACACACACACACACACACACACACACACACATAACACACACACACACACACAACCGAAACAAGTAAGACTTTAATTGATCATATCTATACAAACAATAAGCAGTCCATCATTGAAGTATGCACTCCTCCCTCTGAATGTAGCGATCACAATGTCATGTCTTACCTGGTATAAAACCCATGTAAAAATTCCATATACTATAGAAGCTTTAAAAATTTTAATGAACAAGATTTCCTAGCAGACTTAGTTAATTCTCAATTAAATGTTATATATCAAATTAGAGATACTAATGAAGCAGCTGATTATTGGTTAAATACTTTTATGGTAGTGTATAATAAACATGCTCCCTTTATAAAGAAAAGAGTTAAACAAGAAACTAAACCACCCTGGATTACCAAAGATATCGATGATGAAAGAAATACACGAACTCACTTAAAGAACTCAGGGACGCAGCAAGAATTTAGACAACAAAGAAATAAGGTAACTAATATGAAACGTAAATCTAAACGCGATTATTTTCGACAAATGTTAATTTCCACGAAAGATTCCCGCCAGATATGGAAAGCCATAAATATGCTAACTAACAAACAAGTATCAAGAAGTCAGCAAATTGTTTCAGATATCTCTGCTGATCAGTTAAATAACCACTTTGCTAGCATAAAAGAAAAAGTTATAACATGTGATAGATCAAATGAAAATGATTTATCCTATTTAAAACAGTTCCTCAGTTCAAAAGATATCAATTTTCCTTTCAATCTCCAGCCTATGACAGTATTTGAAGTCAGCAGAAATCTTTTATCTTTAAAGCATTCAAAGACATGCGATATAGATGGTTTGGATATTAACATACTTCAGATTGCGTGCCCAGTTATATGTGACTCACTAACTTATTTATATAACTTATGTATAGAAAAACAATGTTTTCCGTTAAATTTTAAACAAGCCAAGGTAATCCCTATCCATAAATCAGGCGATAGATCTAACCCTTCTAATTATCGACCTATTTCTATTTTATTAGCTTTATCTAAGTCTCTAGAAAAGCACATACAAAAATCCCTATTCTCTTATTTAGATAAAAATAATTTACTTCATGATGATCAGTCTGGATTTAGAAAGAATCATTCATGCCACACTTCACTAATACAGCTTGTTGACAGTCTGCTATGCAATATAAATGAAAATAAGTTTACTGGTATACTTTTCCTTGACTTTGAAAAAGCGTTCGATGTTATTAATCATTCACTCCTTCTGCGTAAGCTAGAACTGTATAACCTTCCTCCTGAATTTTTAAATATTATGTCATCTTTTTTGTGTGACAGAAAACAACTGGTTTCAATTAATAACAAAATGTCTGAATTGCTTCCAATCCACTATGGAGTACCTCAATGGTCTATCTTAGGTCCACTGTTGTTCACTGTTTATATAAACGACCTGACATGCTTTGTCAATAGTAAATGTGAAATGTTTGCAGATGACTCATCCCTTCATACTAGTGATATGAATGCTAACAGGCTAGTAAGTAAACTTCAAAATGATGCTCAAAATGTTTTTAACTGGACACAATTAAATCACATGTCAATTAATGCCAATAAAACGAAATGCATGTACGTATCAACCAGACAAAAAAGACAAAAGATGAACTCCCAATTTCCACCACTATTTATTTGCAGCAACAAAATTGAAGAAGTTGATTCACATAAAACATTAGGTGTTGTCATTGACAAAGATCTGTCTTGGACAGACCATATAAAGTCTTTAGGGAAAGGTCTGTCTAGAAAAATACTCCAGCTATCTAAGATTAAACATTTTCTTGATAACCATTCTCGTAAACTATTCTTTAATGCTCACATACTCTCCATGATCGATTATGCTTCAACATTATGGGATAGCTGTAGTGATACAAATTTAAAGATTATCAATCGTATGTACAAAAAAGCAATTAAAATAATTTTATTAAAATCAAGTTCACTTACCTATGAAGACTACAAACAACTAGATATACTAACTTTTCAAGACAGACTTTTCCTCAAAAAGGCAATCTGCATGCATAATATTGTCAACGGAAATGCTCCAAAAAAGATAACAGATACATTTACGACAAACACAAGCAGACACACCCATTTACTCTCATTCCCTCGACCAAATAATAATCTATTCAAATCTAGTCTCCTCTATTCGGGTGGAGATTTATGGAACAAACTACCCTCCATTTTAAAAAACATGAAAAACAAGAACTACTTCAAGAAAAAAATGAAAATGTATCTCTTTAACAGAACATAATTGATAACTTTATTCCAATTATTTAAAAGAATGGAAACGTAGCCTACATAACATATTTTGGTAAGTAAATGTGATGTTTTAAATGTTTCGTTGTTGATGTTGATGTATATATTGTACATAATATGCTATTCGCATATGTCCCCATCCTTTTTCCTGTTTTTGTGTGTGGAATATTTGCTTGTTTCTTTAATTAATTGTTTACTTGTATATTTTCCTTTTCTTGTTCGCTACTTTGGAATGTTTAGTTCTTTATTTTTTGTTTATATCATTTTTTATGGATGGCTTGTTGAAAAAAAGCATGTTTTGCTTATACAATGTTCCCATCTGGAAATAAAATTTTGACTTGACACACACACACACACACACACACACTCACACACACTCTGGTAGGGGGGGGGGGGAGAAGAGGAAAATCCATGACTACCTCACTGACACCTTTGATTTCATTAACCTCATAATTATAGTCTAATTCTATACTCCATCCAAAATGGCTTCTCTCTCCGGCACCTCCGCCAAGGAAGAATCGCCGTTTTTGACGGTTTGATTTCTAGGAAACCAGAGCAAAGCGAGTGTTCCGATCTTTGAAAAGGCTGTCTTTCTGGTGATCTCAACGTGTTCCTTGCAAAAACTCATCCGTCAGGGTCCACCTTTTTTAGAATTCGCAATGCCACTGTGACCCTCTATCCCGCCTCTAGGACCCTCTATACTGCAAGTGAAGGAGTCCCTGGGACCCCTTGTTTTGCGGGGCGATTGGGAGCCCTGCGGAGGCCCCCTCGGCTCTCACTCTCACTGTGCTATGGGCCCCTTCAAAATGTCTTCCACTGCATTCCCCTGTTAATGCTGATCACAAATGTATAGGTAAAGATGTGCCACCCCCCTACATTTCTCGGTTGTTTCCATTGTTCTGTTCTTGCCTTTCTTACCAAACATTAAGCTGTATTTTATGAACCTCAGTTTTCAGCATAGTATCTTTTTGGAATAATAAATCACAGTCATGATAAAGGCCATTATCTAATAGGACCCCCCCCCCCCCCCCCCCCCCCCCCCCCCCCCCCCCCCCCCCCCCCCTATAAGACGGGAAAACGCAATGAACCAGGACTGTGACAAATGCTGCGGTGTACTGCACTACGTAGGGTACGTAGGGGGGGGGGGGGGGGTCCTATTACATAATGGCCTTTATCATGACTGCAATTAATTATTGAACAAAGATAATTAGCTGAAAAGGTTCCTAAAATACAGCTTCATGTTTGGTAAGAAAGGCAAAAACGGACAAATGGATTTGAGACTATGAGCGCTTGCTTTCTGAGCCCCCCTCACCTCTCAGTGTCTCACTCTCACTGCGCTATTACTGACTGCAATTGGCCCATTCAAATGAGTTTTTAGCTAAGAACAATAAGGATCGTGAATAGGGCATTTGCCACGAGTGTTCGTTCTCTATCCTAGACTACTAATTTGGCCGCACTCGTTTTGCCCGAGTTACGCTGACCTTTCTAATTCAACTCTCTAAATTCGACTCAGTACATTTCAAGGTCGTCCTCACGTGGCAAATGCCCTATTCACATCTTTTTTAAAAAAAATTATTGAACTTTTTTTTTTTCATTTCCACATTTTTCACAAGGAAGAAAAACAAACAAATAATAGGCAAAAATCAAATAAATACATACAGAAGACAAACAAACATATTTACACACATCTGTGCCGTGGAAGTCATTGAAAAATGTTATCACAACATCTTGAGGTAACAATTTATCATCACTATGTGGAGTAACTAAAAACAGAGAGCTCAACATTTCAAATTGTGAGTTTCAAGCTCTGAACAGGTATTACTCATATTTTAAAATGTTTAAAAAAACACTAAAAAACACACCGAAAGTTCATATATGTATAAGACTAATCATTACTAGATATCTTATTAGTAAAAGTTTTATAATATCAATTTATATCATTGAATATTGCAGTGAATGGAGCCCACCTGGCAGCAAAATCATTATACAATAAGTTTTTGTGTGAAATATATTCTTCTATTTTGTATCTGTATTTCAGTTTTTTAACGTACATTTTTAAGACAGGTATATCATTGTTTAACTTACAGTGGTATATGTATTCTTTTGCTAACAACAACATAAAATAAAAGATATGATCGATTTGTATATTTTTGTCAAATCCAACAATTGCAAGTGCTTCTGAAATACGTAAATTAAATACATTTTGACATTTATCATTCAATGCATCAGACAACTGAGACCAAAAACGTTGAATAATGTGACATTTCCAAAACATATGGTGGATGCCATCTTTTGTTGTATTACAAAAATTGCATAGATCATTGTCTCTCACGCCCATCTCTTTCAGAATGACATTTGTTCCTAGGCATCTATGTAAAATTCTAAGTTGTAACCATTTCATTTTAACATCTGCAGTTTTGTTTACATAAAAGAAGCATTCCTTCCAATCATTTTCATAGTTCATTCTTTCGTCCCACCGAGTACAACATTTAGGTTTTACATTGTTTTCTATCAGAGTATCGTAATACAGTTTCGATCCTTTGAAAATGGATGTTATTTTTTTAAAACAGAGAGGCATATCTATATACATATTGTTGCCGATGTTTATTCCTGATTTTTTAATATATTCTTGTATGGCTCTTTTACATCCCGAAAAAGTCAAAAAGTTCATACTACTGTTGTATTTTTGCTTGAATTCATTGAACGAAATAAACTGTCCATTATCACGTACAAAGTTTGCAATATTATATACATTTTCATTAATCCATTTCTTACCAGCGATGTAACTATTACCTATTTGTATTCTGTTGTTGTAAAATACTGGTTCTGCTAAAATTTCACCGGAATTTTTACATTTTACTTTATAAAAGAATTCCTTATAGGCTTTAAATACCTCTGTCCAGAATGTATTTGATTTTGGAAGGGTTGTTACGATTTCTGGTCCATATCTTAATATATGATTAAGAACTGGATAGTTAAATAAAGCAATAGATTTCCAGTTATGTTTTGTTCTTTCTAGTTTTCTCATCCAAGTGAGTTTCAATGCCGTAGCAAAAGTTTTTAGTTCTGGTATGCCAATACCACCGTTAATTATACTTTTATGAGCTGTTTTCCTATTTATCTTGTCTTTTTTCTTATTCCATATGAATCTATAACAATAGTTTTGCAATGTTTTTAAAAAAAGTCATCAGTAGGGTTAGGTAGCAAGATCCACAAATGAATTAATTTTGATAGGATCAATGATTTTAAAATTGCCACCCTTCCCAATGGTGTAAGCTGCCTTTTTATCCAGATTCTGAATAAATATCTAACTTCTGCTAGCTTGTCCATGTAGTTGATATAAACACACTGTTTAACATCATTAGTAAACCAAATTCCTAGTATCTTAAATTTTGGGGGATTCCACTCTAAGCCTAAGTGGTCCATATATTGAACTGGAGAATTTTTTCGGCTGCCAAGCCAGGTTACACTAGTCTTTTCACCGTTCATTTCTAAACCTGATTTAGTGCCAAATAATTTAACTATGGTTATACAGGTTTCAAATGATTTCTTATCACCCGTTAACAGAAATTCTGTATCATCTGCATACTGAGAGATTCTATGTTCAACATTATTGATCACAATTCCCTGAATATTTTCATTTTCTCTTATCATTATAGCAAGGATTTCAACACATAATATAAACAAATAAGGTGACAATGGATCTCCTTGTCTGCATCCTCTTTTAATTTCAAACCAAGTTGAAGCCTGGCCATTTACAAGAACACACGACTTAATGTTTTTATAGAATGTTTCAACCCATTGACAAATGTCTGCCCCAAAGCCAAATTTTGTCAATACTTTAAACATAAAATCCCAACTCACTGAATCAAATGCCTTTTCAAAATCCATGTTAACTAATAGACCAGGCAAGTTATGTTCTTCTAAATGCGCTATGGTGTCATATATCAACCTTATATTATCACCTATGTACCTATTTCTAAGAAAACCCGTTTGGTCTTCATGAATGAGTTTGGGTAAAACTATTTTCAATCTATTTGCAATGCACGACGAGCCAATTTTATAGACTACGTTTAAAAGGGATATTGGCCTCCAGTTCTTAATCAGATTTCTAGGCTTATCTCCTTTAGGAATACAAGTTATCATCCCTTGTCTTTGAACACAAGATAGCTCCCCTTTTTTAAATGCTGTATTTAGTGCTCTAACAACTAAATTCCCAATCTTGTTCCAAAAGAACTTAAAAAATTCAACAGTAAATCCGTCTGTTCCTGGGCTTTTTTTTTTTTTCATATTTTTTAGTGCTGAAGTTGCCTCTTCTAAATTAATTTCTCCTTCTAAATTATTTGCTTCGTCTACTTCTAAATGAGGCATATCATTTACTAGTTTGTCAATTTCACCATCATCAACCTGTCTTTTTTTTATACAGATGTTCATAAAAGTCCTGAACTTCTCTTATAATATCTTTTTGTTCAGTCCATTCATTACCATGCTTATCATTCAATCTAGGAATGCTTTTACTGACATAGTGCCGCTTTTCTAAGCTACAAAAATAACTAGTCACTTTTTCCCCCTCAGCTACCCATCTGGCTCGTGATCTCAGGAGTACTCCCTCTATTCTTTTTTCTCGTATAACTTTTAGCTGTTCTTTCTTTGACTCTATGATTTTCACTTCTTCTTCACTCATGTTTTCTTTTTTCTGTAGCGATTGTATTTCTTCTTGTAAGTGACACTCTTCCTCGTTGATCTTTTTTTTCTTCATAGTAGCATAAGAAATAGTTTTTGATCTAATTTTCATCAATAAAAAATCTAAAAATATTCATCAGGAATTGAGAACTGTAGGTCAGCTAATGGGATATTCTCAATTGACTCTCTTGCACTCTCTATGGACTAACTGCATATTCCTCTTTTACTTTTTTTATTTCTTCATTAATTTCATCAACGAATGCTTTGTCCCTTAAGAGCGACGAATTAAATTTCCAGAAGGTATTTCTCCTTATGTTTTCCCCAAATTTAAGCTTAAGAACAATCATAGAATGATCAGTTCTATATCCACAATCAATATCCGTGTCCTCAACAAAAGAAACCACGTGATCCGAAATCAAAAAGAAGTCTAGTCTAGCTTGCTGGAGGGGGTTGTTTCTCCTCCATGTGTATCTAAGGTTATCTTGATTTAAATCTCTCCATATATCATTTAATTCTAAGTCAGTAATGATGTCATGAACCATATCTTTAGCTTTAGGATTATTAACATTTTTATAATTATAATAATCCATTGTAGGATTAAGAACTAAGTTAAAGTCTCCACCGATTATTACATTGTCAGCATTAAATCCTTTAATTTTGTTGGCTAAATCGTTGTAAAACTCAGGATTATCACGATTTGAGCCATATATATTTACAAAAAGAAAGTCCTTCTGTTGAATTTCAGCCAGTACCATAAGACTATTTCCCCCGTTCCCCTTACATACTTTTTTAACTTTAAATTCAAAATTATTATTAAAAAGTATCGCTACACCCCTTGAGTTGGAGCTAAAGCTTGAAAAATATCCTTGGTATCCCCATTCTGACAAAATGTAATGTTCCTTATTCTCCTCAAAATGTGTATCCTGCAGAAAAAAAAACACTATGTTTTTTGCTTTTCAAATAGTGAAAAATGTCTCTCCGCTTTTTAGTATTGTTCAAACCCTGGCAGTTCATTGAAATAATTGATACAGAACTATCCATTCTGGCACAGTGAAAGAAAAAATATTGTAAACGTTATAAAAAATTAAAAAAAATAAAAAAAAAAAAGAATACACACAAAAAATGCAAACTGTTCGACAACCGCGAGGCAAGCGATAGGCGTATGAATTATCAAAAAACAAAGCAAACATAGAGCACAATACTCAGAACAAAGGCAAACATGAACAAAATGAACAATGGCATTCTTGATTAAACACAACAGTCCACCAAGAAAACCGTGCAAAGAAACATTAATAACTGAAGACCCCTTTCCTTGGGGGGGGAGGGGGGGGGGGGGGGGGGGAGAAAAAAAAAAAAAAAAAAAGAAAAAAAGGGGCAAACATCAGTCTCCCCTGGCCCACCCCACCCTACTTTCTCTAGCTGCAACTGAAAGAGAAATGCTTCTTTCGCTGCCCCCCCCCCCCCCCCCCCCCCCCCCCCCCCCCCCCCCCCCCCCCCCCCCCCCCCCCCCCCCCCCCCCCCCCGATTTTTACCCCCCCGATTTTACTCATAACAAAAAAAAAGGAAAACAACAGGCAACAACAACAGGCAACAAGACTGCTGTACACACCCACCAACCACCCACTAACTCTGCCTCCCAATCTTACTTTAAAGTGAGAAAATTATGGGTAAATTTACACGAATACTGAAAAAGGGAAGAACCAAACATATTTTTTCCTTCGTTTTTTAAACACATCTATAACAATATCCCATATTCATCTTGTGAACATTCTCTTGCTTACAGAAAAACATAAAAAAAAAAAAAAAATAATAATATAATAAAAATAATAAAAAAAAAAAATAATAAAAAAAATAATAAAAAAAGTAAAAAATAAATAAATAAATTAAAAAACCCTATTCACATCTTAGTCACGCCCAGGAGAGGCTCTCCAGTGCCCATTTTACATTCAAACATTCAAAACTATCATCAGCTTCCAAACACACACACACACACACACACACACACACACACACACACACACACACACACACACACACACAACAACAACAACAAACATACAGTATTTATACGGCGCTGAATCTTGATAGAAATCAAATCAAAGCGCACACCCTGTAGGACGAGCCGTTCGAACCCTCCCCCACCCACCACCCCCACCCCCCTTTTTCCTCGACTAACTGATCCGCCCCTGTACTAACTTGTTGCCAGGCGCCAGTGTTATTGCGTCAACCGGGAGGGTGGATACCATTATGAGGACAATAATAATAATGGGATTGAACCTGAATGGGATAAGAGGGGGTGGGGGTGGGGGGTGGGGGGTGGAACGGTTGCAGTGGGAGGAGACGGGGTGGGGGGGGGGGGGGGTGCACAGGGAGAGCGACGGAACTGGGTTAGTAGAGCGGAATAGGAATAGGAATAGAAGAAATGGAAAGGGAGGGAGGGAGAGGTGGTGGTGGTGGTGGTGGTGGGGGGGGGGGGGATGGGGTGAGACCCGGGGTCTCGTTGCGACCAACAATGAAAAAAACATTGGGTTGCTAACTCGACATGTCCTAAAGAAAAAGAAATTGAGGTTTTTAGTTCCCGAGCCCGAGCGAAGTTTCGGGAAGTATTGGTTTTTTTTCTTTTCATCCGTCCGCCATGCGTGCGTGCGTGCGTCCGGCCGCGTTCTCTCCCGAACCGCTTGACAGAATCGCTTCAACGTTTGTGTGGTGGTGTGTCACCAAGAGAGGAAGGCATCCGAGCATAATTTATAGCAATCGTGACCTTGACGTTGGTGTGTGACCTTGAAAACCTAAAATCTGTAAACCGGGCCATAAGTTTTGTTGTTGTTTTATTGATTTGTTTTATTCTTTTGTATTATGTATTTTATCCTTCCGATCCCTCTCTCTCTCTCTCTCTCTCTCTCTCTCTCTCTCTCTCTCTCTCTCTCTCTCTCTCTCTCTCTCTCTCTCTCTCTCCTCTCTCTCTCTCTCTCTCCTCTCTCTCTCTCTCTCACACACACACACACACAACGCACGCACACACACACACACACACACACACACACACACACACACACACACACACACACACACACACACACACACACACACACACACACACACACACTTAAGAGCTCGGCGAACCGGGCTGATAGAGTTATCGTTAGTGTCGACAGTACACTATTCACAGTGCAGGCTATCCAAAAACTCAGACTGGAACTTGAACGGAGAATTCAACTGGCCTATCGATGTGTAAAATGTGTCCTGTTTAAAAGGGACATAACCAGTGTTTCTGTCCTCTCTACTCATATAGGGAAAAGAGACTGGATGCTTATCTTCCCCTATACAGTCTTTGATATTACTCTTCGTCATTAAGTAGAACTCCAAAATCCTAATCTTTAAACTTGTACTAGGGGCGAGGTCACCCTCAGTTTTCAATGGCGTTGGAACATGTTGAAGCCATGGGGAGGGGGGGGGGGCAGGATTGCCAACAAACGTGGGGGGGGGGGGGGGGGGAGCGCACGGGCAAGGCAGACGGATTTGTTAAGTTACGCGTCTTCGTAAATGCTACAAAAACACATTATAATTGGTATATTTAACGCCAAGCAAGATTAAAAATGTATGAATGAAAGGAAATATTCTGCACATAAAAATGACACAACAGAAGAACATAAAAATGCAACCATGTACAGACAGGGGTGGATCAGTCAGTCATGGAAGAAGGTGGGGGTAGAGTAGTTCCAAGTACTCAGTTGCCCCCCTTCCCCCCTCCCATCCCCCCTTCCTCCCAAAAGGCCAAATAATCCGCTTTGCTGCAGTACTAGTAACAGCCAATGCAAATGCCTCCAAGTTTGGGGTTCACTGTCATTCACAAAAGATGAACAATTGACCACAAATTTCCATTTGAAAATTCAAAATGTGGCATAGAAATATGGATCAAAGATAAACCTACTTTTGAGAACAAAGCATGGACCAGTGAAATCGGGCTGAACCATGCAGGCCCTCAACTCCAATGACATTAATAAGGGCTTCCAATTTCAATGAAATGAAATCGCATCAGTGAATTCTAAATGAGGATGGATGTTCTGTGTCCTTTCTCTTTTGCCTTCAAGGTTGTGGAAGCTGTGACGTAATTGGCCCGCACGACCCCTCTTTCTGTATCTACCCCCCCCCCCCCTCTCCCCTTTTCATTTCTCGGGCCGGCCGCCACTTTAATTGACCGTCAACATCAAACAGACGCCGATTAAGGCATTTATCTCTTTGAAGCCCGGTTTACCTCCCCTTTCAGCATGTAACACCTACATTGGTGATCTCCCTTTACCCCCCTTATCTCCGTTCCCCATCACGAGAAAGTGACATCAACAGTCGGCGGCCTTTGAAGACAACTCTTCCTTTCCAATCACGAGAAGGATAGGAATGTCGGCATGTGATAATGATGTAACCGGCGCATGATTGTTCGGTACTAGTATGCATAATATTATAGCGTCATCTTGTGACGTGTCGACTGCTATAAACCAATCACAGGCTTTCATTATTTGAAAGTGAAGGAAAAAATTTGAATAGTGAGGAAAGTAGCCTACACCTACTCTCTCATAATACCTCCAAAACCTGGCTGGAGCAACATTGCAGACTCAACCTCTCTCCCAGCCAGTCATAATAGCCCAACTAGTGAGTATTATTGATGGCTGGTGATTGAGATTGGTTGTTTGTTTGATCCTATTTTTGATCTAGATCCTATGTTCAATGATGAATAAGGAGTAGATATGTTATTGAAAAGAAGTGGTAAACATTCTGTTCTATTTATGTGCACTGATTATTTGTGTGTGTGTGTTTTTGACTTTAACTCTTTTGGTACCAGAACCGGATTTTATGCCTACTAACCCTTTTGTCTATTTTTAGTAGGAAGCCTGTGGGTTGCAATCTTGCACTTTATGATACCATTCCTTTCCAGGTGTTGGATGGAGAGTGATGTTGGCTTGATCACCTTTTATGTTTTACTGATCTCAGTTTGTTAACTGAAATTCAGATTATGTGTTCTTAGTGCTATTGTACAAGGGCAGCCTTCTAGCCGGTTGGGATCCACTAATTCCCTGCCGACTGAAGCCCCTTGTCTCTAAGCCATAGAGACCTACATCCACCTTCTCCTGTGATTATCAGCAGGGCATCGTGGGCAGGAAGATAATCCCTGACTCACAAGCACCAAGACGGGAACGCCGCCAAGACGCCCCGCACCCAGAATCCGCGAGGAGACCACGCCTGAACCGTGCCATCCCGCGAAGCCGTAACCGGAACGACTGGGAGCTACTCTCACCTGACGAGCAAGCCCAGCCAACCCAGCACTCGCCGATCACTATGGAGGAACTTGACAACAGCTAAGTCCCCCCGGACCGCGCCAATCATTTGAACTTTCCTCCGGACAATGAAGATGATTAGTGACCCTTCCTGCTTGGGGCTAACCTTCTAGAAAGACAAAAGTCTTGTAAATCCTTTCGGATTTCATTGTTTTTTATTCATATTTTATTTTGTTTTGTTTTGAGCTGCTTTATTATTATTGTTGCATAATCTTATGCAGATTTTGTGAGTAAATAAAATACAAGTGTCAAATAATCCTGAACCCTTTGGTCAGACTGATGAGAGTGGGAGTCTTGTAATTTCATGTAAAACCCTACTTCTCTCTGTCTGCCATTTAGAGCAAATCAACCACTTGTATTTCTTACAATCATACGAGCCAGAACCCGGGCACAAATATAAATTTATTAGATGAAAAGGGGCCGGGAAAGTTGCTCATCTCCCATACCCTAGAGAAGTGGGCTAAAGGCAAATTTTCTGTTTGAAAATGTAACATACTAAAAGTCTTCCCTAGAGACTTAGCCTGTTAACCCATTACCTCGTCACAGAAGCGGGTGGGTGGGGTAGAACGTAAGGGGAGGGGTGACAGAAGCAGAAATGGGGTGCAACAGATTTTTTTTTTTACAAAGGTCACAGGGAGCATGTGGGGGGGGGGGGGGGGGGGGGGAGGGGGGGGGGGGCAGAAGAAACCAGTAAGGGGCAGGATTTGATAGGTCTTGTACTTGTACACTTAAGAACGGCCATAATTTTAGCATGAGGATTTTAAAGAAATTGATGTTAATATGAAAAACAGCTTTTCTCTCTCTCTCTCTCTCTCTCTCTCTCTCTCTCTCTCTCTCTCTCTCTCTCTCTCTCTCTCTCTCTCTCTCTCTCTCTCTCTCTCTCTCTCTCTCTCTCTCTCTCTCTCTCTCACGAAATGTCCATTTTGCAACAAAATAGAGACTGAATAATGATTGACTAAATTTGCTTCTCTTACTGATTGCAAATAACAGCGAAAACACTTCGTTTTATATTGGTTTGGTGTTTTCTCCGGAATTCAAATCACTTCCCTTGTGATTAATTGCATTTTGTTTCTTTAGAAGTAAATTACTTCCTCTTTTCGTTGCTTTCATTTATTATGTATTTTTATTTCGATTACCAACGTGTACCCATTGCATACAGGCCGGTGGCCTTGCAATTAAAATTTTCAGAGTTTCATAGTCTCTCTCTCTCTCTCTCTCTCTCTCTCTCTCTCTCTCTCTCTCTCTCTCTCTCTCTCTCTCTCTCTCTCTCTCTCTCTCTCTCTCTCTCTCTCTCTCTCTCTCTCTCTCTCTCTCTCTCTCTCTCTCTATCTCTCTCATCCATGTATTTGGTGTGTTGGTTTGTTTGTCTATTCATTATTTCCTTGGTTGTTTGTGTTTGCATTTCCAATTATGGAATGTTTTGATAATAATGTTATTATGCCTTATGTAATCCCCCTCCCCACCCTCCCACATGATACGGGCAGTGAGGCCTATTCATTAAAATTTTCGAGTCGAGTCGAGTCTCTCTCTCTCTCTCTCTCTCTCTCTCTCTCTCTCTCTCTCTCTCTCTCTCTCTCTCTCTCTCTCTCTCTCTCTCTCTCTCTCTCTCTCTCTCTCTCTCTTTCTGGCTTGCTCGAATTTTTTTGAATTTTTTTTTGGGGGGCAGGAACACATGTCTGCCCCCAGCCCTCCTCTGACCCAGGGGAGGGGGGGGCAGCTGCCACCCCCCCTATTACTACGCCACTGCTTTTGAGGTCAGTTCTGATAAATGATCGTGTTATTTGTACAGAAGTAGGAGAGGGTCGTGCCTGTTATCATACTGAACCAAAAACAAACAAACGCAGAAACAAGATTTGCAAACCGTATAAAATTACTCCCAGTTTAGCGTCGGATCCATCGGCGGTAGTTCGTATGACATGTCATTTGGTTAAACCGACATCGTAGACTTCGTCGATTGGGTCATCGGGGGCGATTCTACAAATTTGCATATTCCTGAATCACTGGAAGTGAGGTTTCTATGGCTTGCAGTTTGGTGAACTGACATATATATATATATATATATTTATATATATATATATATATATATATATATATATATATATATATATATATATATATATATATATATATATATATATATATATAGAGAGAGAGAGAGAGAGAGAGAGAGAGAGAGAGAGAGAGAGAGAGACAGAGAGAGAGAAGAGAGAGAGAGAGAGAGAGAAGAGAGAGAGCAGTGCAGGACATTAGAAGAGGTGCTTCAAAAAGCAGGCAAGAATTTCTT
>CM065695.1:28025230-28040230 GCA_017654935.2 Phymorhynchus buccinoides | reverse complement strand
GAGATAATTGGCATGGGTTTCTTACCCGCCCATGGGCTTTTTACCCCGTCTTCCATTATGTGTCATGTCACATATATACATGAACTGTCAGGATGACTTGGTGAAACCATCTTGTATATACCGTTTTCTCAATTTCAGAATTGTGTCAGATAAGTGTTATTTTGGCGGTTATAAAGTGTAATCAAATTAAGTTGTCATACATATTTCTGTCGAGTAACACGATTGTCTGGTGTGACTCATTTTGTGTGATTTGTCATCGGTGGTGTGATGGTAACTGAGCTCACATTGTTATTAAGGATCACATTCGTTAAAGCAAAGAGATTGTTACCCGTTGCCGGATTAAAGTAAATTTAGGCTTATATGGCTTGTCAACTGGTTAATTCTGTACTCAGCATAACATTCTATTTTGGTCAATTAATATCTAGGGGAAGACGGGGTAAAAAGCGCATTGGCGGGTAAGAAGCCCACCCCAATTATCTCATGAAATGAAACAAATTTCAGTCTCATTTTGCCCATGAGACGAGCGTTAATGTCTAGCATTCGTCTCATGGGCAAATTTGACTGAAATTTTCTTTTATTTCATGAGATAATTGGGGTGGGCTTCTTACCCGCCCATGCGCTTTTTACCCCGTCTTCCCCTACATGTGTTTTATTTTATCGCTAACAAAATATCTATTGATTTTCTAGCCGCTTTCTGTCAAACATGAGGCCGTAAATGGTTAACAGGTGTGAGTGTTAAATTTGATCCCAATCGCAACAAGAAGTGATGATTTCTTTTTCTTCGATCGCTCAGACAGTTTCCTGTCAAGTTTGAGCGCAGATGCGTCATGCTGCCGTTATGCGCCTAAACTAAGAAATAATTAGGCCCAGCAAGTCCGACTTCGGCTGGAGCAAATGTTTTTGAGATTGTCTTAATATTATTACCTTTCTACGCCAAAGGTTTGCCATAGCAGCTACTGCTGACGGTGCTAGTTTGAAGCGGGCGTGAGCTGTATGAGATGGCAATAACCCTGGCATGCCCCACTGCACAGTAGGAGTAGGCCTAGCGTAAATATGTTGGCTGGGGGTTTGGTTGAACTTCAGAGTCATAGCCTTGACCTTGCTGACCTAGACTGATCGTTTGTTGTTTGACATTCTGTTTTGATGATTATGGAATAACTGTTAAAATAATACTCTGAGAGAGAGAGAGAGAGAGAGAGAGAGAGAGAGAGAGAGAGAGAGAGAGAGAGAGAGAGAGAGAGAGAGAGAGAGAGATAAAAATGTTATCCAATAAGGTCATTGCCCCATCTGAAGGAGCCCTAATACATAGCAGAGGGAGAGTGTGTGTGTGTGTGTGTGTGTGTGTGCGTGCGTGTGCGCGTGCGCGCGCGCGCGCGCGCGCGCGTGTGTGTGTAAGGATAGGTGAAGACGGGGTAAAAAGCCCATGGGCGGGTAAGAAGCCCATGCCAATTATCTCGTGAAATAAAGCAAATTTCAGTCACATTTTGCCCATGTCGTCTCATGTGCAAATTTGACTGAAATATGCTTTATTTCATGAGATAATTGGCATGGGCTTCTTACCCGCCCATGTTTTTTTTTACCCCGTCTTACCCTATGTTAGGATATTATTATGCATGCAAATACGTCAGTTATGTAGAGTAGACTGAATGCATAATTAGCACCTGTTCTGTTTTGCGCGCCTGTTTGCAGATTTTTTAAAGACAGAAATCTCTCTCTCTCTCTCTCTCTCTCTCTCTCTCTCTCTCTCTCTCTCTCTCTCTCTCTCTCTCTCTCTCTCTCTCTCTCTCCAGGACACCAGTGAAAACTGGAAAACGGACGCATACGTACCCATTGTGGCCTTATGGCCCAGGAACGCGGAAGAAGAAGATAACCTCCAATAGAATACTTCCTTGTCACGGTGATAATATCACAGAATACCTACTGTTCATTCTCTCTGATAATATTATTATGCAATGTGGACATGACTCACATGAGCCAGTGTTATGCAGGGGAGGTAATATTCTGTGGTGGGAAACTTCCATACAGCACTACTGTGGTTGCTTCCCTTTCTTGCAATGGCCCATCAAGACTTGCTCTGGGCACACTGGCTGTTTTAACCACATACTTAGCCTATACGTTTGCCTAATATAATCGGGTTAGTTCTCTACTCAAGTAGACCCAAGACATGAATCTTACATGAATCATGAAAATCGCATCGCATTCAGACCCGAATCGTTGTAGCCAGGCCCTTTAAAGACCCATCAGATCACGTGTCAAAATCACGGGTTTCGCGTGTTTTCCCTCTTATATAGCTGGGAAGAAATCTTGTTTTAACCGGGTCTCACTCCCATACAAATGCCCCCAAATTCAAACCGAAACATCATTTTAAAGAGCAGCCTCAATTTGAAGTTGGGGACATGTGTATGTGGGTCACAGCCACCCAGAAGAAAAAAAACAAGGGACTTAATCGTGGTGCGGCAGTGTGTCCTTAAAGACCCACCACATCCATGAATGAATATCACGGTTTTCACGTGTTTCCCTCTCTCGCCCCGGTAAGAAATCTTATTTTGGCCAGTTAAGACTCCAGTACAAATGTCCGCAAATTCAAAACGAGACAGAGACTTTGAAGAGCAGCCTCAATTAAAAAACATTTTGGGGGGGATTTGCATGAGGGTCACACCTGGTCATAAAAATTCAAGGGACTTAGTTTTGCTGGGTCAGTGCGTCTTTTTGTTGCCTGCCTATGGTGTGATAGGATATATTAATAACCGAACTCAGGGGACCGTTTCACAATGGCTAACGTTTCGTTGCGCTCGCTCAAATCGGCAAAAACGGTCTAAGAAACACCCTTCAGTCGTTTGCCGATAGTTCGCGTGGCGTTTTGTTCTTGCCAAACACCGAGCAAGCGGCGAACTATCCGGAACTAGTAGGGGTTGAATACATTTCTTGTTGTTGATTAGTCCATTAAAGTTTTGTTTGGTTTTTTTAAAATGGTAAAGGTCAAGATGTGCCCCCCCCCCCCCCCCCACCCCCCACCCCTACATTTATCGGTTAATTGTATTTTTCCATTTTTGCCTTTCTTACCATACATAAAGCTGTATTTTAGGAACCTTTTTAGCTAATAACATTTTTGGAATACTAACCCTAACCCTAACCCTACAAGACGGGAAAACGCAACGAACCACAACTGTGACAAATCACGGTGTACTGCAGTACATAGTGGGGGGTAGGGTTAGGTTTAGGGCTAGGGTTAGGGTTAGTATTCCAAAAAGAGAATTAGCTGAACATTTTCCTAAAATACAGCTTTATGTATGGTAAAAAAGGCAAAAACGGAAAAATACAATTAACCGAGAAATGCAGGGGTGTGTGTGGGGGGGAGGGGGGGGTGTGGCTTCCGCAAACGTTTTTAAAGTGTTTCTTATGCCCCGTTTGGCGTAAGCGTTATTCGCGCGGCGACCGTTATCTAGAGAAACTGGACCCAGGTTGTTGATGGTGACATATGTTCAGCGCACTAGTGGCCTAGATACATGCATAACGCAGGTGGCCTTATAGCTTGTCAACCTGTGTATTCTCGTTCTCAATTATTCAATTCTAGTTCTCTGGTAGAGTGTCGCTTGCCGCTTGTCTCTTTTAACAGTTGACGATGGAACAGTTTTCTAACAAAGTTGTTTTGATTACGGGTAAGTTAACCGTTTAAAGGTGGATTCTGACGGATGAGTGTTTTGCAAGAAACACGTCGAGATCACCAGAAAGACAGCCTTTTCAAGGATCGGAACGCTCACTTTGCCGGATGCCGGAGAGAGTAGCCATTTTGGATGGGGTGGGTGGAGGTCACTCATTGTGGTTGAAGCGTTTTCTTTTTTTGTAGAGCAGTAAAAAACAAAACAAGGATCTATTTCCTTTGTTGGGAGCGAAATTCCTTTAGATAAACTGTATAAAATAAAAGAAGTTTAAATGAATAAATAAAAAGGCTTGTATTGCGAAAAGTTCGTGTAAACGATTTGGTCCAAACGCAGCTCGGGCGGCCATTAGAAAAGAGACGGAAAACGCCTTCTCTTTTGGTGAAATAATTCCTAGCACCTCCGCCAAGGAGGAATCGCCGATTTCTCTGACGGCTTGATTTCTGGGAAACCAGAGCAAAGTGAGCGTTGCAATCTCTGTAAAGGGTGTTTTCCTGGTGATCTGGACGCGTTTCTTAAAAAACCTCATCCGTCAGGGTGCCCCTTTAATCGAGCTTCTGAACAAGCCACTCGATGGCATTATGATTGCCATTATGGCACGCGTGTTGTGTCGATACTCAGGTGTGAATCAGCGGGTACAGGAACGCCTTTTTTCTTTGTGAGGACGAAACTATCAGGATCCAACGTCTTTATGCGTAAAACTAATTGTGATGACATTATTTGGCAAATATTAACCCTTTCACCGCCAAAGTCGCATTTTAGCACCCCAGTGATTTAACACCTATGTTACTAAAAGGCATCAAACTGGGGTCTATTATCCAAAAACCATGTTGTCTTAGTTTTGGGAAGTAAGGATAGACCTTATTTTATATCTGTCACAGAAGAATCCCCAATACCGCAGATGGATTTTGTTCTCTACCCAGGCAAATCTAATGGACATTTTTGGCTGAAATATGGCTGGCGGTGAAAGGATTAAGAAAAGCTCCCTCCTCTGCCGCCCCTTCCTTTCATTTCAGACGGTTTCAGCTTAGGGTTAGGAATAGGGTTTTGGATAGGGTTAGGGATACGTTTAGGGTCAGTTAAGTGTCAATTTCATAACATACCATCAATTGTTATTTTGTTGTGGATTAGACGGTTTCAGGTTAGGGTTAGGGTTAGGAATAGGGTTTGGGATAGAGTTAGGGATAGGTTAGTTAAGGTCAGCTTAGTGTCAAATACAAAATAATAAAATTTGATGAGTAAATTGACCCTAAGCTAATCCCTAACCCTATTCCTAACCCTAACCCTAACCTGAAACCATCTGAAATGAGCGTAAGGGGCAGAGGAGGGAGGTTTTCTTAACATTTGCCCATTATAGTTTCTTCATGATGAAGTTTGTTGAAGTATTCGGCAGATTAACTTAAGCCGATTTGTTTGTTTTTATCCACGTAGACCCATTGCTCAACGGTACATGGTTTTATTGCATCATACATAAATGCGCACACGCGTGTGCTTTTATGAATGAAAATAGCCCGCACATAATTGCATGGCATATAGAGAAAAGAGAGAGGGGGGGGGGAGAGGGAGACAGAGATACACAGAGACAGACAGAGAGAGACAGTGTGGGCGATTCGTACTTATCACTGAGAAGCTATGTGCTGACATTATTTTGTAAAAACATTGATTTTTTTCAATTTCTGGTTCATCGTGAAAATAACTACCCTTCAGTAAATTCAGTTCGATAAAAAAAACGTGCATGGAAAATTTCGAAATATGCAAATTTCTGATTGGGATGGTGGTGGTGGGATTTGCAAAATATCTGAGTGAAACAGTAACTTTGCAAATTTACCGAATTTTTAAGAAGATTTGTTGCAAATTTACTGATTTGTGTCTTTGTGAATTTACTGTAACAATTATATAAGCTCAGTAATGTTCTTTTTCTGTTGTTTTCACATGTATGTATGCGTGTGTTTCTGCGTGAACGATAATTGTGTGTGTGTGTGTGTGTGTGTGTGTGTGTGTGTGTGTGTGTGTGTGTGTGGGGTGTGTGTGTGTGTGTGTGTGCGCGTGTGCGTGTGTGTGCGTGTGCGTGCGTGAGCGCGCTCGCGCGCGCGCATGTGTGTGTGTGTGTGTGCGTGTGTGCGCGCTCACGCGCGTGTGAGTGTTAGTGAGTGTCCATGTAAGAGTAATGCCTGTGTGTGCGCGCGCGTATGTGTGTGTGCGACTGCGTTCGTGTGTGTGTGCGCGCGCATGCTTACGAGGTAGTATATACATCATCTGTTTGGTTTGTGCATATACGCGCGTGCTGTTTATTCGCGCACCTAGCCCGACCGCTGTGTCTATGTCACATATTAATTATGCTGTGTATTTCTTCACGTGCGCGCCGCACGCGCGTGCGTGCGTGCGTTCGCGCGTGAAGGTTCCAGCGCGGGAATCGGGGCAGGCATCGCGGAGTACCTGGCTGCACGTGGAGCTCGGCTGTCACTGACGGGCAGAGATGACAGCAAGCTGAGCGCCGTGAAAGACAGATGCCTGCAGGCCGGACTACAGCCAGACAATGTGAGCCTGCCTGCCTGCCTGCCTGTTTGTTTGTTTGTTTACAACCAGACCATGTGAGCCTGCCTGTCTGTCTGTTTGTTTGTTTCTCTGTATGCAACCCGACAATGTGAGCCTGTCTGTTTGTTTGCTCGTTTGTTTGTTTGTTTGTTTGTCTACAACCAGACCATGTGCGCCTATCTGTCTGTTTGTTTGTTTGTTTGTTTGTTTGTCTACAACCAGACCATGTGAACCTGTCTGTCTGTCTGTCTGCCTCTCTGTCTGTCTCTGTCTCTGTCTGTCTCTGTCTGTCTCTGTCTGTCTCTCTGTCTCTCTGTCTCTGTCTCTCTCTCTCTCTCTTCTTGAACTCTCTCTGTCTCTCTCTGAGCTGTGAGCTGTTCTCAGAGGTGGGCGTATAGTTCGTAGGTGCTCCCGATGAATTAACGTTTTAGTTAATTGCTTATAATCAACGGTGTTGTGACATTTCTAATCAGTATAATTACAAAGCGGATTCTATTCTGCACACGGTGATATGAAACATTGTGCATAAAATTGACAACAATGCCAGCTGTGGCCAAAAACATTGTGCATTAAATTGACAACAATGCCAGCTGTGGCCAAAAACATTGTGCATTAAATTGACAACAATGCCAGCTGTGGCCAAAAACATTGTGCATTAAATTGACAACAAGGCCAGCTGTGGCCAAAAACATTGTGCATTAAATTGACAACAATGCCAGCTGTGGCCAAAAACATTGTGCATAAAATTGACAACAAGGCCAGCTGTGGCCAAAAACATTGTGCATTAAATTGACAACAATGCCAGCTGTGGCCAAAAACATTGTGCATAAAATTGACAACAATGCCAGCTGTGGCCAAAAACATTGTGCATAAAATTGACAACAATGCCAGCTGTGGCCAAAAACATTGTGCATAAAATTGACAACAATGCCAGCTGTGGCCAAAAACATTGTGCATTAAATTGACAACAAGGCCAGCTGTGGCCAAAAACATTGTGCATAAAATTGACAACAAGGCCAGCTGTGGCCAAAAACATTGTGCATAAAATTGACAACAATGCCAGCTGTGGCCAAAAACATTGTGCATTAAATTGACAACAAGGCCAGCTGTGGCCAAAAACATTGTGCATTAAATTGACAACAAGGCCAGCTGTGGCCAAAAACATTGTGCATTAAATTGACAACAAGGCCAGCTGTGGCCAAAAACATTGTGCATTAAATTGACAACAAGGCCAGCTGTGGCCAAAAACATTGTGCATTAAATTGACAACAAGGCCAGCTGTGGCCAAAAACATTGTGCATTAAATTGACAACAAGGCCAGCTGTGGCCAAAAACATTGTGCATTAAATTGACAACAAGGCCAGCTGTGGCCAAAAACATTGTGCATTAAATTGACAACAAGGCCAGCTGTGGCCAAAAACATTGTGCATTAAATTGACAACAATGCCAGCTGTGGCCAAAAACATTGTGCATAAAATTGACAACAATGCCAGCTGTGGCCAAAAACATTGTGCATTAAATTGACAACAAGGCCAGCTGTGGCCAAAAACATTGTGCATTAAATTGACAACAAGGCCAGCTGTGGCCAAAAACATTGTGCATAAAATTGACAACAAGGCCAGCTGTGGCCAAAAACATTGTGCATTAAATTGACAACAAGGCCAGCTGTGGCCAAAAACATTGTGCATAAAATTGACAACAAGGCCAGCTGTGGCCAAAAACATTGTGCATAAAATTGACAACAAGGCCAGCTGTGGCCAAAAACATTGTGCATAAAATTGACAACAAGGCCAGCTGTGGCCCAAAACATTGTGCATTAAATTGACAACAAGGCCAGCTGTGGCCAAAAACATTGTGCATTAAATTGACAACAAGGCCAGCTGTGGCCAAAAACATTGTGCATAAAATTGACAACAATGCCAGCTGTGGCCAAAAACATTGTGCATTAAATTGACAACAATGCCAGCTGTGGCCAAAAACATTGTGCATTAAATTGACAACAATGCCAGCTGTGGCCAAAAACATTGTGCATAAAATTGACAACAAGGCCAGCTGTGGCCAAAAACATTGTGCATAAAATTGACAACAATGCCAGCTGTGGCCAAAAACATTGTGCATTAAATTGACAACAATGCCAGCTGTGGCCAAAAACATTGTGCATTAAATTGACAACAAGGCCAGCTGTGGCCAAAAACATTGTGCATTAAATTGACAACAAGGCCAGCTGTGGCCAAAAACATTGTGCATTAAATTGACAACAATGCCAGCTGTGGCCAAAAACATTGTGCATTAAATTGACAACAAGGCCAGCTGTGGCCAAAAACATTGTGCATAAAATTGACAACAATGCCAGCTGTGGCCAAAAACATTGTGCATTAAATTGACAACAATGCCAGCTGTGGCCAAAAACATTGTGCATAAAATTGACAACAATGCCAGCTGTGGCCAAAAACATTGTGCATTAAATTGACAACAAGGCCAGCTGTGGCCAAAAACATTGTGCATAAAATTGACAACAAGGCCAGCTGTGGCCAAAAACATTGTGCATTAAATTGACAACAAGGCCAGCTGTGGCCAAAAACATTGTGCATTAAATTGACAACAAGGCCAGCTGTGGCCAAAAACATTGTGCATTAAATTGACAACAAGGCCAGCTGTGGCCAAAAACATTGTGCATTAAATTGACAACAATGCCAGCTGTGGCCCAAAACATTGTGCATTAAATTGACAACAAGGCCAGCTGTGGCCAAAAACATTGTGCATTAAATTGACAACAAGGCCAGCTGTGGCCAAAAACATTGTGCATTAAATTGACAACAAGGCCAGCTGTGGCCAAAAACATTGTGCATTAAATTGACAACAATGCCAGCTGTGGCCAAAAACATTGTGCATTAAATTGACAACAATGCCAGCTGTGGCCAAAAACATTGTGCGTCTCCATACATTTGTTTTTTCCCTACCGTGTTTTGGTCCCTTTCATTGTTTACACCGGGGGGGTGAGTGCGATACTGTGATTTCTACCTGACTTGTGCCCCTGTGTGTTTGCCGTAGGCCTACAATGCGTTCGACTGCAGTGAAGATCAAAATGATTCAAAGCATGGGCTAATGTAAGGTAACAGCGCTACGGCATATCCTGTAATGCACATAAGTATGTCTTACTGTCGTTTGTAATTGCCCTCGGTGTGTTTATGTCCGATGAGTGGAGTGTGTGTGTGCTGTTTTACTGCTTTTAATAATGGATGAACAAGACAGTCAAAAGCTGAAGCCCACTCAAGATTATATTCAAAACATATTCTTTTGCAAACAGGACGAACTGTGTGTATGGAGAAACAGTTTAATCTACCGATACTCGGCCGTTGTAAACGAAGACATTGGACATAGTCGATTTCGACCTGACAGATGAACCTCCGACATCAGTCCCCTCCCTTGTTGACCTAAGTAAAACTGATTCGTATTTACTGTGGAGAGGTGAAAAGCATCACGGTAACTTTATTTCAAACTACAGTCACAGGGCACTCTTCTCTGTCAGGGAAATGATTGTCCTTCGTGGGATCGTGAGGAATGTGAAACGTTGAAACATTTTGTTGAATCATTCCTTTCAAATCAAGATGTGATGGAGCTATCAAATGAACTCATTGAAACCCCCCTTACCTTCATCCGGACCTGTCCTGAAGATGTGTCCCTCCGGCCCTCGGACAGTCTGACCTTGCCTACCCTTTCGCCTTGTCAGGCACTAACCAGAACCACCTTATTGATGCCTGCCATCGACGAGGAGGACACCGAACGCAAAGACCCCACTACCACCCCCTTCAGTCATACGACTGCTGCCACAATGCCTGCCATCGACGAGGACGATGATGACACCGAACGCAAAGACCCCACTACCACCCCCTTCAGTCATACGACTGCTGCCACGATGCCTGCCATCGACGAGGACGATGACACCGAACGCAAAGACCCCACTACCACCCCCTTCAGTCATACGACTGCTGCCACGATGCCTGCCATCGACGAGGACGATGAGGACACCGAACGCAAAGACCCCACTACCACCCCCTTCAGTCATACGACTGCTGCCACGATGCCTGCCATCGACGAGGAGGACACCGAACGCAAAGACCCCACTACCACCCCCTTCAGTCATACGACTGCTGCCACGATGCCTGCCATCGACGAGGACGATGAGGACACCGAACGCAAAGACCCCACTACCACCCCCTTCAGTCATACGACTGCTGCCACGATGCCTGCCATCGACGAGGACGGTGAGGGCACCGAACGCAAAGATACTGACACCCCCTGCAGTCAGGCGGAAGCCAACAAGAAACTGACCCAAAAACTCCGGAGACGCTCTCTACTTCGGCTCTTCCCATTCCCAGACCCCCCCCCCCCCCCCCCCCCCCCCCCCCTTCAACGTCCCCTAGCTAGAGAGGAGCTGAAGTACTTGGAAACAGCCATTGGAGCGATTTCGGAGAACCAGAAAGAATGTGTCTCAGAACTAACTTATTTCATAAAAGATGAAAAATGTGCTGTAAAAAATGAGATACGAGTATACATTCATGAAAAAATTGACAAACTTTCTGACGCATTGCAAGAACTGAACGCAGAGTTACTAGCCTTGCAACATAACTCAGATAAACTTTCCAAAGAAAACCAATCATTAAAAACACAACTCGGCAACCTACAATCGGATGTAAAGAAGTTGAAAACCGCACCTTCTGATTGTCCTAAGTGCAGACAGACCCCAACCACCGAACATTCCCCAAATGTCAAAACATTGAAAAAAACCAACATGACTGATGTGGCCGACACTCTAGTCACAAAATCCACCCACACTGATGAAACGGACCTTGTAGTGACAGAAAGTAACCAAACTAAAGAGACAGAGTGTCACGAAATCCCCCGCTCGATCTTGATCAGAGATCGGGAGAGGGAAAACGCGAACCCCGAGGAGAGTCTCGCACGCCCAAACAGACAAACTCACAGGAGAAGGCACACGCGCACACCAGAAATACAATACAAAACAAGACTATTTATTATAATCAAGCAGACACACACTTACACAATTCAATACACTCAACGTTTAATAAATTATCTACATATTATACATGGCATTCAAAAGTTTGTCCAAGGAATAAACTAAAGCTGGCAACTTGACTAATTAACTAAAAGAAAGTTTGTATGCAGAAACACAAATTGAAGAGAAAACGACGAAAGGGCAGACGAAGAAGAGATGTCCAACAAAACAAACAGCAGAGCGTCCGAAGAAGAGGAAGAAGAAGACAGGGGGAAAACTAAAGTCAGTAGAAGAAAAGCTGTCGACCCTCCTAGGGCAGACTACAGCAGCTGAAACAGAAGAGGAGAAACGGCAGCGGTCGCCTCCAGACTCCTCAACAGGAACGGATCGGGCCTAACACGGGGCCAGACGGAAAGGCGGAAACGCGGTTGACCGGGCGGTCAACCAGGCAGCAACAGGTCAGGTCGGGAAAACGCGACCAAAGGCACCACAGGTACCCAGGAACAGGATCAGGTTCAGGTTCAGGTCTGTAGGAAAAAAAAAAACAAAAACTGGTTTTGAACACCCAGAGTAACAACAGTTTTGTGTTTCCCCAAAAACAAATTCCCCAGCAGTCCTCTTCAGGGATGTAAAAACCCACCCTCTTTAAACTTGGTTCTCTCCAAGAACCCAAAAACGCTGAACAACATGTTTTTTACAATCCTTTTCACACGACTCAGTCTAGGGGTAATATTTCATCAAAAGGATTAACTAAAAGGTTTCACTTTTTCTGGAACAACAAGGCTTTCATACATTTAGAAAATTCTAGCTTTTTAAATACAAAAATTAACAATTAAATTCTTCTGAAAAGTTTACAGCTTTTCAGATACAAGAATGGACACTTAAATTCTGAAAATATTACATAAAATTTCACCACCAAAAATATGTCTTTTCCATTCTCATTTCTTCCAGAAGGCGGATGAACTACAGGAAAAGAATGTATTTCCCCAAAATAACATCCACAATGTACTTCAAAAAGTCAAAAAGCCTTGAAAACATTAATGACACTTTCTCTCAAAAATGAAAACAGAAACGGGGATGAACGCTTTACAAAGTCCCTATCAGCATAGCTAGAAGCGCAACTGGAATAACCCTCTGTTATCCAGCTCTCCGCAGAGTCTCTTCATACCTAATTCAGCTAGGACGATGGCCGCGAGGCTAAGCATAGGCCGCAAGGCTAAACATAGGCCGCGAGGGTAAACATATACCGCGAGGCTAAACATAGGCCGCGAGGCTAAACATAGGCCGCAAGGCTAAACATAGGTCGCGAGGCCCACTATCTCCGAAACCGAACCGCGCCCAAAAATGGAGCTCACAAGTTGAGCTCTCGGAACGGAACACTTGCAGCTTGAGTTATATCCCGCAACAAGGAATAATGCGCGCGCGTGCACGCATTTAGGATTCTGAATCTCTGTGAACTCAAATACACTTTGCACCGAAAAACGATTTGTACGGCCTAAACACACAATGGCGAGCAAAAACATTGATTCAAAAATATGTGCCGAGTTCAAGTACCAAATTCTACAACCGGCAAAAACCTATCCAACTGACAAGTCACGACCCAGCCAGTCAGTTCCTTAGCACCTTATGCAAAAATCAAGAAAATAATAAGAAAATGAACCAAAGAAAACGCACACAAATACACATGTTAGTAAACCTATAACTAGCTATTCTACATTGTTACGCGCGTTGTTGTACGACTTTTAACGGGATTAATACTAATTTTATGCAGCTACTGACCAAACTTCCAAGTGGCAGAATGAAGAAGAAGAATCCTCCCCACAAGACAGTCGCAGCTCTGGTCTCGCCAAGGGCTCGAGGTAAGCGCGAGCAGGTGGAAGGGGTTCCGGACCAGCCACAGCTTTCTTCCAGGACTCCAGTGAACGCCAGGGACGATGACAGGGAAGGGAGGACGATGCGGAACCAAATAAAAAGGGGGTGAAGATGGCGATGAGGATGAAGAGAAGAGATGATTTCAGCCGAAGCTCAACAGCTTCACTACCCCCACGTCTAAGCCTCGTGCAGGGTAAAAAGTTGAATACAGGATCCTTCAGGGACGTGGCCCTCACCACACCTCAGCACTGGACGGCCGTAGGTGGAAAAAGAATGACAAGGAGAAAGGATGAAGCGATGAAACGATGTTGACTAACCGAAGGAAAAATATGGAGTGACGTTCGACCGGTTTAAAGCTCATGAAGTCGCAAGTTGAATGTGGAATCTCGCGAGAGGTCAGTGCTGACACGGGTTGCACGCATTTCATGAGTAGGTTGTCTCCCTTGGGTGAGAAGAAGGAGAAAGACCTCGGGGTCCTTTGTGATCGAGTGGTAGACAGTGCCTTTCTCTGTCTGTTCAGATGAGAATGTCACAAACTCGTGACAGAGACTCTTGTGACAAAAACCAACCAAACTGATGTGACTGACAGTCAGTTGTCAAAAACCAACCAAGCTGATGTGACTGGCTCTTCACCGACTGACGTTACAGACTGTCCACTACAAAGATGGTGGAAACAATACTGGCTGCAGTGCCCGGAGGCAGTGCAACACCAGTAAAGTCCCGAGTTTTTAACAATGTAGATAGGTGTAGCGGTAACCACGCCTAGGTTAAACCTCATCGGCTATGGTACCGCCACAGTAACATAAAAGGCTGAGAAACGACGAGCCTACTTCTTGCTGGTGAAGTTAGATATTCATGAAAAACAGTTCATCTCGAACATGATACGAACGAGGGACAACAAATTAATGGGAAAATAAGATGGCTATGAAGTAGGCCTAGGGGCCAGCCACACGTCCACTAATATCGCGCAACTGTACGATACGATTCGAATACGTGATCGTATCGTACAGTCGTGCGATTTTAGTGGAGGTGTGGCTGGCCCCTTAAAACAGTTAATGCGAAAACCCGTGACATCTCGCCACTTTTATTTTTAGGTTAAACTAGCGCAACGCCGAGTACCGGTAACGCCTAGTAACGGTAACGCCAAGACTGGTAACGTTGCGTACAGCAAATTTGAAGCGATTCGGTTAAGAAACGGCGGAGTTATAAGGCCCCGTTTCCCGTTGGCGCTGCTCTGAGAGTGACGCGCTCTCCCGATTCTCTTCAAATTTGCTGCCAGGCTTTGCCCCGGCCACAGCAAGCCTGACAACAAATTTGAAGCGATTCGGTTAGGTCGGAGTTATAAACGGCCGGGCGTTATAAGTGCCCGTTTCTTCGTGTTTCCCCGACCAGCACAGAAGCAGACAGCGGACAGTTTCAGACAGACACTTGCCTTTTTATGACATGATTAAAACCTACCATTCGTGTCCTTGGTTTGTCTGTTATTAGATTGCTCGTTTGTTTGTTGGTTGGTAAAAATTGATACTACGAGTTTGATCGCTTCTCTAATTCGCAGTAGAATCTATTATAACCATTTTATCTCCGTACTCGAACCCCATCCTCTCTGTGTCCCTCTCTGTCTCTGTCTCTGGCTCCCTCTCTGTCTCTGTCTCTTTCTCTCTCTCTCTCTGTCTCTCTCTCTGTCTCTCTCTCTCTGTCTCTCTCTCTGTCTCTCTCTCTCTCTCTCTCTCTCTCTCTCTCTCTCTCTCTCTCTCTCTCTCTCTCTCTCTCTCCCTCTCTCTCTCTCTCTCTCTCTCTCTCTGTGTCTCTCTCTGTGTCTCTCTCTCTCCCTCTCTCCCTCTCTCTCTCTCTCTCTCTCTCTCTCTCTGTGTCTCTCTCTCTCTCTCTCTCTCTCTCTCTCTCTCTCTCTCTCTCTCT
>CM065695.1:28000230-28005230 GCA_017654935.2 Phymorhynchus buccinoides | reverse complement strand
CTCATCCTTTTTCTTCTTAGGATGAACCTGGGTTCTGTCTCAATGTGAGTGTTGCTTATACTTTGCTAGGCGACTTGGTGCCGTAAATAACTTTGGTGAAGCGAGTTAATTACAGAGAGAGAGTTGTCTTTCTTTAATTTACTATTACCCTCTCTCCTTGCCTCACTATTTTTATCTTTGTTTAACCCAACTTCTATCGAGGCATACCAGTTTGTTCTGTGCTGTGCGTTGTTTAAGTGTAGCATAATTCAAGACTAGAAGGCTATGCCATTCTTGAAATAATGTTGTTGTTTTTCAACAATAACACACTTGACTTCATATTCTGAAACAACACACACACACAATACTAGTTCAATGATAACACATTTGACTTCTCTGGGCCAGAATAACAAAATAATATTTAACGTAAACCTTTTATATCATCATAGTCATTTAATCAATTGTCGAAGACAACTCAACTGGGTTTTTCTTTAACCCGTTCACCGCCAAAGTCGTATTTTAGCACCACAGTGATGTAACACCTATCTCACTAAAAGGCATCAAACTGGGGTATATTATCCAAAGACCCTATTGTCTTAGTTTTGGGAAGTAAGGATAGACCTTATTTCATATCTGTCACAGAGGAATCCCCCAATACTGCAGATGGATTTTGTTCTCTACCCAGGTAACTTTAATGGAAATGTTTGGCTGAAATATGGCTGGCAGTGAAAGGGTTAATGAATTTTAAACCCGGCTTTTCAATAAGAAATAATTCAATTTGCGTTTTTAGAACATCCCTTCTACCCCTTTCATATTACCTGTTTGTGCACGTTGTTGTACCGTCTACCTACGTTTTGTGTTTGTTTTACTTTTTACTTTTTACTTTTCCAACTAACCAAAACAAATGTCCCATATGTGCCTTCCCAGGTCGAGAGGACGTAAAACTCAAAATTACCATACGATACACACTTGACTTCATATTCTGAAACAACACACACACAATACTAGTTCAATGACAACACACTTGACTTCATATTCTGAAACAACACACACGCAATACTAGTTGTTTTCAATGATAACACGCTTTACTTCATATTCTGAAACAACACACACACAATACTAGTTCAATGATAACACACTTGACTTCATATTCTGAAACAACGCACACACAATACTAGTTCAATGATAACACACTTTACTTCATGTTCTGAAGAAAAAAACCACACACACACACACCACACACACACGCGCACGCACGCACGCACGCACACGCACACACACGCACACACACACACACACACACACACACACACACACACACACACACACACACACACACACACACACACACACACACACACACACACACACACACACACACACACACACACACACACACACACACACACACACACACACTTGACAGCATATAAATCAACAAGGATGAAATCCTCATAAACCCACAGAAAAGAGGAAACTACACTCACCTTATCTACCAAAGCATACACACATGTATTTCTTAATGACACCTTTTTAAAATTGATTGAAAAAAACAACCACTTGTGGTCTGAGATAAACATTTGAGTTTCTTAGCTTTCGAAATCCCAATTAGATATGTGTCTTTTTCACCTAGAACTATATTTGTCATACATGCATTCACTGTTTACATACTTTCCCCAGGTTGGTTGTTTCGATAACAACGGGTCACATCTCCACTGCTGGTTTAAATGTTTTATTTTCCAAATCTCCACTGCTGACATATTATATTTACCTATGCGATGGTTTGAGCTCTAAATTGTGTTAGGGGAAGACGGGGTAAAAAGCGCATAGGCGGGTAAGAAGCCCACCCCAATTATCTCATGAAATAAAGAAAATTTCAGTCGAATTTGCCCATGAGACGAATGCTAGACATTAACGCTCGTCTCATGGGCAAAATGATGACTGAACTTTGCTTCATTTCATGAGATAATTGGGGTGGGCTTCTTACCCGCCCATGCGCTTTTTACCCCGTCTTCCCCTACAATAGCAAACTAAGGCCGTGTACACACATAAGCGGATATCCCGTGCGGAAACCCGTGCGCAATCCATAAATAAATGAAACAAAGAAAGGGGGAAAGATTTGCGCACGTGTCCGAATTTCCCGTATATGCGTACACTTGTATCCTTCTTTCTTTCTTCCACTTATTTAGGGTTTTCCGTACGGAACTTACGCGTCTACTGTGAACCCGGCCTAAGTTGGACTGTGTAATACGGCATGCTGGGTCCAGTCAGCCATGTTGGATCCTCGTCCATACCGTCAAGAACAGAACGTCATATTACTCATTCCAGAGAACGGGCTTTTACCCATTTAGGTCGGGTTCACATTAGACGCGTAAGTTCCGTTACGGAAAACCCTAAAATAAGTGGAAGAAAGAAGGACGAATGTTTACGCATATAGGGGAAATTCGGACACGTGCGCAAATCTTTTCCCTTCTTTGTTTCACTTAATGTATGGATTGCGCACGGGTTTCCGCATGGAATATCCGCTTATGTGTGTACACGGCCTTAATAATGCTAACCGCATATCCTCTTAAAGATCCACCAGATCACGTGTCAAAATCACGGGTTTCTCGTGGTTTCCCTCTTATAGCTGGTAAGAAATCTTGTTTCGACCAGGTCTCACGCCCATGCAAATGCCCCCCCCCAAAAAAAAAAAAATTGAAAGCGAAACATCGTTTTAAAGAGCAGCCTCAATTTCAATTTGGGGGCATTTGTATATGGGTCACAGATACCCAGAGAAAAAAAACAAGGGATTTAATCGTGGTGCGTCAGTGTATCTTTTTTAATGGTGTGTTAGGGGAGAAACAGATATATGCGGAAGCTCCGTGCGGAAACCCACGCGCAATCCGCCCCAACAAAATTTGATAGTAACAAATATGAATGAGTGTGCACATTACACACGAAAACTCATGCGCAGTCCCTTCCGCTTGTTTTCTTATATAAGCGTATGGGCTTTCCGCACGGAACTTGCGGATGTCGGATGTGATGTGTACAGGCCCTCAAGATGCCTTCCAGTTTGGCGGAAGAAGTATGAACGGGGTTGCGCCTTGTTATTATAACACCTTGGTATTATCGTGACAGTCTTCAGACGAGTACTTCCTCCATTCAAGAAGCCATTTCGCCGTGTCGTCTCGTGAAGGGTCAGCAGTCCTCCGGCCAGCACGGACAGACAGCTGGCCAGCAGTGTCCAGTAGAAAGCCCAGTCCTTGGTCCAGTGCAGCAGGAGGGGGGGTGGGGACAGAGAGCTGAGGGCTGGAAGTCTCAGGGGCTCGTAGAGAGCGCAGCCAGCAAGACCCAGAAGTCCTGGAAGTGCCAGACGATAAGAAAAAAAAAGTACTAATGGGAAATAGGGTTTGGGAATTGATTGTTTGGGAACGTACTAGAGAGGGAAGGGTACAGAGAGAGAGAGAGAACGAACGACGACGAACCTTTTTTATTGAGGGAAAAGATAAGCACAATATAGGCTTGTTTACATCTAGCCCTCATTAAATGAGAAGAGAAAAAAAGAAAAGAAAATGTCATAAACAACTAATAATCATCATGCACATAAGATACACTACCATCATAAAAAGATAAATCAAATTGTAAGGATAAATGCAAACAAAAACACATTCACCACAACATTCACCATGGTCATCCCGCACACTAGCATTAAATCATACACATTAAACATACATACCAATTGCGTTATACACATTACAAGAGAGAGAGAGAGAGAGGGAGAGAGAGAGAGAGAGAGAGAGAGAGAGAGGGAGAGAGGGGGAGAGAGAGAGAGAGGGGGAGAGAGAGAGAGAGAGAGAGAGAGAGAGAGAGAGAGAGAGAGAGAGAGAGAGAGAGAGATTGACAATTAATTGATGATTTAATGTCAATAGCCATCATGACATGGGGGTGTAATGAAATAAAGGAGAATGCAAACGAAATATATCAATACAAATACTCACATTAATTCACACAAAATCCAGAGAGAGAGAGAGAGAGAGAGAGAGAGAGAGAGAGAGAGAGAGAGAGAGAGAGAGAGAGAGAAGGTCCTTGTCCGGTTGGCACAATGATGCATTATTGTTCCTGTCGAAGTGTAATTGTCGTCATCAGCATCATTTCTGAGTCATCATCGAACACAGTAATTATCATGGTCTAATCATCATCAACAACAACAACAACAACAACATACAGTATTTATACGGCGCTGAATCTTGATAAAAAAATCAAATCCAAGCGCACACACACGTTAGCATTCATAACGCATTCAAACAAAGAATGCAATACAAAGCGAACACACACGTATTTTTTGTATGACATAATTGGCATACATCAGAAACAGACCTAAAGGCAAGAGAGAGAATAGAAAGAGAGTGGAGCCTCAATGACGGGGGGAACAGGTGGGTTTTGAGGTTAGATTTGAAAGCAGAGAGGGTCGGTCGCTGACCCAGGGAAAGAGGAAGTTTGCTCCAAGACGTCGGTCCTGAGACAGCAAAAGAGCGCCGACCAACAGTTGAAAGCTTATACCAAGGGATCTGGAGAGAGAAAGAGGGTCAGAAACTGAACGTAAAGTGCGAGCTGGCGTATAAATGGAAATATTGTCGCAGAGGTCAGATGGAGCTGCTTGATGGATAGATTTACAGCAAAAGGGTGTTCAAGCTCTGACCTGCGAAGACGGCCAGAAAGGCAGGCACTCCGCGGCGAGGTGCCTCGCGGAGGCCGTAGTGGTAGTAATGGTAATGGTGGTGATGGTGATGATGACCCGGGCTCAGCAGCAGCAGCAGAAGTAGGTAGTAGAGACAGAGCCCCAGGAAGAGCACGGCATTTACGCCCAGAACGGCGTGGTGGGCGTGAATCAGGATGGCTGGACAAACAGTAAGACGAGAATTCGAGATTGTATACACTTTGGCTGCAAAACTTGCACGTATGGGACGAACCATCAACCAACCATCATTCAACATTCAATGCTCGCGGAGCAGATTCTGGAGGTACCGCAATACCCAGGT
>CM065695.1:27992730-27997730 GCA_017654935.2 Phymorhynchus buccinoides | reverse complement strand
TTGTTCACTATACCATATTTTCCGGACTATAAGGCGCACCTTATCATAAGGCGCACCCCCACAAACTTTCAGATTTTGTGATTATATTTTCTTACGAATTTATTGGTCATGTTATAAGGCGCAGGGGTCTCAGTCTAGGGGGAAAGTATCGCCTTATAGTCCGAAAAATACGGTACTCATGTTGACCGCAATACACGAAACACATAAACTGTCCGATACAAGAGATGCAAATATTTCATCATATCAGATTCGTGTACGGGCGACTACAACAAACTACAGTGAACAAAAATAAGTAGGGTTTCATCAGATTCATTCAAACAGTAGAATTTCACCGAGAAGAATCCTGCCTCGCACATGTCACAGTCTGATCGCGGTTGGATTGTTTGATGCTGTTGTTGTTGTTGTTGTTGTCTGACCCTGGCTTAAAGACTCCATGGATCATCCCAACAGCCGAAGCACTTGAACACTATGGTACAAAATAATGCACCAGCTAGGGATGAGAACATTACACGTGTGACCGGGTTGTTGTTTTTTTATGACCCCGCCACACGAGCAGCCACACTCCGACTTCGGAGGATGCGGTTGGATTGAATGGCACGCAGTAGGGGCCGGACCCTTTTACTTACGAAGTGAAGCCTCTCCTCGTGGCGTCTCGTACATCTGGCATCCCCTGACAGTGATGATGCTGCTGGAGGAGGAGAAGGAGGAGGAGGAGGACGTCTCCGAAAGGACCTCAGCGGAGATGCAGGTCCTCCACAGGCCTTCGTGGAACGTGAGGGAGACACTGGACCCGTTGTCATCTATATCTCCGTGATAGTGGAGAAGGTTCCCCAGCTCCGCTCTGGCCCAGTAAGGGGCCCACAGCCCCACCAGGTAAACACCGCAGGCCACGAACAGCAACGTCACTCCTGTCGTGTAGGTCTTGGATCGAAAGGTGCCCATTCTTATTCAGACCTGTTTACCCCCTACGCAAGTCTTGAGGAGTCTGGATAGCTGAAATGAGTAGTTTTTGTGCAAAATGTGTAGTTTTAGTCATTAAACCATCAAATGATGTTCACTGAAAATGAGTAGTAATCAAGAATTAAAGAGCATTCTTTTTAGTTTTGAAGAGTAGTAGAGATCCAAATTGAGTAGTATACTACTCGAAAGAGTAGAGTAAACAGGTCTGCTTATTGATCAATGTTAGGCTATATTGTTCTTTACGCACCCACCCTCTCCCTCAAATTGTTTGGCATTGAAATGTTCTCTAATAGGCAGCATTTGTTTCCATTCGAGAATGGGAAAAAAATGAGATTTGAGATTTGTGCGATATATAATAGTATGAATATAAAATCTCAGTTATTAGCTATATATATGTAGCGAGAGAGAGAGAGAGAGAGAGAGAGAGAGAGAGAGAGAGAGAGAGAGAGAGAGAGAGAGAGAGAGAGAGAGAGAGAGAGAGAGAGAGAGAGAGAGAGAGAGAGAGAGAGAGAGAGAGGCACAACAATCGAAAATCGATAAACAATACACATTCAATATTCCCAATATTTCAGTTTATTCAACTTTCCTCAGGGGACTCCAATGATCGAGTGAAGCCAGGTCCACTGAACTATAATATATATATATATATAGAGAGAGAGAGAGAGAGAGAGAAAAAAAAAAGGATACACACCCAACTCTCGAAGGCAAGTATATATAAACCTGAAAGAAGTCGAATTTCAGATCGAGGGTCGTAAACATGAAGGAGGGAGGGGGGGGGGGGGGGGTCTTAAGTACAAGATTGTCCAATTGTTGGTTTTTAAAACTTTATTATTTTCACCGGGTCGTCTTCTCTGTCGTCGACCACTAAAGATGGTGACAGCGATGGACCCTCACGAATAGAACCAGTCCTTCGAAGGTCCGCCAAGCTGCCATTTCTCATTAAGTGATCTTAACATATTAAAGAAAAATGTTCACAACGCAAAAGCTAAAACAAGCGCGGATTCGCAATCGTTTGTGGCAGCGGTCTATTTTTACCACTCCAATCATTACATACACTGAGTCGCCTCCCCTTGCTTTTCAATAATTTTAATCTGTAAACCAGAATGTTATCTCTGCACCATTTCGTAAGTTTTTATATCTTTTGGAAAACATTAAAAACTATTTATCCTACTTATTCTCATCGAAAGAAGCACCGCATACTCGTCGTGTCTGTTGCAGTGTCTGCATTACGTATGTTTATTATTTTGTATGCTTTAAAATGAAGATTCATGTGCTCTGTTCAGTATACAATTCTTTCCATACCTAAGGACTGTAGATATGACAACTGAAATGTTACTCTTTGCCCAAGTATTTTTTTCTCTTTTACAATATGTGCGACAATTTTGTCAATATGTGCGACAATTGTGTCAATATGTGTGACAATTTTGGACCGACAGACCGACCGACCGACAGACCGACCGACAAAGTGAGTTATAGGTTTGTGGCTTGAGCCACAAACAAAAAATTTAAGAAAGAGAGAAAGAAGAAACCATTCCAAGGAAATATTGCTGATGTGTGTCCGTCTGTTTCACCCTTAATAGGAATTGTTCGGAAATAATTAAGGGGAGTAACTTCATGGTGTGCGGGAGTGATCTTGCCTAATTCAATCGGTCAAACAGGGGAAGTTACTCTACCATCAGGTAGATCCCCAGCTCTCGCCTCGTGTGTTTGAATAGACACTTAGAACGTCATTCTAAAATTGATGTCATTTATATTTTTACGTCACATTTTGCAAGTTCTATCAGTTTGTGACCCCTGGCCATTTTTTTCTATAAAAAAAATGTTTGCAAGTCGCTGACTCGCATCCCGCGGTTTCAAGCTTCGACGCCATTGTTGCTATGTTATTTGATCGAGTAATCGAGGTAAGCAACTCTAATTTTCACAAGTGCTCTCCCCTAGGTGTTTTTTTCTCCGAAAATCGTCTATTGTTCCAGATTCTGAAGCCTTCACAACATCACAACCAGGGCCGGACCAAGTGATTCGTAAGGGGGGGATTTCCGCCCAGGGTCCAAGGAGCTGAGGAGGGTTCCGGGCTAAGGGCTAATGACTTGGGGGGGGGGGGGGGTCAACAGGGGGCTAAGCCCCCGGAAATTGTATGCAATTTGGTGCTTATTAAGGCAAACAACGAGCCATTTCTTACTTTTCACCCTTGTATAAGTTACATGCTTGGGGCAGAGGGGGGTTTCCGGAAACCAGGAATACCCCCCCCCCCCCACCTCCCTTACATCCGGCCCTGGACTCAATAGTGAAGGCAAATGGTTGGACGACGAAAAAAATTGAGTAAAATAATGGCAGGCCTACTTTGTACTGGTTCGCTTCTTTTTTTTAAAACTCCGTATCTGTCTGGGTGGGTTGATTTAAAACAAAGATCTTAACACACGGACAGGCATGAAGACGACTGTTTTAAAGAAGAAGAAGAAGAAGAAGACAAGAAGAAGAAGAAGAAGAAGAAGAACAATGAACAACACAACAACAACAACAACAACAACAACAACAACAACAACGACAATGACGACGACGACGACAACAACAACGACGACGACGACGACGAAGACAACAACGACGACGACGACGACGACACAACAACAACAACAACAACAATGACGACGACGACAACAACAACAACAACGACGACGACGAACACCAACAACAACGACGACGACGACGACACAACAACAACAACAACAACAATGACGACGAACAAACAACAACGACGACGACGACGACACACAACAACAACAACAACAACAATGACGACGACGACACAACAACAACGACGACGACGACACAACAACAACGACGACGACGACGACACAACAACAACAACAACAACAATGACGACAACACAACAACAACGACGACGACGACGACGACGACACAACAACAACAACAACAACAATGACGACGACGACACAACAACGACGACGACGACGACGACACAACAACAACAACAACAACAACAATGACGACGACGACACAACAACAACGACGACGACGACGACACACAACAACAACAACAACAACAATGACGACGACGACACAACAACAACGACGACGACGACGACAACAACAACAACAACAACAACAATGACAACAACAACAACAACAACGACGACGACGACGACAACAACAACAACAACAACGACGACGAACAACAACAACGACGACGACACACAACAACAACAACAACAATGACGACGACGAAACAACGACGACGACGACGACACAACAACAACGACGACGAACAACAACAACAACAACAACAACAACAACAATGACGACGACGACACAACAACGACGACGACGACGACGACACAACAACAACAACAACAACAATGACGACGACGACAACAACAACAACAACAACAACAATGACGACGACGACACAACAACAACAACGACGACAACAACAAGAATTTGTAGAAAGAAAGTTAGTGTTAGCCTGTATATTCACTTGTCCATACGTGTGTCTCCTTTTTCTTCATTTCAATGATCGACACCAAAGATATTCTAAAAGGGTAAGATGGATTACTTAAAAGCTCGGCGAACCGGGCTGATAGAGTTATCGTTAGTGCGGACGTGTACACTATTCACAGTGGAGGCTATCCAAAAACTCGGACTGGAACTTGAACGGAGAATTCAACTGGCCTATCGATGTGTAAAATGTGTCACGTTTCAAAGGGACATAACCAGTGTTTCTGTCCTCACTACTCATAATAGGGAAAAGAGACCGGATGTTTATCTTCCCCTGTACAGTCTTTGTCTACACCACAAAATCTTCACACACACACACAACGATGAAGTCGAATGGTTAAAAAAGAAGAAGAAAATTGAACAGAAAATGAATCTTACCATTTTATCGTTTGTCGATCTTGTTTTAACCAAATTACTTAAAACATCAGAATCTTCACAACTAAGAACAAGAACACGATTCCTTTTCCTCAAAAATAACGAAAATGAAATCACATTTTGAACCAGAAATCTTGCTCCCAATGTTCCTC
>CM065695.1:27975230-27987730 GCA_017654935.2 Phymorhynchus buccinoides | reverse complement strand
AACCCCAATTTGATGCCTTTTAGTGACATAGGTGTTAAATCACTGTAGTGCTAAAATGCGACTTTGGCGGTGAAAGGGTTAATAAATGTTAAGCTGGGGAGGAAGTCATAACATTCATATTTGAGTGTACAATTTTCGAAATAATTTATACAGTCTTTTTTTTTAAATCTATTATTTGCAATCCCTAGCGAGTTTTGAGAAGAATATAAACACAAACACACCCCCACCCCCACACCCCCAAAAATGCAATGAATGAAACATGGTTTGAGTTCCTTTGTGAAAAGTAGGCCTGCTGCACAATGGCATGATATTTTGCCCAGACAAGTTAATGCTCTTGCGTTATATTAGTCATTTTTTGTTTCTTTTTTGAATGCATTACATAAATAGATGGCATCATCAACATCACCATCATCATCTTTATCGTCATCATCATCGTCGTCATTGTCATCATGACTGTCATCATCATATTCATCATTACCATCGACGTCCTCCTCCTCCTCTTCTTCTTCGTCGTCGTAGTCGTCATCATCATTGTCATCATCACCTATTAGCATACGCAACAGAGGACGAGAAGCCAGATTCGGACTCTCTTCTTACCCGAAGACACAGCCACGATCTCCAGAACTCTCCTGGGCCCAGGGAGGGGGGAGGGGAGGGGAGTGGGGGGCAGAAGTTGGTGATGAGGACGTAGAAGAAGGAAAACACCAGACCAGCTAAACACAGCGCCTTCCATGGTCCTCACCACGTGGTACCAGGCAGAAGTTGGTGAAGAGGACGTAGAAGAAGGAAAACACCAGACCAGCTAAACACAGCGCCTTCCATGGTCCTCACCACGTGGTACCAGGCAGAAGTTGGTGAAGAGGACGTAGAAGAAGGAAAACACCAGACCAGCTAAACACAGCGCCTTCCATGGTCCTCACCACGTGGTACCAGGCAGAAGTTGGTGAAGAGGATGTAGAAGAAGGAAAACACACCAGCTAAACACAGCGCCTTCCATGGTCCAGTGGTACCAGGCAGAAGTAAACACAGCGCCTTCCATGGTCCTCACCACGTGGTACCAGGCAGAAGTTGGTGAAGAGGACGTAGAAGAAGGAAAACACCAGACCAGATAAACACAGCGCCTTCCATGGTCCTCACCACGTGGTACCAGGCAGAAGTTGGTGAAGAGGACGTAGAAGAAGGAAAACACCAGACCAGATAAACACAGCGCCTTCCATGGTCCTCACCACGTGGTACCAGGCAGAAGTTGGTGAAGAGGACGTAGAAGAAGGAAAACACCAGACCAGATAAACACAGCGCCTTCCATGGTCCTCACCACGTGGTACCAGGCAGAAGTTGGTGAAGAGGACGTAGAAGAAGGAAAACACCAGACCAGATAAACACAGCGCCTTCCATGGTCCTCACCACGTGGTACCAGGCAGAAGTTGGTGAAGAGGACGTAGAAGAAGGAAAACACCAGACCAGATAAACACAGCGCCTTCCATGGTCCTCACCACGTGGTACCAGGCAGAAGTTGGTGAAGAGGACGTAGAAGAAGGAAAACACCAGACCAGATAAACACAGCGCCTTCCATGGTCCTCACCACGTGGTACCAGGCAGAAGTTGGTGAAGAGGACGTAGAAGAAGGAAAACACCAGACCAGCTAAACACAGCGCCTTCCATGGTCCTCACCACGTGGTACCAGGCAGAAGTTGGTGAAGAGGACGTAGAAGAAGGAAAACACCAGACCAGCTAAACACAGCGCCTTCCATGGTCCTCACCACGTGGTACCAGGCAGAAGTTGGTGAAGAGGACGTAGAAGAAGGAAAACACCAGACCAGATAAACACAGCGCCTTCCATGGTCCTCACCACGTGGTACCAGGCAGAAGTTGGTGAAGAGGACGTAGAAGAAGGAAAACACCAGACCAGATAAACACAGCGCCTTCCATGGTCCTCACCACGTGGTACCAGGCAGAAGTTGGTGAAGAGGACGTAGAAGAAGGAAAACACCAGACCAGATAAACACAGCGCCTTCCATGGTCCTCACCACGTGGTACCAGGCAGAAGTTGGTGAAGAGGATGTAGAAGAAGGAAAACACCAGACCAGATAAACACAGCGCCTTCCATGGTCCTCACCACGTGGTACCAGGCAGAAGTTGGTGAAGAGGATGTAGAAGAAGGAAAACACCAGACCAGATAAACACAGCGCCTTCCATGGTCCTCACCACGTGGTACCAGGCAGAAGTTGGTGAAGAGGATGTAGAAGAAGGAAAACACCAGACCAGCTAAACACAGCGCCTTCCATGGTCCTCACCACGTGGTACCAGGCAGAAGTTGGTGAAGAGGATGTAGAAGAAGGAAAACACCAGACCAGCTAAACACAGCGCCTTCCATGGTCCTCACCACGTGGTACCAGGCAGCTGGGATGAAATGAAATGAAACTTATAGAGCCTAAAAACCGGCTAGATCAACCAGCATTTTCGGCTCTAGTGACCTTGACCTTTGACTAATGACCTTCAATTTCGAACTTGGTCGAGACATCCTAACTACCTATCCGCAAGCCAAGCGTTGAGGGAACCTAGGTCCCTCCGTTCAAAAGCTATCGCGGCAGCATACATAGATAGGTGAAGACGGGGTAAAAAGCCCATGGGCGGGTAAGAAGCCCATACCAATTATCTCATGAAATGAAGCCAATTTCAGTCAAATTTTGCCCATGAGACGAGTGTTAATGTTTAGCGTTTGTCTCATGGGCAAAATGTGGCTGAAATTTGCTTTACTTCATGAGATAATTGGCATGGGATTCTTACCCACCCATGTTTTTTTTACCCCGTCTTACCCTAGATAGATAGTCAACCAGCAACAGACAGCACTGAAAACAGTATCCAGAATCGCGTCGCCGCTGGCTCTGGCTCAGGATCAGGATCAGGATCAATACGTCGCAGACGCCATTACTGACAATAGTCGAGACGGAACTAGGAGGGCGCATGCCTACCTACAGAAAATAGCGTGCGTGCGTGTTAGAGAGATGTGGAGACGGGCCCGACAGAATGAGAGAGAGAGTTATAGATCGTCGATTTTCGACAACCGCAGAGGGAACCCCAACCGGTGACGTCACAGAAATATGCCAACTACGTCACGCGTAGTCCCTTTTTCCAGATGTTGCTACCGCAAGCATGGCCTCCAGCCGTACTGGACAACGGGTAGGTTATTTTGTGAAATGTAGCCCTTTTCGGACACAAAGTGATTCCTAAAAAGATAGATTTACACACTAATAGCCCATACAACCCTCGTTCCTGTGTTTTGGGGCCACAAGAAGTGCTCATGTGGTACTTGTATTGCATTGAATCTATCAAGAGACTGCTGCAAAATGAAAATCGAAAATGGCAGAGAAATTCTCAGAAAACCTGAAATGCTTGGCCTACTTTTGCTGTTTCGTCGATGAATACTGCAGATTTATTGATCAGGTCAGGTCTGTTTCGCGCAGATCTTCCCTAAAGTTTTACAGCGACATAATAGTCAAAAGTGACTGTACGGAAAGAAAGGTCAGACTCTTAGGGAATTCTAAGCCTCACGGCCTCTTGATGTGCCCTTTCTTTTGATGTTTAGATTTTGTTTTGCTTTATAGATCAGAATATGAAAACAAAATGTGTGCATGCATGGACACACACATTCACTGTATAAATAGTGTTATGAATGTATGTGCAGGCACACACACACTTGTAAACTCTCTCTCTCTCTCTCTCTCTCTCTCTCTCTCTCTCTCTCTCTCTCTCTCTCTCTCTCTCTCTCTCTCTCTCTCTCTCTCCTCACACACACACACACACACACACACACACGAAAGGGAGTTAAAACTCGCGTATTTACCACAATGAGTTACAATGAGTTACTTCCCTTGTTTACGCGTACTGCGGACCTACGTGAACAAATCTTTACAACTTTGTACATCGGCAACCCATGGCGTCACGACTTCTTCTCGCACCCGCTGGCGCTGCCGTAGTACTGGCGACATCTATAACTCTCTACTCACTAAAAGTGGCACACAGAGATGGGGGCACACCCATAGCTTTATGTCCCTGTTACGTCACCGCCATGGGCTCTGGATTCTTGCCTTTCCATCCCCAAGATAACCGCGTTACACGTTGCTCTCGTGTTAGTAAGGCAGGTGGGGTCAATACGTTCCTGGGTTCCCATAGGCACCTGCGGGTATTTCTTTTTCATTCGTGCGAATGAAGGAGGTTTGGATTTCGCTTCAACTGGATGTCTCATGTTTAACCTCAAACAATTCAGTGACAGTTCAGTCGAGCGAAACTCGCAAACTTAAATTATTTCTCATCTATTTCTCGTCCAGAGAAATTACGCGAGATGCGGGAGCAGATCACGTGACGGCAAGAGTCAGTCGGCGCGAGCACGTCGGCGGCAGAGCCATGGTCTTTTAGCACGGGAAAATAATTTTCAATTTTAGTTATAATTTTCACTTTCCCTTCACGCCCCAATATAGTGTGTTGTATATTAGTATTAGTGTGTGTGTTTTGTGGTATATTTCGACAGGTAAGGTCGTTTTTAACCGGAATATAACCCGTACGCCTAGGCCTAACCGACAGGCACTAGACTCGTGTGTGCGCGCGCGCTCGAATGTGTCTGGCAGCGAGCGGGAAGGTGGCGTTCTTTGTTCTCTCCCAACCCAAGTCTACACTGTGCCGTTTGTGCATTTTCTCAGCTTATGCTGTTTAAATTGTTTTGCCACTGAGTCTGGTCTTGTTCCACTGATCAGCTTACGCTGATCTATACATTTGCCACTTGTGTTTGGTTTTACCTTGACATCTTACGATGTCGGACTTGGACCACAGGCCTGACGGCCCAGTGCCAGTGAATGAGCACACTGCAACAGGATCGCGGGACACACCGGCTTTAGAGAGCCTGGATGCAAAATGGAATAGAAAATTCCACGACCTGGATGCCAAGCTAGACCGATTGATTGCAGGCTTGGCATCTCAGCCTCAAACGGAACGATCGAATTGTGACGCCGGACCCTCTCGATCGCAAACAGGGTCAAGCGGATTGCGCGCGGAAGACAAAAGAAAATCGAAAAAACGGAAACGGGAAACTTCGAGCGAGGAAAGTTCAGACTCCGAGTCTGAAACCGAAGGCGATACTGAAGCAAACGACGATGTAGTGTCGATCAATTGCGATGAGGAAGATGAACTGATAAAGGAACTTGACGACGAGCTTGATGATGACGAAGAGACCGGCATTAGAGTTTCAACATCGATCGCGAAACTCGCCAATAAGCGGTTCTCCAAACAACTGTCCGATAAGAAAGTGCAAAAACTGACCGACAAATATGTCCGACCTACCAACTGCGAAAAGCTCTGCGTTCCCACGGTCAACAAAGAAATTTGGAAAGCGATTCCATCAAGAGCGAGAAAGAATGACCTTCGCACAGTGCACACGCAGCGCCTCGTAGTGCGTGCCGCGAGCGCGTCAGTGAGAGCCATGCAAGCAATCAGAGAGGCGCAGAGAACCGAAAAGGCCGATCTACTTGAAGCGGCAGTCAGCAACCTAACGGATTCCATTGCTCTGCTTGGGCATGCGTCACAAGAGCTCTCGATCAAACGACGCATTGGAATAAAGCCCTACCTAAACCAAAACATCGCGGCTGGCATCTGTGCAGAGAGTGTGCCGGTTACTGACAAACTGTTTGGGGATAACTTGTCTGCCTCTGTGAAGGAGGCAAAGGATCTGGACAACATTGGAGCCAAACTCTCTGGCCCCAGACCTGGGGGAGCCAGATACCATGACAAGCGCCCCAAACATTTTTCTGGCCAACCATCTTTTTTAGGTCGGAAAAATCAGTTTCAGAGTCAGTGGCACAGGAACAAGAAGCACTTTCCTGCCTACCACAAGAGGCAGAACAACAAACAGCAGGCTTGAGTGGCCAGAGACCCTCCCACTGGGAGTCACAATCACACAATGAGGTGAGTGAATTTTATGCGACACTCCCAAGGCTGATTGAGGAACTAAAAGAAGAAGCTGATGTGTTTACTGCTGGGAGGTTGCAGCACTATGTTGTTCCATGGAAAGATTTGACCTCTGACCCCGAGATTCTTGAGTTGATCACTGGGGCCAAAATAGATCTGGTTTCGGATATTGAGGATTTACCACATTTCTCTCCCACTCAACCAAGCTTGACTAGCCCAGAAATTTGCGCAATTGATAAGGAGATAGAGAAACTATCCCAGAAAGGTGTTATTTCAGAGTGCGTGTCTGAGACAGGTCAATTTGTGTCACCTATTTTCACTCGTCCTAAAAAGGATGGCACACACAGAATGATTTTGAATTTGAAGCATTTGAATAGGGAAATCACATACCATCATTTTAAGATGGATACGTTGCAGTCAGCACTTAGATTGATTACAAAAGACTGTTTCATGGCCTCAATAGACTTAAAGGATGCTTATTATTCAGTACCTATATGGCAGGCCCACAGAAAGCTGTTGAGATTCAGTTGGAAGGGTCAGTTGTGGGAATTTAACTGTTTACCGAATGGAATAGCAATGGCGCCTAGAAAGTTCACAAAGCTGTTGAAACCTGTTTTTGCTTGGTTGAGGGAGAGAGGTCATGTTTCATCCTCTTATCTTGATGACTCTTTGTTGGTTGCGAGAAGTGAAATTGATTGTCTATGTAACATCACTGAGACTGTAAAGCTGTTTAGAGCATTGGGGTTTGTTATTCACCCAGATAAATCTGCCCTATGTCCCTCTCAGACCATTCAGTACCTTGGGGTAATCATTGACTCAAAAAGCATGACAGTTGAGTTGACTAAAGAGCGTAAGGAGAAAATTAAAGTGGGCTGCACACAGTTGCTGCAGAAAAATCAACCCAAAATCAGAGAGGTCGCTCAAGTAGTGGGCATGCTGGTAGCAAGTTTCCCAGCTGTTAAGTATGGGGCATTGCACTATCGCCACTTAGAGGAAGATAAGAAAATGGCACTCAAATGCTCCAGAGGCGATTTTGATGGTATTATGTGCCTCTCTCCCCTTGCAAGAAATGAAATTTTGTGGTGGCTTGATAACATTGACTGTGCAAAAAATTATGTTTGTGACAGAGAGCCTGAAATCACCATTACTTCAGATGCAAGTAAAGCTGGTTGGGGGTGTTCCCTTGCAGACTGGCGGTCTGGTGGTGCCTGGCTTCCGGCAGAAGCTGAGTTCCACATCAACTATTTGGAGCTGAAAGCTATCCTTTTTGCTTTGCAATGTTTTGAGAATGAAATTTCAGGGAAAGCAGTGCGTGTGTTGGCGGATAACACTACAGCTGTTGCATGCATCAATCATTTTGGCACTAGCCACTCAGATTCATGTAATGACATCACTTTCACTATTTGGCAGTGGTGTGTTGCCCGTGACATATGGCTCTCAGCAGCGTACTTACCAGGCAAGGAGAACACTGCAGCAGACACGGAGTCCAGGAAAATAAACCTGGATGCAGAATGGCAGCTCAACCCTGACATGCTGCAGAAAGCTTTGGCTTGCTTGAACATCAAGCCCTCAGTAGATTTGTTTGCTTCTCGCATTAACAAACAGTATCCATGCTATGTTTCCTACAGACCAGATCCTGAGGCGTATGCAGTGGACGCTTTTTCCATTTCTTGGAAACTCACTGAATTTTATGCTTTTCCCCCTTTCAGTGTAATTCTGCAAGTCTTGCAGAAGGTGCTGCAGGAGCAGAGCACGGGGGTGCTGGTGGTCCCCAGGTGGCCGACACAAACCTGGTGGCCGCTCCTCTCCAGGATGCTGACTACAGAGCCTGTCCCCATACCGGCGACCAAGGACTCCCTGATACTGCCCAGCCACCCGGACAAAACACACCGACTTGTGGAAAAGGGCAAGCTTCGCCTGCTGCTATGCAGGATATCAGGGAAAGATTCACTGTTAAAGGGTTGACAGATACTGCAGCAGACCTGATGTTAGCATCTTGGAGACCAGCGACCAAAAAGGCGTATGACTGCTATATTAAAAAATGGCAACAGTATGCAGATGATAATTCTCTGGATAAATTGTCACCTACTCCTATACAAGTAGGCAATTTCCTAGCTTTGCTTTACTCTAAAGGTGCTAGCTATAGTGCGATTAACACTGCCAGGAGTGCTTTGAGTGCCTATTTAGCTCCAGAGAATGACAAAGGACCTTCTATAGGGAGTCACCCAGATATATGCAGACTTTTAAAAGGCGTGTTTGAAATGAGACCAGCTTTACCAAAATATCAGGAAGTGTGGAGTGTGGATGTTGTTTTGGACCATTTATTGGAATGGCCACATGTGCAGGAACTGTCCTTAAAGCAATTAACTCTTAGAACAGTAATTTTGTTGACTCTGTTGACAGGGCAAAGAGGTCATGCTCTGTATGCACTAAATGTCAGTGATGTTAAATTACACCCGCAGAAATGCACCATATTTTTCTCTGACAAGCAAAAGCACACTCGACCAGGAACGCATACAGAGCCAGCAACAATATTAGCTTTTCCAAAAAATTCTAAGTTGTGTTTGGTGAAGCATTTAGAGAGATATTTGGAAATGACACAGAAGCTTAGACAAGGGGAAAAACTCTTCATTAGTTTCATAAGGCCACACAGCCCTATCTCTAGGGAAACTTTTTCTCGCTGGGTGAAACATGTGTTGGAAGAGGCTGGCATTGACACGGACAAATATGGTAGCCATAGCACGCGGGCTGCGAGTACTAGTGCAGCTGCCAGCCAAGGGGCTTCCATTGTTTCCATCATGAAGGCTGCTGGATGGAGTAACCAAAAGACTTTCTCTAAGTTCTACAATAAAGCTAGCGCCCCAAATTTTGGGCAATCAGTCATGGACACTTTTGTGACAAAGCACTGACTTTTTTCTTGCATGTTGCTTGCTTTGATTTCATTTAATCATTTTGTACATATAATGATATATGCACTGTATCAGTGTATGTGTTGGTGTGCCTATGCACAGAACTTTGATTGGATGATGACTAAACTGTGCTGTGGGGGCTGCTTCATGGCAAATTCATATTTTTCAATTAATCTGTCATTAATGCTGGTACCCAGTCATTTTTTAATTACTTCTTGTTTCAAGCTTTGGTCTTTGTGCAACTGCGGATATATACCTGTTACAGTCAAAATGAGAAATTAGTCATTACGGGTAATGCCTGAAAATTTCAGTCATTTCCGGAACTACCTGTTTCAAACAGCCATTACTGGAAATGGCTAAAATTTTCAGTCACTACCGGTAATGCCTGAAAATTTTCTCCAGTCAATACCGGAAATGACTAAACACAAAACACCATAGTGAACCTGAATGGTTTTTAATTTATGATGCATTCAATCAGAAAAATAAATGAATTTTAAGGCTAAAAGCAAGTGTATGAACACGATAACAAATAAAGTCAGAACAATAAATAATTTTTTCAAGGCTAAAAGCAAGTCTTTGAACACAGTCACACATGCAGAGCCTGTCTAAAAATTACTACATTGAGTGTGACAGTCAAATCTGTCACTCGTTCAAAACAGATGCAGCTTTGTGAAATATGCTTTTTTCCGTCTTATGAAATGGAAAGAAGGCTGATATTAACCCTAAACTTTTAATAAGACTGAAAAAGCAGTTTATCAGTGTAATGTTTGCAACAAATATCAGAGGGGGGAGAGGAGGGTTTGAAATTCAGTTTGAAACGAATAGTTTGCGTTTTATAAGACAGAAAGTACCGTTGGCATCTGTTTTGAACGAGCGACTGATTTGACTGTGACATCGAGTCATCTCAAAAGCTTATTTGTTGCAGCAGTTGAGACTGTGGTGGCACTGGCTATTGGATTTCAGCTTAGCCTTGAAGCATTTGCAGCGGTTGGAATCCCTTTGGGGACACATTTCAAATTCATTCCTCTCATAGGAGCACAAATTGAGGCAGTGTGTGTGTGTGTGTGTGTGTGTGTGTGTGTGTGTGCGTGTGTGTGTGTGTGTGCGTGCGTGTGTGTGTGTGCGTGCGTGCGTGTGTGTGTGAGAGAGAGAGAGAGAGTGAGTGTGTGTGTGTGTGTGTGTGTGTGTGTGTGTGTGTGTGTGTGTGTGTGAGTGTGTGTGTTGTTAATTGAACATTTGCACACACGTTGCTTAAAGACCCCCTGATATGAAAAAAAACATTCTTTCAAACGTGCTTAGAGGTCACCAAGAACATTTATTCTAAACAAAGCACACCACGCAGTTTCTCTTGGGTACCCACACAAATCAAAGCAGTATAGTTGGGGGGTGGGTTTTACAAGGTGTTTCACCCTTTGCACACTTTTTCCTTCCAAACAGGAGATGGGTTTGTACTAAACGATGGGCTAATACTCAGTATTTTACTGCAATCAACACTTTCCCATTCTGGCTGACATGCATTTCCCATTCTGCCTGATATCTAGTTCAGCCAGATGGGTAAACCCAGACCATTTCCCATATTGGCTGAAATTCAGGCAGAATGGGTACAAACTCCTCTTGAATTTCAGGCATTACCGGTAATGACTACATTTTTTAGCCATTTCCAATATTGGCTGATTGAAACAGGTAGTTCCGGAAATGACTAAAAATTCCAGGCATTACCCGTAATGACTAATTTCTCATTTTGACTGTAACATATGCATAGAATATAATTTGGATGCTGATGATCCATTACTCTGTTCAGCGTATATAATCTGGTATGTTTGGTGTTTTATGTTGAAGCCTACGCTTCATTTGTTTTGGGTATGTTGTTTTTGTCCACTAGGTTCTCTAAAGTCTCGCGTAATTTCTCTGGACGAGAAATAATTATAATATTAAACTAGGCTTACGATAGGAAGCTGAAGTTTAATTTGAATTATTTTGAATCTATTGAAGGGAAGAGAAGTTACGCGCCCTCCCTTCTTTGGATTTGAAATGGTTCAGTTAGACATGCCCTCCCTATCGTAGGCCTAGTGGACACAACAACGCTAAAGCCTGACTCTTGCCGTCACGTGATCTGCTCCCGCATCTCGCGTAACTTCTCTTCCCTTCAATAGATTCAAAATAATTCAAATTAAACTTCAGCTTCCTATCGTAAGCCTAGTTTAATTTTATAATTATTCGACAAAAAAATGGCTACTCGCATCCTGCTGGTTCAAGCTTCGACGCCATGCCTCCATGGCTGCTCTCCCCTAGGTGTTTTTTTCTCCGAAAATCGTCTATTCGTTACTACAATATACCTTAATATATATATTTTTTTAATATCTTAATATTAACCCCTTGACTGGCATATAACGCATCACATACTGCCTTGATGACATCACTGATGACATCATCAGATGAAGAGGAATAACTCTGATATGCTGGCTTTTGCTCTAACACAGTCAAGAGAGTTATATTCCCAGCCCATTTTGCCAGATTGGCCTCTATTAGTTGTCTTTTTCATAACATGATTTGTACAATGATTTTGTACTTTAATTTTCTCTGGCAGTCAAGGGGTTAATTCTGAGTGTTTTCTCTCAGCACAGGCTTGCATAGTGACAGTAATTTTTAAGTAGCCCAAAAGACTATTAATAAGGATACCGCCTTGCTTTTGTTTGCCTAGCTACCTCCAACGGCTGGAAGCATCCTCAATAAAGATAGCTTTTTCTCCTGCATTCAGTCAAATAGCAATCTCAATTAACTCACGATCGTGTGCACTGAACCGCCAGTGGCCTCTCAGCAGACGACGCTGACGAAGGGAACGCGACGCCCCCGAAAGCTCCGAGGTGAGCCTAATACTTTAGCTGAGTGAAACTGTTTTAAAATTCGTTTTATCAAATCTAAATTAAGTTTAACATTTAGCGGAACTTTGTGTGTGTGTTCAATTAGTAAAATTAGTATTCGTATTACACAATGTTATCCTCTCTCTCTGTCTCTCTCTCTCTCTCTCTCTCTCTCTCTCTCTGTCTCTCTCTGTGTGTCTGTCTCTCTCTCTCTCTCTCTCTCTCTCTCTCTCTCTCTCTCTCTCTCTCTCTCTCTCTCTGTTATATGGTGAAACGGGTAGGTATCCTTTGCATGTTGGAACACGTTTGAGATGTATAACATTTTGGTTACGTCTTATACAGATGGATGGTAGTAGATACCCCAATAAAGCCTATAATATGCTGTTAAACCTTCAGAAACAAAATTATGATACATGGGCTTGTAAAGTTAGAAATATTTTGTACCGTTTGGGCTTTGGGGAGGTTTGGGAAGCACAAGGAGTTGGTAATACAAAAGCATTCTTGGCAGTATTAAAACAAAGATTTATAATTATATTGTTTTCAACAAGATTGGCATGCAAGCTTAGAGTCGCACACTTTTTATTATATGCATCCTTTAAGCAAACTTTTACTTTAAGTACTCATTTGTGTTAAATTGTGAATACCAAAGTACGAAACACTTTGTCAAGGTTTAGAATTGGCATGTCCCCTTTGAATTGTCACTTTTTGCAGTTTAAAATTGACCCAAATAGAAATGTATATTGTCCATTTTGTAATCATATTCCCGAGTCAG
>CM065695.1:27967730-27970230 GCA_017654935.2 Phymorhynchus buccinoides | reverse complement strand
GTTCCAAAATTGTCGCACATTTTGACAAAATTGTCGCACTTCAAATCGAGGCTACACTTCAAAATTAATTGAGGCCGCTCTTTAAAATGATGTATTATAAAAGCGTACAAAATAATAAACATACGTAATACAGACACTACAACAGACACGACGAGTATGCGGTGCTTCTTTTGATGAGTATAAGTAGGATACATAGTTTTAAATGTTTTCCCAAAGATATAAAAAGTTACGAAATGGTGCAGAGATAACATTCTGGTTTACAGATTAAAATTATTGAAAATCCAGGGGAGGTAACTCATGATTGGAGTGGTAAAAATAGACCGCGTGCCACAAACTATTGCGATTTCTACGCTTGTTTTAAGAAGAAAGGAAAACTGTGGAAAGGGTGACCATTTTCATCTGACTTGGCTGGATAGCGTGAAGCGGCTTCAAGATTGACATGGAAAGTCACCAGGTACAGACCTGTTTCTGGTGTTGGAGAAGCACATCGTCACTCTTGTCTTACTCACTGGTTAACTATGTAGTGCATGGCCTGGGATAGGTGTTTACTCCCCCCCCCTGGGGATATTGTTTCACCTTTGTTTTTTGAAAGTCCATTATGTGGGAAGAATTAATTGATATGTTACCCTTTGGTGAACGGGTTATTTTGGCCGTGAGAATTTTTTTAATAATTAATTTTCCTTCTTTGCGCTTACTATTTTGCATTTTGGGGTAGGGGTAATCAGTAGGTGATTATCATACTGTTTGTGCTTCAATCTTAATTCATATTAACATAAACAGAAAGTAGAAGAAGTTTCCTTAAGATATCTGCCAATTTTTGCGTGTAACTATGGCAAAAGAAGGTATTATAACAATATTACTTTTGTGGGTTTTCAAATTGCAAACCACTGAAGTGCGTCTTACCATTAAGCTACAGCTGCGCCTATTTCCACTTCTCCACAGTCACCATACTGCTCATAACACATCTCGTCTGTGTGTGTGTGTGTGTGTGTCTGTGTGTGTCTGTGTGTCTGTGTGTGTCTGTGTGTGTTTGTGTGTGTGTGCGCGGAAACGCATATATGGTACATATTTATGTTTTGTCTTTGATCATTCTTATATTTGAATCTGTACACACACACACACACACACACACACACACACACACACACACACACACACACACACACACACACACACACACACACACACACACACACACACACATATGCACGTGTGCACACATAATTATGGCAAGCAGAGCTTGTTGCTGCTGCTTTCTGGCGTAGTAGTAGTAGTAGTAGTAGTAGTAGTAGTAGTAGTAGTAGTAGTAGTAGTAGTAGTAGTAGTAGTAGTAGTAGTAGTAGTAGTAGTAACAGTAAAAGTAGTACTGATAGTAGTAGTAGTTGTTATTGTTGCTGCAGTAGTAGTAGTTTTTGTTGTTGTTGTTAGTAGTAGTTGCTGCTGTTTGTGTTGTCATAGTTGAGAAGAAGTAGGCCTACTAGTAGTAATGGTAGTTGTAGTGGAGGTGGTGTTGGTGGTGGTGGTGGTGGTAGTAGTAGTAGTAGTAGTAGTAGTAGTAGTAGTAGTAGTAGTAGTAGTAGTAGTAGTAGTAGTAGTAGTAGTAGTAGTAGTAGTAGTAGTAGTAGTTGTTGTTGTTGAAATTGGGTGGAGTGAGTTTAATATCAGTCTAGGCCACGTGGTCTTTAGATTGTTTTTTCCCCCTAGTATGCCATATATTATTCTTTCTCTCCATCCTTAATATCACTTTTAAAAAACAGTTCTTTACACATTTTCATGATTGTCTGGGAGGTTTTAAGACATCTAATTTTTTGTGTATCTTATAGCTTAGTCATCCTGTTGAGTATTTCAAGCATATGCAATTGTGTCAGATTTTCCAAAACAGGTATTGCTGCATTTTTTCTTAGAATGCTCCTGCGAGATAATCTAATTTTGTTGGAACTAGTTGGAAGAAAAATATCATTTGTACTATTTATTCTATGAAGGTCATTTAAGTATCTTAATTTTTCAATCAATTTACTTCATTCTACTGCGCTTGAATGAGTTTAAATAAAGACAATATGTCTTTCATAAAAGTCATTCCATAACATTGTCAGAAGTTTTCTCTCTCTTCTCTGCATTTATTCCATACCCGCAGACTGTCCTTTACATATTTTGTGTGCTGTGTCCATTATAACACCATTGGTAGTTGCTGAAGCACTACTGATCTAACAAATAGCACACTCAACTGACAGGCAGACTGTCACAGTAGCATCATTGGATTCAGTTAAAAAATTGCTGCAGCTTACTAAAAGGATAATGTATAACATCACGCATGAGACACAATGTGGATGCAGTAATGGAGTTAGCAAGATGACAGATAAAGAGTGAGAACCTGCTGTGATACATGATCATCTTAAAATTAATGAGCATTATGGAACATGTACAACTTGGCCTGACAATAATCTGCCAATCACCCACCCTGGAGGTGGATTAATGGATTTGTTGTGTCTCTCGTCAGGCA
>CM065695.1:27955230-27957730 GCA_017654935.2 Phymorhynchus buccinoides | reverse complement strand
GGGGGTGGGTTAATAGTCTTAGCCCAGGGTAAGCAGTTGGTCTTTCTCCTTCTATGTTTTCTAGTAGGTTCATGCGCCCTCCAAGTTCCGTCGCGATTTATCGTCAGAAGTGGCGTCTGCGACGTATACAGACAGAAACAGAAAATAATAAAAATGAGTCCGACGACTTGAACGAGTACGTCAGCAGTGTGATAACACCGGGCTTTACTGAACCGCAGGGTAGCCCGCTTTGTTCGGGCTATGCCCGGGCTGAACCACGACCCCAGGATAGGGTTCACCTGAGGCAGGGTAAGGCTGAGGAGCGTAGCCAGGCTGAGCGGTGACGGTGGTCATCACCATTCCTCCGGTGGCTGGCGGCGCCTGCACGGGTTTGTTGCCGACGGCGATGACGATGGCGGCGATGACGCACATTCCGCTGCTGATGGCGGCCAGGTAGAAGGCCCAGTCCAGGTGCTTGAAGAGTGTGAGACGTTCAGACAGATCCTGGGTGCCTTCGTCAGTATCGCCATTTCTCATGCTCAGGTAGATCATGCAGCCGGCAAAACTCAACAGGCCTGCAGAGCAGAAAAATCAGACTCAATGCTCATCTAAAAATACAGTGGAACCTCCCTTATAAGACCTTCAAAAATCATCCAAAATGAGGTCTTCTAAGGGAGGGGTCTTATAAGGGAGGTACTTTTAATACTTACAAAGAAGGGCAATGTCTCAGAGAAGTAGGTCTTATATGGGAGGGAGTCTTATAATGGGAGGTCTTATAAGGGAGGTTCCACTGTAATGACTAAAAACTGGCGCCACACGGCGTGTAAAATCGTACGGAGATGCGATGCGATTGTGTCACGTGAGTCATGATTCACGTGAAATACTTCCGTCTATGAAATAATTCTGCCATTTTCGCTCACTATACTCAAGTAGACCCAATACATAAATTTCACGTGAATCATGACTCACATCGTCAAAATCGCATCGCATTCAGATGTGATTCGTTTGTCGTGTGGCTGAAGAGAATCACGCCTGCTATTTTTTCACTTAAGAGCCACACATGTAGCCTACAGACATGATAGACATGTTCTTGATTTCAATATTGACAAGAAAGTACACAGAATAAAGATCAGATATTGATGCATTTTAGGTAGGCCTATTCGGGACATATTGGATTTAATCGGTACCTTTCAGCAATCCTCGTAACTCTTATTATTCTATTCTTTTTACTTCAAACACTCCTGTTCAACACTCAAACGCAGGTGAGGCATGTCTATCCCGAAAATGTTTTTTATAGTTATCTTCTTTGGAGTGATATCGTTGTATTAGGGGAAGACGGGGGTAAAAAGCGCCATGGGCGGGTAAGAAGCCCACCCCAATTATCTCATGAAATGAAGGCAAATTTCAGTCTCATTTTGCCCATGAGACGAGCGTTAATGTCTAGCATTCGTCTCATGGGCAAATTTGACTGAGATTTTCTTTATTTCATGAGATAAATTGGGGTGGGCTTCTTACCCGCCACTAAGGTCTGTCTTGGTGGAAAAAACCTGTTTAACCTTTCACGAAACCAAATCTTCTTCATAATAAACTGAAACTTAATTGAAAAACAATAGATTATCAGTAGTAAAAAACGCTATAGAGTGCACAGTAGTAGCGCGTTCGACTCGAGTCAAGTAAAACCGAGTTCGACCTGGGGTATACAGGGGATTTTGCCTCTCACTTTGCCACTGCTTTACGGTCTTCGGATGAGACGATAAACCGAGGTCCGTGTGCACCATGCACTTAGCATACGCTAAACCCAATGGCAACGAAAAAGTTGTCGTTGGTTAAATTTTACCCCACCCCCTACCCCCCCCTTTCCTTCCTCTTCAGACAGCGACCATTGCCACGTGCAAAACAAATAGGTGGCGCGCTTCTGTCGCCTGCGACCTCCCGCGCTCTCCAGGGTCGGGGCAACCCGAATTTCACAGTGACGCTTACTGTGACGATAATGTACCTAATATCTAATAAATACCTAATATAAGCGGTTATGAGGGTTACATTTTTTAGTCCCCCTGTATATCGGGCACTGAACTGCAATCTACGGGTAGGTCTGATACCAGGCATTAGGCACAGTAGGGCCTACCCAGTTACCCCAACACCTTTGGATGCCAAGGTCGGCCCACCCTCCTATTAAAAGTTGAGGGTATGCTTAGGTATGCTACCCGCGTGTCTGCAAGACTTCGTGCAGAGGATCAGGGGGCAGTGGCGTGGAAGTGTGTGGTTGTATTTAGTTTGTTTGGAGTATCATTTCATTTCTCTGCGATCCTAGGGCTTCGAGTTTGCTACTGTGTGGGATATAAAAAGGGGAGATCGTGTTCGGCTGGTAAGTGTTTTGAGGTGTGTGTGTGTGTCGTGTGTGAAGTGTGTGTTGTGTCCGGTGTCGTGTGCGCGCCCGCGCCGTGTGTGTCTCTTTATTTTTTTTAATCTTGTGTTTGTCGTCTGCCTGTTCTTTTTTTTTCTATCTCTTAGTCTTCTGGTC
>CM065695.1:27950230-27952730 GCA_017654935.2 Phymorhynchus buccinoides | reverse complement strand
TAAATCCCTCTTCTGTTCCTGTGACACGCTTAATAAAGGCATTAGTTAGTACTATCTACCCACCTGTACCTAGCCTACCTACACAATACATGTAGGACTGAGTAATGACAGCACAGAGAGAGAGAGAGAGACGAGGAGAGAGAGACGAGAGAGAGACGATAGGAGAGAGATGAGAGGGCGAGAGAGAGAGAGACGAGAGAAGGAGAGATTGGAGATGAGAGAGGAGAGGCAGAGAGAGAGAGACAGACAGACAGACACAGAGAGAGGAGAGAGTCAATCCCCCCCACAAACTCCAAAAAACTCACAATATTTATTGGCAAAACTACATAACTCTTTGTCAGGAGGTGCGCACGGAAATAAACATAATGACTACAAAACACAGTAGGAGAGAGAGAGAGGAGAGAGAGAGAGAGAGAGAGGAGAGTACAGAGCGAGAAGAGACTGACTGAATGACGAGGATGAAAAGACGAAGGATAAAACAACTGTATTTTCACAAGGATGTGATAATTGACTGAATCTATTCATATATCTTGTGAGAGAGGAGAGCGAGAGGAGAGAGGAGAGAGAGAGAGAGAGAGAGAAGAAGGAGAGATAGAGAGAGAGAGAGAAAAGAGACAGAGACAGAGACTACAAAGGACACTAGAGAGTTACGCAAAGACTGATCACTCCTGACCCGCTCATTATACTACTCACAATACTGTTAGTGAAGCCAGATGGTACCTGTACACAATTCCTGGACCTAGGAATGACTAAAGAGGAGTGGTAGCTCTGCCTGAACCTGCAACTCTCCCCATGGACCTTGGCATGCTAAAAGGGTGAGTGTAGGAACTGGCTTGTGAAATGTGGCTTCAAGATGGGAGACAAGTGCCCTGTCGTTGCCGTTAGATCTACGTGTCTTTGCAGAGAGGGCAAACATACCGATTGATGTTTGTTAGGGTCCAGATACTAAAACAAAGAATATGGTTCTGCGAAAATCCGAAGGGGTGCATGATGAAATTTCGTTTTAAGGTCAACGGTCTAATAATGTTTGACGCAGAGCGTTCGGAAAATAGAGTTTTCCATACTCCATTGTATGAATCACGCAGAGCAGAGAGCGACAAGAGAGTGACTCAGACAAAGTGTTTTTATTTTATTTTACAATCTGTTGCCCCGCGTCCTCCTGGCAGGAACCATTACAGAATGAGTAGGCGCTGCACTTGCGGCGACACCGCTCTCCGGAGGGAGGAGAGCAGCCCGAATCTTCACGAGAAAGTCTGGATAGAATATACAAATACCAAAATACCAACATATTCTTATTTTCAATCCTTCAGGCCATTTTGGCCCATATGGACCAAGAGTGGACAAAAACCAGTAAGCGATATATTGATAGCAATAAAAAGAAAATGTGACCGTACACCGATTCACAAAGGGGGAAAAAGAAGAAAATAGGAGATTGTAAATTACGACATGGATACAATGGCAATAAAGTCTTACTTTTTGGTTTTCCCCATATACACTGATTGCCTGTACCAGGTCGGAGGACGTTAAACTCAGTTTCTATCTTTTTCTAACAGCAATTTCAATTCAGTAAAAGCAGCAAGAACATATGGCCCTACTGCACAGAAAGATCACGCCGCTCGTGAGGTGATGTAAAAGGCTACACACTTAGTTGCAGAAAATCGACATGTCAAAGGCAGCAACAATTAAATGAGAGAGAGATGATTATGGTACAAACACCACGGCTGTGGGGTCGAAGAAACCCGGACTCCAACATTGCACGCTTTGGTCATCTCAGCAGCGTGCTTAGTGGACAGTGGTAGATCTGCCAGGACACACAGACGGCTCCCGCCAACAGCAACAGCGAGGATTCCCAGGCACATATAATAAAGCGCGTCATTGACTTCACATGGATTGCACTTATAATACTTTGGCGGTTGCATGCCGAGAGGTTTAACCGAGGCGTGGTTACCGCTACCTATCTGGATTGTTTTTAAAAATCGGGACTTTACTGGAGTTGCACTGTCCGGCATTGTTCCAGTATCGTCCCACAATCTTGTATTTACAAATAACTGTCCCATATGTGTTCGTTTCAGACGAGAGGACGTAAACTAATTTGCAATCAGTCATACTGGAATTGCCTGCAACTATGGCTTTGTCTTGACACGCTCTCGCGATATATACGTATTAAACCCATTGACAACAGTATCAGTACTGACTTGATGACATCATGATGACGTCACAGATGAAGATGGAATAACTTGATATGTGTTTTGCTCACACAGTAAGAGATATATCCCAGACCATTTGTCGATGGCTCTATCAGTTGTCTTTTTCATGGCCTGATTGACAATGATTTTTTTCTTAATTTCTTTGTCAGTCAGGAGTTAAACACCAGCAGATTGGGACGAGCAGTCCAAGAAGGAGTTTTTGTTCGTTTCTTTTTTTTTTTTATTCTAATACACTCTATATTGTTCTTTAATTTTGTTTATTATTACATTTCTTTCAATGATTTTACCAATTT
>CM065695.1:27917000-27949730 GCA_017654935.2 Phymorhynchus buccinoides | reverse complement strand
CGAAGATAACCGAGATCTTGGCAGGCAACCCTGGTAGATGACATTGTACCTTCCCAAGGAAAGTACATAACATTCGTTGGTTTGTCTAGGGCTACATGTGACCACTTAAAAGCTTATAGAGAAAATTGTAAAAGTGTTATAAAAAGGATTTTGATAACAGTTTACCTTCACCCAGGAAGGACATGAAGTTTTTTAGTTTGTCTAGCGATCTGTGACCAATATCTTAACCGTTGTTAAAGTTTATAAAAGATTTTGATTAACATTTTACCCTCAGCAAGTAAGTAATACGGTGATATTTATATCATTGGTTTTGATCGGGTAGCTGTGAACAGGTAGTTACTTTAAAAAGTTTACATGAGAGGTTTTGATGACGAATTTTTGCGAAGGGATAAGGTCATTACCTAAGAAGTGACCGAAAGCACAGTCCCCCCCCACCCCCACCCCTCCAAGAATGGCCCTCATGCTGAAAGTCGTTTTGAGCAACGGTCCTTGTTTGCTTGTGATCAATTTGTGACATTCTCTCTGTGGGTTCTCAGCTGCCTGGTTCCAGTGGTGCGGGCCATGGGAGGGCCGCAGTGTGTTGTGTACTGCTGTTCTCTGTCATTCTACATTTTTCAGTCACCAACTGCTCACTCTTCCCTGGCCCAGGACCAGGATGTCGGGAGATCTGTGCTTTCTGTCAGGTAAAGAATCTGTGTCCTTAAACAAGATAGGGTGAACATTTTGATTCGCTTAATTGTTTTTCAACGTACTGTTGCTTCGGTATCTAGGGGAAGACGGGGTAAAAGCCGCATGGGCGGGTAAGGAAGCCACCCCAATTATCTCATGAAATAAAGATAAATCTCCGTCAAATTTGGCCCATAGACGAATGCTGTGGCACCATTATGACGCTCGTCTCATGGGCAAAATGCAGACTGTCGCAAAATTTGCTTCATTTCATGAAGATATGATTGGGTGGGGACTTCTTACCCTGCCCATGCGCTTTTTTACCCCGGTCTTATCCCCTAATTACAAACGATATCACTCCAAAGAAGATAACTATAAAAAACATTTTCGGGATAGACATGCCTCACCTGCGTTTGAGTGTTGAACAGGAGTGTTTGAAGTAAAAAGAATAGAATAATAAGAGTTACGAGGATTGCTGAAAGGTACCGATTAAATCCAATATGTCCCGAATAGGCCTACCTAAAATGCATCAATATCTGATCTTTATTCTGTGTACTTTCTTGTCAATATTGAAATCAAGAACATGTCTATCATGTCTGTAGGCTACATGTGTGGCTCTTAAGTGAAAAAATAGCAGGCGTGATTCTCTTCAGCCACACGACAAACGAATCACATCTGAATGCGATGCGACTTTGACGACGTGAGTCATGATTCACGCGAAATTTTATGTATTTGGGTCTACTTGAGTATTGTGAGCGAAAGTGGCAGAATTATTTTTCAGACGGGAAGTGTTTCATGTGAATCATGACTCACTGTGACACGATCGCATCGCACCTCCTGTACGATTTTACACGCCGTGTGGCGCCAGTTTTAGTCATTACAGTGGGAACCTCCCTTATAACACCTCCCATTCTAAGACTCCCTCCCACTTAAGACCTATTTCTCTGAGACATTTCCCTTTCTTTGTAAGTATTAAAAGTTACCTCCCTTATAAGACCCCTCCATTAGAAGACCTCATTTTGGATGATTGTTGAAGGTTCTTATAAGGGAGGTTCCCCTGTATTTTTAGCATGAGTCATTGAGGGTCTGATTTTTCTGCTCTGCAGGCCTGGTGAGTTGAGTTTTGCCGGCTGCATGATCTACCTGAGCATGAGAAATGGCGATACTGACGAAGGCACCCAGGATCTGTCTGAACGTCTCACACTCTTCAAGCACCTGGACTGGGCCTTCTACCTGGCCGCCATCAGCAGCGGAATGTGCGTCATCGCCGCCATCGTCATCGCCGTCGGCAACAAACCCGTGCAGGCGCCGCCAGCCACCGGAGGAATGGTGATGACCACCGTCACCGCTCAGCCTGGCTACGCTCCTCAGCCTTACCCTGCCTCAGGTGAACCCTATCCTGGGGTCGTGGTTCAGCCCGGGCATAGCCCGAACAAAGCGGGCTACCCTGCGGTTCAGTAAAGCCCGGTGTTATCACACTGCTGACGTACTCGTTCAAGTCGTCGGACTCATTTTTATTATTTTCTGTTTCTGTCTGTATACGTCGCAGACGCCACTTCTGGGGGGGGGGACGATATAAACCGTGACGGAACTTGGAGGGCGCATGAACCTACTAGAAAACATAGAAGGAGAAAGACCAACTGCTTACCCTGGGCTAAGACTATTAACCCGCACCCCCCCCAGTTCAGCCAGAAGGCCCCATGCCCCACTTCCAGAAGCAAGCAAAAACCCCCCAAAAAAACACCCCTAGTAGGCTATAGTGCTAGTGGTCAGTAGTTGCAGGCTCAGATGGTGAAATGTTTAATATAATCTGCGGATTTCTTTTTCACTGCTTCAATAATAACACATGGTTGTGGAAAACAGAAAAAAAAGATACTAGCACTGAACGCCAACTTCCCCTATTGAACTGCTTTTCATCTACGTCTAGGCTCTAAATGTAAGCAAGGCTGTAACGAACGTGATAACAACAGCATCATTTCGAAACCTCTGTTCCTAAACGAGTGCCTCGCAAACATTGAATATGGCTTAATTTATTTCATCTCTGTCACGCTCGTCCCACCTTCATTCTGTTCCATATAACCCACCTTCTTCATCCCCTCTTCATTCCCAAAGGGCAAGTTCTGGTGGGGGGTGGAGGGCGGAGGGGAAGTGCTAAGAATCGATTTGGCAGCATCACTGTCTCTTGTATGGTGGGCTGCATTGGGTCAATGTTAGATTGCGTCTTGAAGCACGAATTGTCGAATTTCAGATCTGTACCTAAAACCCGAATAAAGATAATAAATTATGAAATATACAAACAAAACAGATCAATTGAAAAAAAAAACTTTACTGTAGTGGTACCATAGCCGATGATGATTTAACCGATGCGTGGTTACTGCTACACCTATCTGTATTATTTTTTTAAAATCGGGACTTTACTAGTGTTGCGTTGACCCCGGGCATTGCCTCCAACATTTTCGTTCCCACCATCTTTATATCTACAAATGTATAGTGTCCCATAGGTGTCTATGACCGAGAGGTCATAAAACACCATTTTTCATTCATTCAAAACAGATCAATAACAAATATGATTCAGAAGAGAAGCATGTGGATGAGAATAAATCGAAGAGAAAGAAAAATCGTGACTGAACTATCGTGATGGTCATTGCTGTCATTGTAACATGACATTTACCGTATAACACTTGCACACATCGCATTCATTCAGCTTCCTAATTTTATATGACGGGATTAGTTTTCTTTGCGCTGCTTTTCTGTACATAAAAACTATGTGTGATGACATTTCAGCTTAGCCTAACACAGTGCTATGTTTAATTTTCATCCTGACATTATCCTCAGTGATCTTTTAAAAATCTCTGTCCCAGTCAGGGCTGCTACAATGATCACTGCTGCTACAATGATCACTACTGTTGCTTTAGTGTTGTTGTCAACTTTATTATGAGTATTATCATCAATACTACCATCATTGTGATAGCCCTATACGTGCTGTTATTGTCAAGTTCAACATTATGTCATCCACGGTTGCCATCGTCTTTCTCACCCCAACTGTTACTGACCCTGCACGCACACACACCACACACACACACACACACACGCACATGCGCACACGCACACACACGCATGCACGCACACACGCACGCACACGCACGCACGCACACACACACACCCACACACACACACACACACTTTTTCAAGTCCATGACCACTCACCCCAAACACACACGCATGCGCAAGTGCACGTGCTTACACAAACACAAAACACACACACACACACACACACACACACCAACACACAAACACACGCACACGCACGCGCACGCACACACCACACACACACACACACACAAACACACACACACACACACACACGCACGCACACGCACACACAACACATACACACACACACCACACACACACGTTCAAGACCCTGCACTGTGTCTATTCTTCCTCTCCTCTGTCTTGCCCTGTACTCTATTGTTTTCTATGTTTGTTGTCTGCCTCTTTTCTGTTTTTCTTCTTTTGACCCATCCCCCCACCACCCACCCACACGGGTTCATTCTTCTCTTCAATCAAAATCTGTCCTGTCTATTTATGTTCCTGCATGTGTTTGTATCTCACCTCCACCCCCACACCCACCCCCGCAGTTCGTAACCTTCTCGTTCTTTTTCCCAATCTTTATTCACATCCTCTGTTACAAAAATTGGTGGAAGCACGGGAATCCTCTCCAGTTTTGCTCTTGGGTAACTTTTAGGTGCCATCTAGTTATGGTCATGATGAGAACTTCTTTTTCTTCTTCTGCATTCCGTAGGCCATAAGGCCATAGCGGGTAAGGTACGTATACGTATGTGTCCGGTTTTCAGTTTTCACTGGTCTCCCCACGACTGCGACACAGGTGGGGGGGTGCCGCCCACACATTCCGATTTGCGGAGAAGCTCAACGATTGGAAGAATTTTTTTGGGGAGAAAAAAAAAGGGCAGGGAGAATGGGGCCAAAAAGTCAGGGAAAAGGAAGGTCTGGATGACAAGGAAACAAAGCAGAGAAAAAAAAAGACAGGAGGTCAAAGAGAGCTAGTGGAAAAGAGACAAGAGGAAACTACAAGCAAAGAACTTCCAGCCCCCCCTGGTGGGGGGGACTATTTTTTTTTATGAAAGACACCCCCCCCCCCCACCCCCGTATCCACACCCACGTTGGTGGGGTGGAATGGGGAGAGACTCGTGGAAGGGGGGGGGGTCGTCCAGCTCCCCGTATGGGAGGCACGAGGCATCCACCCACTGCCCCAATCGATTGATGGAACAATAATGACGACGACGACGACGACGAAGATGATGTGCATCAGTTAGCCCACCGTTTTGGCGGATCGTGAAGGACGTAGCGAAAATGTGTCCTACGTGTCATGAATTAACGCGTGTGGGGTAGACTCCGTACTGGTTGCGGAAGTCGTGAATATTCGCACCGACCATATAGGGTTAAGACGGGGCTATAAACGCGCCTGGGCGAAGTAAGAAGCCCCACACCAATTATCTCATTGAAATAAATAAATTATCAGTCAATTTTGCCCATGAGATGAAATTTACACATTAAGGCTCGTCTCTTGGTCAAAATGAGACTGAATTTTGCTTCATGTCATGAGATAATTGGCGGTGGGTTTGTTACCCGCCCATGCGCTTTTTACCCACGTCTTCCCCTAGTAATCGTATTCTGTCTCACTGAAACTATATTTCGTATCATAATGGTTTCTTTCAAGATTTGCAAGGCTTATGCCAGTAGTAGTATTCATATCATCCATTGATGTTGATGGTCAAAATCTGATTACTTTTGTGGGGGATTCATTGCAGGGTGGCATGAATGCAACAGATTATGTAAAGGGTGTGTTTACTGATGAAATATTCTGTTATTTTCTTATTTCGCGCACGCACGCACGCAACTCACGCTTACACGTCGCACACACACACTACCATCCACGACGCACGCACGCTTACATGCACGCACAGATTATGTAAAGGGTGTGTTTCTGATGAAATAATTCTGTTAATTTTTCTTATTTCGCCATCGAGGGCACGCACGCACGCTTTAAACGCACGCACTCACGCTTACACGCACGCACGCATGGCTTACCGTAGCGTACAGCACGCACATACACACACACACGCACGCGGTGCACGCACGCGCGTACGCACGCACCGCACACTTACACACAATCGCGCGCGCACACGCACACGCACGCACATATACACACACTCACACGCGCGCACCGCACTCTTACACGCATACGTCAACGGCACGCTTCACGCGCGACGCACGCACATTACACACCACACGCACGCCGCGCACAACACGACCACACAAACACACACACACACGAACACATACACAGCACACACACTCTCTCTCTCTACCGATTCCCTCACCACACGCGCACACGCCACGCACAGCGCACACGCATCGCCTCCCACACGCACACGCATCACGCACTCCCCTCAACACACGACACACCACCACACTGTTGCGAACCATTACAACACTCACTTTAGTATTTTTCTTCCAATGTATTTTCCTTGTTTAAAAGATCACTCGGGCTTCTGAGCATTTAGTTTTATTCGTTTATTTTTTTTTATTTTTTACTCACATTAAAATCTAAATTGTTCGCGTATTGATTCGGAATGATTTTTTCTCTGTGTGAGGGCAATCAGTTTTCGTTACTTCAAAAACCTTAGGGGTGCCTCGAAGAGATTCGAGACGAGAGAGGTAGGGGGATGAGAGAGAGAGACCTACGAGAGCAGAGAGAGCAGTAGAGAGTAGAAGAGGAGAGAGAGAGGTGTATGTGGTGGCGGCGCCGCGGGGAGGGTGGCTTTTTGTTCCCCGTGGTCGTCGCTTCAACGGTAAGTCGAGGGGGGAAAGACTTACAACTTATAACAGGTCTTTCTGAAACTATATCCAGGTCAACAGGAGTAATACTTGGCTGCTTTTTTTGCCTCCTTTCCTTCATTTGGTTTAGCTCCCCCCTTTTTTAAAATAAGAAAATTAGTTGCAAATTGACTACCATACGTGTTTGTCAACTTTTGTCTTTTCCATACTTTATTATCGCTTTGGCGTTGCTTGCATTTGTCTCATCTTCACTTTATTTGTTTAAAATTTTCACAAGGTCGGTGTGAAAAATCTGTACAAAACATTTGCTTTTTTTTGTTTTGTTCAATAATTGATCGGTCAATCCTATTTACACAATTAAAGCAATACTAAACTATTTTCTGCCACATTCTTTTTTGATGCGTTTTAGCCAATATTTTTGTGTTGTCATCTCCTTTTTTGGGGGGTTCATTCTTCACGCTTGTATCTGTTTCTGTCTTCATTATCTGTCGGTCCGTCTGTCTCTCCTTGTCTATTTCTTTTGCGATATATATCCAGAGTCTCTCTGAATCTGGTCTCTGTGTCTTCTTCTGTGTCTCTGTCTATATCTCTCTGCTGTCTCTCCTGTTCTCGCTCTATCTCTCTCTCTCTCTCTCTCTCTCTCTCTCTCTCTCTCTCTTCTCTCTCCTTCTCTCTCTCTCTGTATGAAGCACACAACACACACGAACACCCAAAGACATGAAAACAGCATTTAATAGTGAACACTAAATTAATATGCACAACTGACATGAATGAATAAAATTAACGTGCAAACGGATATTGACACCATTTGAATTCATGAATGCACATGCGCATGCGTCAGACGAACCACACTGCAGATGGTAATTTTACGGTCAACAAAATTGTATTTTGTTTTCACGTCGCCAGTTTGGTGGCTTAATTCGTAGGAACTATAGACGAATCATAGGACCCTAGGCAGGTCTGCGGACTTGCTGAAGAAGAGCACAAGTTCCAAAACTTCAAATGTCTGCTCCTTCGGGTTCTTCTACCATCTTTTCTCCCAGGGACCCCCATCTTGGGGTTTATGAAGCACTAAAATTCTACAAGACCCTCTAAAGAATGTACATGTTTTCTTAGGGATGCTCTAGAAAAAAATCGTTTTAGCATTTACAATGCCACTGGGAGTCTCTATCCCGCCTCTAAGACTTTCTTTAATGTAAGTTAATGAGTCCCCTTATCTGATTGCATGTACCTGATTATTTTCGGCGCTGTATTGTATCAAGATCTGGCAGTCTCCGATTTTGTCAACGCTTGGATGTATTATTGACGCACCTTCTTCAAGAAGGATGGTGCACGTTATAAAATTAGCACACTTGATTGCTTTGACACAGTACTCAAGAATGAACGTAGGGAAAGACGGGGTAAAAAGCCCATGAGCGGGTAAGAGCCCATGCCAATTATCTCATGAAATGAGAGCAAATTTCAGTCACTTTTGGCCCATCTAAACAGCATGGGCAAAAATGTGACTGAAATTTGCTTCATTTTATGAGATAATTGTCATGGGCTTCTTACCCGCCCATGGTCCTTCGTACCCCGTCTTCACCTACCCAGCCGTCTACACAACAACCACCAAAGAGATCCCTTTAGTCTAACCGTGAGGTTTTTACTCTGAAGTTTAGAAAATACTTTTATACGTTCATATAGTTTCCATTGTTCTTCTTCTTCTTCTCTTCCTCATTGTTCTTCTTAGGTCTTCTTTATCTAGTTCTCTTCATCGTCTTCTTATTCTTCTTCTCTATCTTCTTCTTCTTGTACGACTTCTTATTCTCAGTATTCGGTTCCTGCGCTTCTCTGTGTTCTTCATTTGTGGTTGATCTTTATGACATTCGTCTTCTGTCTTAATTCTTGAAAGTAGTTGTCACTGTTCCTTGCTCTTCTGTCTTCTTCTTTTGCTGTTTTCTTCTCTTTCTTCTTCTTATTCTTCTTCTTCCTTTTAATTACTCCTTCTTCTTCTAGTTCTTCTTGCCTTTTTTTTTCGTTCTTCTTAGTCCCCCTTTCTTCTTCTTCTCTTCTTCTTATCCTTTGTTCTTATTCTCCTTCTCCTCCTCATCTTCCTTCTTCTTCTTCTCCTTCTTCGTCTTCTTATCCTTATTCTCCTATTATTATTCTTCTTCGTTTCTTCTTCCTCCTCCTCCTCCTCCCCCTTTCTTTTCCTGTCCTTTCTTTTTCTTATTCCTCTTCTTCTTTCTTCTCTTCTTCTTTTTCTTCCTTGTCCTCTCTTTTCTTCTTCTTCTTTCTCTATTCTCTTCTTCTTATCTTACTCTTCCTGCTTGTTCTTCTTCTTCTTCTTCTCTTTCTCCTCTTCTTTATTCTTCTTCTTCTCTTCTTCTTCTTATTCTTTCTTCTTCTCTATTTCTTTTTCTTCTTCTTCTTTCTCTTCTTCTTCTCTTGCTTCCTGCTTTTTATTTTTTCTCCTTACTCTTCTATTCTTTATATCTTCTTGTATTTCTTTATGTCTTCTCTTCTTCTTCTTCTTTTCTTCCTCTTCTTCTTCTCGTCTGCTTCTTCTAGCAATTCTTCTTCTTCCTCTTCTTTTTCTTCTTCTTCTTCTGTTCTTCTTCTTCTTCTTCTTCTTATACTTCTTCTCTTCTATTTCTTCTTCTTCTTTATCTTCCTTCTTTTTCTTCTCTTTTTTGGTCTTGTTATTCTTCGTCTTCCTATTCTTCTATGTCTTCTTCTTCTTCGTCCCTCTTCTTCTTCTTCTTACTTCTTCTTCTTTATTCTTCTTCTTCTTTCTTCTTCTTCTTGTTCTTCTTGTTCTTTCCTTCTTCTTCCTCTCCTTCTTTTCTTCTTCTATCTTTCTTTCTTCTTTCTCTTTTCTCTTCTTCTTCTTCTTTTCTTCTTTTTCTTCTTCTCTTGTTCTGCCTCTTATCCTCTTTGTTCTTGTTGGTATTCTTCTTCCTCTTCTTCTTCTTCTCTCCTTCCCGTTCTTCTTCTTCTTCTTCTTCTTCTTCTTGTTCTTCTCTCCTTCTTTATTCGTCTTCTACGTCTTCTTCCTCTGCTTCTCTTCGTCTTAGTATTCGTTCTCTTCTTCTTTCCTTCTTCTTCTCTTTTTCTTCTTCCTCTTTTCTCTTTCTTTCTTCTTCTCTTCTTCTTCTTCTTCTTCTTCTTCTTCTTCTTCTTCCTCTTATTCTACTTACACATGTACTTCTTCTTTCTTCTTATATACTTCCTTGTTCTTCCTCTTCTTCTTCTTTCTTCTGGTTCTTCTTCTTCTTCTTCTTCTTAAGACTTCTTCTTCTTCTTCTTCTCTTCTTCTTTTCTCTTCTTCTTCCTCTTGTTTCTTCTTCTTCGTCTTCCTCTTCTTCTTCTTCTTCTTCTTCTTCTTCTGCTTCTTCTTCTTCCTCGTCCTCTTCTTCTTCTTCTTCTCTTCTTTCTTCTTCTTCTTCTTCTTCTTCTTCTTCTTCTTCTTCTTCTCCTTCTCTTCCTCTTCTTCTTCTTGTTCTTCTCTTCTTCTTCTTCTTCTCTGTTCTTCTTCTTCTTCTCTCTTCTTCTTCTTCTTCTTCTTCTGCTTCTTCTTCTTCCTCTTCTTTCATTCTTCTTCTTCTTCTTTCTTCTGTCTTCTTCTTCTTCTTCTCTTCTTCTTCTTCCTTCTTCTTCTTCTTCTTCTTCTTCTTCTCTTCTTCTTCTTCTTCTTCTTCTCTTACTTCCTTCTTCTTCTTCTTTCTTCTTTCTTCTTCCTCTTCTTCTTCTTATTAATTCTTCTTCTTCTCTCTTCTTCTTCTTCTTCTTCTTCTTCTTCTTCTTCTTCTTCCTCTTCTTCTTCTTTCCTCTTCTTCTTCTTCTTCTTTCTTTTCTTCCTTCTCTTTCTTTCTTCTTCTTCTTCTATTCTTCGTGCTTCTTCTTCTGTCTTCTTCTTCCTTCTTCTTCTTCTTCTTCTTCTTCTTCCTCTTGCTCTTCTTCTTCTTCTTCTTCTTCTTCTTCCTCTTGTGTCTTTTTCTTCTTGTTGTTCTTGTTCTTCACTTCTTCTCCTCTTCTTCTTCTTCTTCTCCTCTTCTTCTTCTTCTTTCTTCTTCATTCTTCTTCCTTCTTCTTCATTCTTCTTCTTCTCTTCTTCTTCTTCTTCGTTCTTCTTCTTCTTCTTCTTCTTCTTCTTCTTCCTCTTCTTCTTCTTCTTCTTCTTCTCTTCTTCTTTTCGCTCTTCTTCTTCTTCTTCTCTTCTTCTTTCTTTCTTCTTCGTTCTTCTTCTTCTCTTCCTTCCTCGGTCTTCTTCTTCTTCTTCTTCTTCTTCTTCTTCGTTCTTCTTCTTCTTCTCTCTTCTTCTTCTTCTTCTTCTTCTTCTATATTCTTCTTCTTCTTCTTCTTTTTTCTTCTTCTTCCTCTTCTTCTTCTTCTTCTTCCTCTTCTTCTTCTTCTTCTTCTTCCTCTTCTTCTGTGTTCTTCTTCTTATTCTCTCTTCTTCTTCTTCTTCTTCTTGCCTCTTCTTCTTCTTCTTCTTCTTCTTTCCTTCTTCTGGTCTTTCTTCTTCTTCCTCTTATTCTTCTTCTTCTTCTTCTCTTCTTCTTCTTCTTCTTCTTTTTTTTTCTTCTTCTTCTTCTTCTTCTTCTTATTCTTCTTCTTCTTCTTCTTCCTCTTCTTCTTCTTCTTCTTCTTCTTTCTTCCTTCTTCTTCTTCTTCTTCTTCTTCTTCTTCTTCTTCTTCTTCTTCTTCTTCTTCTTCTTCATTCTTCTCTCTTCTTCTTCTTCTTCTTCTTCTCTTCTTCTTCTTCTCTTCTTCTTTCTTCTTCTTCTTCTTCTTCCTCTTCTTCTTCTTCTTCTTCCTCTTCTCTTCTTCTTCTTCTTCTTCTTCTTCTTCTTCTTCTTCTTCTTCTTCTTCTTCTTCTTCTTCTTCCTCTTCTTCTTCTTCTTCCTTTTCTTCTTCTTCTTCTTCTTCTTCTTCTTCTTCTTTCTTTCTTCTTCTGCGTGTCCAGGCCATATGTCCATTATGGGTGAAATACGAATGTGCCCGTTTTTTCAGTTTTCACTGATCTCCTTGCTGCATTCAGCCAACACATTCCGACATTGGAGGTGCTCAAAGGAGAAAATTATCTGGAAGATTTTTTGGAAAACAAGGACAGGAAACGGATCAATAACGCATACAAATTGTAAATGACAGTTAGAACAGGAAAAGGCAGAGTCAAAGAGAGTGATCAATTAGATGAAATTGCTAACATAGAACTTCCAGGCGGCGAAGGAACTATTTGTACTGAAATAGCTTCCGTTATCCCTACGCGAGACGTGTGAATCGGTTTCATAATTGAGCACAAAGCTTAGGGGAAGACGGGGTAAAAAACCCATGGGCGGGTAAGAAGCCCATGCCAATTATCTCATGAAATAAAGCAAATTTCAGTGAAATTTGCCCATGAGACGAATGCTAAAAATTAACACTCGTCTCATGGGCAAAATGTGACTGAAAGTTAGCTTCATTTCATGAATTTTAAATAATTGGCATGGGCTTCTTACTCGCCTATGGGCTTTCTACCCCGTCTTACCCTCTCGCTGTAGTGTAATTATTGTCACTTTGACGAGAAGGAGACAATGGGTCTATACGTCTTCTTCTTCTTTCTTCCAGTTGGGGATGTTTATCCTGCTTCCCGCGCTCACCGGTCTTCATTCAGACCATTACTAGCCGAGAAGGATGCGTGCTATGTGAATTCGTGTCATCCATGCACACACCCGCACACACAAACTATGGTGGGATGGGCTTTAAAAACAACGTGTGCGCAAGATCTTGGTTAACAAACAAAAAAAGTCTCATCCGAAGGACTTTTCCCCCAAACTGACGTCAGGTACCCATTTTATACTTGGGTGGAGTGAGGAAAATAGGAGTATTGAACTTGAAGTTGAAGTGCCTTTCCTAATGACACACCACTGTGATCCAAGCTGGCTTCGAACCCGCGCACTCTTACCAACTGAGCCACAGCGACTATGTATATCTTAGCATTCTTTTTCAATTAAAAATAAGCTTGTGCACATGATGTACAACTGATGTATACATAAGCAATCTTATAATCATAATTGTTGCGTTCTTATTGTTTGAAGCTGGTGTGTGTGTTCTTCAGTTTAAAGAACGAAAAAACAACGTCCTCCAACTAAAAGTGATTCAGATAAGGGATTCATTCTTTCACAGAGCAGCAAAGCTTGCTGTTCTTCTTACATTATTTGAAGAGCAATATCCTTGCCTGAACTTCTCCACGTTCGTCCTCCAAGCCATCACATATATGTCAAGACTAGCAACAAACGCCTGAACCCTCTGTTCTTTATACATGTAAATGGTGCTCTCGGTTGTTTGTCTTGTCTTGCAGCTAACCAGCTGAAACAGACACACGTTCCACAATGTGGGCGTGTATAGTAACAGACACACGTTCCACAATTTGGGCGTGTATAGTGACAAATGTTTGAAACGGTGAAGCTGGTGTGTGTGTGTGTGTGTGTGTGTGTGTGTGTGTGTGTGTGTGTGTGTGTGTGTGTGTGTGTGTGTGTGTGTGTGTGTGCTGTGTGTAGTCTTGGGGACCACTCGAAGGAATCACTTAAAATTTTGCGGTGAGGTGTTTCACTCGAAGGACGCAAAGATGGTGAGAGCTCAGATGTATGTGGGACAGCAGGTAGGGGGCAGAACGAGTGAAGGACTTGGGGGCTACTGCCTGCTAGCGACACACTGGTTGGATTTGATATCATGAAATCCATACACACACACACACACACACACACAGCACACACACACACACACACACACACACACACACACCCACAAACACCAAAATTTATCTTTTTGGAATACTAAACCTAACCCTAGCCCTAGCCCTAACCCTAACTCTAATCTAAAATCTAACCCCGCAGACCCTATAAGACGGAAAACACACAACGGAACCACAACTGTGACAAACCGCGGGGTACTGGCAGTACATAGTGGGGGGTAGGGTTAGGTTTAGGGCTAGGGTTAGGGATAGGGTTAGAATTCTTAAAAGGTTATTAGCTAAAAATGTTTTCCCTAAAATACCCGCTTTATGTATAGTAATAAAGGCAAAAAATGGCAAATAGAATTGCCCGAGAATGGCAGGGGGGGGGGGGGGGGGGTGGGGGGGGGGGGGGAGGGGGGGGGGGACAATCTTTACCTTTACCTTTTTTTTTGAAACAAAGGAAGTGCTTAGGTGTGGATCAGAAGTCACTTACTAACTATCAACCCATCTTCACTGATGACAGACATAACACACACTTCCTTGTGAAGTAGACCCTCTCACATGTATACTGTTTGCCCTTAGTCAATTAAAGGGAATCAAATTTGCTTCTTCTACTATTTTATGGAAACTAAGGAAAAACTGTTCTTAGATTTTGGAGATTTTCTTGACGGCCGTTTCATCAGGAATGGCTGTTGCACCTGGCCTGGTCTGTTCAAAGGCTGTGATAGAATTGATGAAACCCGATTGTGTCTGTAATGAAGTATGCCATTATCAACTTGGAAAAGTGGGAGAACTATTTCTTTGCTAGTTTGCCCACATTTCCAGGCTGCCTAATTAAAGACTGGAGTAATTAAAGCAATCACATCCAATGCTCAAGCTCTCAAAGCTGTGGCTGTTCAAAGCCCACCAGCTTTTCAAGTGTTCATGGCAACAGTACTTGTGTTCCCAAGGACATCAGCTCAAAGAGACCTTTCTTGACTTCAAGGGGTTCCTTTGCCTGACGAGAGACACAACAAATCCATTAATCCACCTCCAGGGTGGGTGATTGGCAGATTATTGTCAGGCCAAGTTGTACATGTTCCATAATGCTCATTAATTTTAAGATGATCATGTATCACAGCAGGTTCTCACTCTTTATCTGTCATCTTGCTAACTCCATTACTGCATCCACATTGTTTCTCATGCGTGATGTTATACATCATCTTTTTAGTAAGCTGCAGCAATTTTTAAACTGAATCCAATGATGCTACTGTGACAGTCTGCCTGTCAGTTGAGTGTGCTATTTGTTAGATCAGTAGTGCTTCAGCAACTACCAATGGTGTTATAATGGACACAGCACACAAAATATGTAAAGGACAGTCTGCGGGTATGGAATAAATGCAGAGAAGAGAGAGAAAACTTCTGAAAATGCTATGGAATTACTTTTATGAAAGACATATTGTCTTTATTTAAACTCATTCAAGCGCAGTAGAATGAAGTAAATTGATTGAAAAATTAAGATACTTAAATGACCTTCATAGAATAAATAGTACAAATGATATTTTTCTTCCAAATAGTTCCAACAAAATTAGATTATCTCGCAGGAGCATTCTAAGAAAAAATGCAGCAATACCTGTTTTGGAAAATCTGACACAATTGCATATGCTTGAAATACTCAACAGGATGACTAAGCTATAAGATACACAAAAAATTAGATGTCTTAAAACCTCCCAGACAATCATGAAAATGTGTAAAGAACTGTTTTTTAAAAGTGATATTAAGGATGGAGAGAAAGAATAATATATGGCATACTAGGGGGAAAAAACAATCTAAAGACCACGTGGCCTAGACTGATCTTAAACCCACTCCACCCCATTTCAACAACAACAACAACTACTACACTACTAACTACTACTACTACTACTACTACTACTACTACTACTACTACTACTACTACTACTACTACTACTACTACTACATACTACTACCACCACCACCACCACCAACACCACCTACCACTACAACTACCATTACTACTAGTAGGCCTACTTCTTCTCAACTATGACAACAACACAAACAGCAGCAACTACTACTAACAACAACACAAAAACTACTACTACTGCAGCAACAATAACAACTACTACTACTATCAGTACTACTGTTTTTTACTGTTACTACTAAACTACTACTACTATTCTGCTATTTATATACTACTACTACTACTACTACTACTACTACTACTACTACTACTTTTACTAGACTACTACTACTTACTACTACTACTACGCCAGAAGCAGCAGCAACAAGCTCTGCTTGCCATAATTATGTGTGCACACGTGCATATGTGTGTGTGTGTGTGTGTGTGTGTGTGTGTGTGTGTGTGTGTGTGTGTGGTGTGTGTGTGTGTGTGTGTGTGTGTGTGTGTGTGTGTGTGTGTGTACAAGATTCAAATATAAGAATGATCAAAGACAAAACATAAATATGTACCATATATGCGTTTCCGCGCACACACACACACACACACACACACACACACACACAGACACACAGACACACACAGACACACACACACACACACACCAAGACGAGATGTGTTATGAGCAGTATGGTGACTGTGGAGAAGTGGAAATAGGCGCAGCTGTAGCTTAATGGTAAGACGCACTTCAGTGGTTTGCAATTTGAAAACCCACAAAAGTAATATTGTTATAATACCTTCTTTTGCCATAGTTACACGCAAAAATTGGCAGATATCTTAAGGAAACTTCTTCTACTTTCTGTTTATGTTAATATGAATTAAGATTGAAGCACAAACAGTATGATAATCACCTACTGATTACCCCTACCCCAAAATGCAAAATAGTAAGCGCAAAGAAGGAAAATTTAATGATTAAAAAAATTCTCACGACCAAAATAACCCGTTCACCAAAGGGTAACATATCAATTAATTCTTCCCACATAATGGACTTTCAAAAAACAAAGGTGAAACAATATCCCCAGGGGGGGGGAGTAAACACCTATCCCAGGCCATGCACTACATAGTTAACCAGTGAGTAAGACAAGAGTGACGATGTGCTTCTCCAACACCAGAAACAGGTCTGTACCTGGTGACTTTCCATGTCAATCTTGAAGCCGCTTCACGCTATCCAGCCAAGTCAGATGAAAATGGTCACCCTTTCCACAGTTTTCCTTTCTTCTTAAAAAAAGAGTAGAAATCGCAATAGTTTGTGGCACGCGGTCTATTTTTACCACTCCAACCATGAGTCACCTCCCCTGGCTTTTCAATAATTTTAATATGTAAACCAGAATGTTATCTCTGCACCATTTCGTAACTTTTTATATCTTTGGGGAAAACATTTAAAACTATGTAATCCTACTTATACTCATCAAAAGAAGCACCGCATACTCGTCGTGTCTGTTGTAGTGTCTGTATTACGTATTTTTATTATTTTGTACGCTTTTAAAATACATCATTTTAAATAGCGGCCTCAATTAATTTTGAAGTGTAGCCTCGATTTGAAGTGCGACAATTTTGTCAAAATGTGCGACAATTTTGGAACGACCGACGGACCGACAGACCGACCGACCGACCGACAAAGTGAGTTATAGGTTTGTGGCTTGAGCCACAAACAAAAAAGAAGTAGAAATCACAATTGCAAATTCTGGTCTGATGAAACCCTTCCAATCAGTTGGAAGGAATTGCCGATTGCACAATTTACTTCCAGCTCACTCAGACAGTTGTGGGAATAATACAGGGGGCTGTATCACAAGGGCTAACGTTACGTAGCGTGGGCGCAAATCGGCAAAAAAACGGTACTAAGAAACAACTCTTTCGCCGACGTTTGCCAAAAACGTTTTGTGGCTACTCCCAAAGGTATCTCTTGGCGAACTACCATGAGACTAGCATGGAGTGAATATATTTCTTGATGTCGATTGGTCTATTAAAGTTTGCTTAAAATAATAAAAACAGTTCAACCAATCAAACAAGAAGATCTTGTAATATTCTTCCGCAAAACGTTTTCTAAAGTGTTTCTTTAGGCCCCGTTTGCCGTGAGCTTTATTCGCGCGGCGACCGTTATCTATAGAAACTCACCCCTGACATGCTGGCTGATAGTAAAGTCGGGACACGGCAATGACAAGTAGTTGAATAGAGTTCACAATTGAACTTTTTTCCCAACAAAACAGGTTGGATAGTCAGAGTTAAGGGAGTTTTGATAGGTGCTTCTTTTCAAGTTGATAACTCATTTATTAATTAGTGTTTCTAACGCTTGTGTTGACCGATGCTTGTTTTTATGTTGATTATTATTCACTTATTTTTGGATTATGTTTAATGTATATGCTTACTTATTTGTATTATAGTATTTAGTTCTTTTTACAGCGCTTTGAACTCCCTACATGGGAGTAAAGTGATTTACAAAGTATCCAGCCTTATTATTATTATTATATTATTATTATTATGATATTAGTAGTAGTAGTAGTGTAGTAGTAGTAGAGGGGTTTTTTATGCTACTGCCTGTAGGTTGCCAAAAGACTACCGTCATCTGGAATATTGAATCTTTTAGGTAGCAATGTTGGAACACTAAACAATGTGTTCTGAATTATTAGGGTAAAATGCAACTACAAATAATTGTTTTGTGCGTTTCAATTAACGGATGATCGATCCTTTCCTTGCACTTTCCTTCTGATGAAATGCATATCATTTTAAAACTGAACGTAGCAAATGCTCATTCTACGTCTTACTTTTTCTGTGGACCCGTGTTTTGAAATAAGCTCCAAAACGTCTGTCTATATCGAGATCCCATCACATAATACACACAAATATTGAAACTGGAATTAATGAAAACGAACATGTGGGAAATCCACAAACACGTAAAAAAGAAATTGTGATTTCGTCGTTGGGTATTCATCTCTGGCAAAAACAGGCGAGCGATACGAAAAATCACAGAAGGCGCGACACAAATTATTAGCAGGACAGAAGTTCCGATCAACATTTTAGTGAGGCCCACTTCCTTCGCAGACAAAGTGGATGAAGCTTCAGTCCGCCATGTTACAACCTGCCGAAGTTTGGATGCAGTGACTACAGTTGCTACTGTCACTGACGTCATCACTCCAACAGGCACGCCTAACCCGAAGACACTTATATCTAAATAGTCAATCAAGTCTTGATTATTTACGTAAAACGCCCTAGTTGCACTTGTATAAAATCGCGCTCCAGTTTGGGGATCGTAAGCGCAGATGAAGTAGTATCTAAAACTGGTGAGAACGTAGGGGCCGCAAGTAAAAACGTACACTGCTAAAACAATGCCAGCCATAGTTCTGGTTCTCATCAGAGTCTGGTATTTCAGAGGTCTGAGCACACAGTAGCACCTCTCACAGGCAGCGACAGAAGACAGGACGAAAGACACATAATTTAAAGCCATCGGAACTGTCAAAGTATTGTTCATAACAAACACCAAAACTGGACCAGAGTCCTTCTCTTTCCCCAGAGACAACCATAGTTCTTCTCCGTAAATCACCACAGCTCCTAACAAATAAACCCCATCGGCCAAAGACAGTGAAAACAGAAGCAAATTGACACGATCCCCGATACCCTGTTTGAAGAACACCGCCATATTGATGACGTTTCCCGGTCCACCAATGAAAAACAAGATCGTCAGCAGTATGACCCTGGCTTTACGGGTGTACCTTTCGAATTCTTCACTTACTATAATCTCAGAACTGTTCCAGTGCGCGTGCTCCGTGTTGTCTAGTCGACGCAGAATGCATCCCGCTGGAACGGATAGATTCTGCGCATTTGCTTGAAAGCCGGGGTCATGTGTTGGACTAAACTGCGTTGTCATGTCTGTCTGTACTTGTGGACTGTAGGCCTACGAAGGTTTGGAAAAAGACAAATACGGTTTAGTGTTAGATTACTTTTCAGCACAACATATTAAATATTCGCCCCAAAAACAAAACACCCAATGCTCTAGTAAGCGCAAGTTGACGTGGTGAATCGTGGATCAAAACAGAGATTTTACAACACAGATTTTGCTACAATGGCGTATCGGTGACGTACCCCCACCCCCCCCCCCCCCCCGCCGTTTAAAACACACTGACAAAGATAACCCTTCAGACTATAGGCCTTTGCAATTAGGGTTATTAACGCCTTTGACAGTGAGAGTAATTGCTCTTGCTGGTCAGTACTGACAAGGGTATTCACTCTTGCGAAAGGCAGCCATTTAGTGGCATCAAATAGGGTTATTGGCGAGAGTTATCCCTTTGTTTGGTCAGTACTCAAGCATCTTCCCCCACCCTCCAAGTGCATTCACTCTTGCAAAGGGTGTTCGTTGCAGACCCCAATAAATAACCGGCCAATCTGTCTTCATACAGAGCCTTGTGCGTGTGCGCGTGTGTTCACGTATCAAACCTCTCTCGCTCTCTCTCTGTCTCTCCTCTCTCTCTCCTCCCTCTTCTCTCTCTCCTCTCTCTCTCTCTCTCTCTCTCTCTCTGCAACAGTAGGCTAGCTTAATTGTGTACATTTTATGTTTGTGTGGCTCACCTGTTTTGTGTCGGTTTTTCCTTACCGTTAATGATTGTTATCATCTGGATCGAAGTCAAGTAATTAATGATTCTATGCATAAATGCAGTGGGCCTAATCAAGCAAAAACGTTTTTGTTATTAGCAACTAAACGTGACATATGTACTGGAAGACCAAACAGTACCACCATACCAAACACTCACACTCACTCACTCATACACACACACACACACACACACACACACACACACACACACACACAACACACACTCACTCACACACACACACAACGCCACACACACACACAACACACACACACACATATATTATATATATATATATATATATATATATATATTTATCTATATATATATTATATATATATATATGCAAACACGTCACACGCACTCACGACACACAACCACACCACACCCATCACCCACATACACACACAGACACACACACATACAGCACGCACACACACACACACCCCACAGACCATATATATTCAGCATTATGGGGGGGACACACACCGTGCGTGTGTGTGTGACGCACAAGCGCGCGAGCGCACACAGACGTCCGTACATACGGGCCCTAAAGGTTGATTGATTGTTACACTCGGACACACAATTATCACCACCATTATCGATCAAGAATTAACCGCCTGTTGATTCAGATGCTAATTAAATTGTGAATAATTGGAAAAACCAAAAAGCGTAGGTTCGGTGTGAAATAATTAGTTTGGATTCAAAGTTTAATGCATGGTAACCTTCTTATCTGCTTTCCTCTCTTTCTTTGTCAGTATCTCAGTCTCTCTCTTTCATTTTTCTCTGTTTGTCTGTCTTTCTCACTCGCTTCTGATTTGTTTATCCCTCTCTTTGTCTCTGTCTGTCTCACTGTCTCTGTTTCAGTCTCTCTTTATAACTGAGCGTTTGTAAATGCCTCTTCTTTCACCCCACCCTGCCCTCTCTCTCGGTTTTTACTGTCATTAGCTAACAAGCTATCTCTGACAGGGGGGGACAAGCACTCCAGAGAGAGAGAGAGAGAGACCGTCTGAGGAATAAGAGAGACGTTGAGACACCCGGGATGAGAGATGGGATTCGAGGTGAGGGAAGAGGGACGGGAGAGAAGAGAGAGCGAGGGAGGGAGAGAGACAGAGAGAGATAGCGAGAGGGAGAGAGGGAGAGAGGAAGAGGCGAGACACAGAGACCCAGAGACAGACAGACAGACAGACAGAGAAGAGAGAGTGAAAAGGAGAGAGTTGAAAGACTGAGAGATAGTATAAACAGAGCGTGCGTGAGCGTGTGAGCGAGCGTGAACGTGGGTTTGAGATGACAGAGGGAGAGTGTGGGGGCTAGGGGGGTGGAGGGAAGAGAAGAGCAGAGAGAGAGAGGAGAGACGAGAGAGAGAACGGGGGCGGATGAGAGCGCGTCAGACGACGACCAGATGACGAGAGACGATGCAAGGAGATGGAGACTATGATGTTGTGGAACGTGGAGAGGAGAGGAGAGAGAGAGAGAGAGATGAGGAGGAGGATTGAGGAACGAGACTTTCCCCTCCCTCCCAGCCCACCTGCACCCCTGCAGGAGTCGAGAGTAGCAGAGTGATGATAGACAGACAATTCCATCCTGATCGAGAGAGTAGAGGCCGACGGTGGAAGATGGAATTGATGTTGATGAGAGGGAGAGTACCCCCCCCCTGTCCCCCCCTTCTCTTCCCCCCTACTTGTCAGGCCGTGAGGAGCCCTGAGGAGCCCAGGAGTAATTTTTTTAATGATTAGGCCATTTACATGCCCATTATTAACTTGACATTGCAAAACACTAGGTTAAACTCTGCCTAACTTTCAAAGCTTTAAAGATATAAACAGCCACTTTCCTTACAATACTTTTGTTTGCACAAGAAAGTAACAACACAAATTTAAACATAGAAAGATTGCTATATGGACGAGGGGTCAAACGCGCATGGCCCAGCGGGTAAGGAGCCCACCCCAATGATCTCATGAAATGAGGCAAATTTCAGTCTCATTTTGCCCATGATACGAGCGTTAATGTCTAGCATTCGTCTTCATGGGCAAATTTGACTGAAATTCTCTTTATTTCATGAGATATTTGGGGTGGTCTTCTTACCCGCCCTTGCTATTTTTACCCCGTCTTCCCCTAATACTTTTTTGGAATAAGGTCTCTTCGAAGTGTGTCATACATGGGACAAACAAAAAGTGAATTTCTGACTCGGGAATATGATTACAAAAAGGAAAATATACATTTCTATTTGGGTCAATTGTAAACTGCAAAAGGTGACAATTCAAAGGGGACATGCCAATTATGAACCTTGACAAAGTGTTTCGTACTTTGGTATTCACAATTTAACACAAATGGAAGTACTTAAAGTAAAAGTTTGCTTCAAGGATGCATATACATAATAAAAAAAAAGTGTGCGACTCTAAGCTTGCATGGAAAAAAAACAAACAATCTATCAAAAATTCTTTGGTTTCAATATTTGCCAAAAGAATTGCTTTTGTGTATTTACCAAACCTCCTTGTGGCTTACCAAAACCTCCCCAAAGCCAAAAACGGTACAAAAATATTTCTTTACACTTTAATGAAAGGCCCATGTATCATATTTTGTTTCTGAAGGTTGAAAACAGCCATATTATAAGGCTTTATTGGGGTATCTACTAACCATCCAATCTGTATAAAGACCGTAAAAACCAACCATTTTTTATAACTCTCAAACCGGTGTTCTCAAACATGGCAAAGGGACATACCTACCCGTTCTCTCGTCTCTCAAGTCTCTCTCTCTCTCTGGGGGTTAAACCCTCATCATTTCTTTCTCTCTCTCTCTCTCTCTCTCAAATTGGACTCTCTCTCTTAACATCATCCTCTCTCTCTGCTACCAACCCGGAATCTTCTGCAACAATAAAGTTAGAATTGGTCTTCTCTCTCTGGGGGACAATTCCTCTCTCTCTCTTCTCTCTTTTCTCTATGTCGTTGAATATTTCGCGTATCTCTCTAAGTTATGGATTGTTACATTTTTAGTAATAAAAAAAATCGTTATTTTGGCTATTAAGATGGGAGTTGTTCACCTGAGAATATTTGTTGTGAAGTTTTTTTGATGTCAAAAGTTTGCAAACCAAATATTCTAAACTTATTGTGCAGAGGGATTTTTCGGGGTTTAGCAGAAAAAAACCAGGGAGATAATACCAAAAAAAAGTCCCAAATTTTGTTTTGCACTTCCAAAAGCGATTTTTTCATTGAAGAGTACAACCCCCAACATCGCCCAAAAAAACAAACACTTGATACATGGTGGAAAACGGGTTAAGGTATCCTTTGGCATGTTGCCACAAAAACAACGTTTGAGATGTATAAAAATGTGTTGGTTAACAGTCTTATTTACAGAATGGATGGGGTAAGTAGGGTAGGATTTTCCCCCAATTAAAAAGAGCCTATTTAAATATTGCTGTTTAAAAAAACAACCTTCAGAAAAAACCAAAAACATTATGATACAGGGGCTTTTGTAAAAAAGTTAGGAAATATTTTGTACCGTTTGGGCTTTGGGGGGGAGGTTTGGGAAGCACAAGGGGGGGAGTTGGTAATACAAAAGCATTCTTGGCAGTATTAAAACAAAGATTTATAATTATATTGTTTTCAACAAGATTGGCATGCAAGCTTAGAGTCGACACTTTTTTTATGTATATGCATCCTTTAAGCAAACTTTTACTTTAAGTACTCATTTGTGTTAAATGGTGAATATAAAAGTACGAATCACTTTGTCAAGTTTTAGAATTGGCATGTCCCCCTTTGAATTTTCACTTTTTACAGTTTAAAATTGACCCAAACAGAAATGTATATTGTCCATTTTGTAACCATATTCCTGAGTCATAAATTCACTTTTTGTTTTGTCCCATGTATGACACACTTCGAAGAGACCCTATTTCCAAAATAAGTATTAAGGGGAAGATGGGGTATAAAAGTCGCCTGGGCGGGTAAGAAGCCCACCCACAAATATCTATATGAAATAAAGAACAATTTCAGTCAAACTTGCCCCATGAGAAACGATTGCTAGACATTAACGCACTCGTCTCATGGCAAAATGGACGAAAGTTTGCTTCATTTCATGAGAATAATTGGGGGCATGGGCTTCTTTACCCGCCCATCCGTTTTTTAAACCCAAAAAGGGGAAGTCTTCCCCTATATAACAATCCTTCTATAGTTTAAATTTTTGTGGTTATTACTTTTTCTTGTACAAACAAAAGTATTGTAAGAAAAGTGGCTGTTTTTTTTTTATCTTTAAAGCTTTTTGAAAGTTAGGTCGCAAGATTTACGTAGTGTTTTGTAATGTCAAGTTTTACTAATGTAATGTCAATTTTTGTTGTTGTTGTCACACTCACTCCATTGTATGGGCGTGTCCTAACAATTAAAAAATGTCCTGACTCCTTACTCCTCTCTCATCCTCTGCTACTGTCCACCTCTCTCTCTCTCTCTGTCTTCTCTCCTCTGTCTCCTCCTCTCCACTCTCGTTTCTCGTCTCTCTCTCGCTCTTCCACAGTTACCAACCGCGGCCACTCACGCACAACCGAAGACAACCACACACACCTCACAACAGCCATACCAAGGGGGACCACAAACCATTACCCCAGAGAATAAGAAATCACAACGAACACAAAAACACAAAAACGCACACACACACTCACAAATACACGCCTGGAGGCCTACACTTCTCTCTGTTCCTCTTCCTTGTTCTCTCTCTCTCTCTCTCTCTCACTCTCCTCTCTCTCGCTCTCTCCTCTCTCGGTCTCTCTCTCTCTCTCACACACACACAAACACAAGCACACACAAGCACACACACATACGCACACACACACACGCGCAGCACACACACGCACACACACACACGTGATGCACGCACATAAGCACTGAACACACACGGCAGAACACACGACCCAAACACACCCACACACCCCAACACCACAATACACACGCGCGCCGCACGCACTAATACCCTCAAACACGCCATGCGCGCCCACTCAACAACGCCACAGATCCCCACACAGCCGCGCGCGCAAGGCAAGCACACCCACCACGCACGCAACACCACGAGCGCATACAGTTACGTTAATAAGAACTTGTTTAGAGAGAGATAGGTAGAGATAGAGAAAGCAAGAGCGAGAGAGAGAGAGAGAGAGAGAGAACAGATGAGGGAGACGTCGCAGAGAGAGGGTGGTGGGTGCAAGAAGAGTGCATTTACAAACGCTCAGTTATAAAGAGAGACTGAAACAGAGACAGTGGCGAAAACAGACAGAGACCAAGCGTAAGGGACAACATCCAGAGAGACAGGTAGACAGACAGACAAACACAGACAAATAAGAGAGAGAGTACTGAGCTACTGAACAAAGACCATAGAGACAGAGAATGACGTATACCATGCATTAAACTTTGAATTCTAACTAATTATGTTCAACACCGACCGTCACAGCTTTTGTGTTTTTTCCATTATTTCACAATTTAATTAGCATCTGCCCTCACCGGCCCGGGGTTCATTCTTTGATCGATAATGGTGGTGAGTACTTGTGTGTGGTGTGTGTGTGTTGTGTTTGTGTGTGGTGTGTGTGTGGGTGGCGGTTGTGTGGGCGTGCGTGCGTGCGCGCGCGCGGGCAAGTTGGCGTGTGTCTATGTGCGTGTGCGCGTGTGTGTGTGTGTGTTGTGTGGGTGGTGTGTTTGGTTTGTGTGTGTGTGTGTTTTTGTTGTGTATTTTTTTTTTTTTTTGTTTGTGTGTGTGTGTGTATGTTGTGTGTTTGTGTGTGTAACTTGAATTGCGTTTGTGAGTGGTTTGCATAATATATCTATATATATATCTATATATATATATCTATATAATCTATATATATATAGTCTATATTATATAGTATAGTTTGTGTGTGGTGGTTGTTGTGTGTAGGTGTGGTGTTTGTGGTTTTGTGTGGCGTGAGTGGTTGGTGGGTGTGTGTGTGTGTGGTGTGGGTGTTGTGTGTGTGTGTGTGTTGGTGTGTATGTGTTGTGGTGTGAGTGTTCGTGTTGTGTTGTGGCGGTGTGGTGTCTTCCAGATACATATTGTCTACGTTCCTTAGTTGCTAATAACAAAAAACGCTTTTTTTGCTCTGATTAGGCCCACTGCATTTTATGCATAAGCAACAATAATACCTAACTTCGATCTCAGAGGAAAACAAATCAATTAACGGGAGGACAAACCGACACAAAAACAGGGTGAACACACAAAACATAAAATGTACAACAATTAAAGCTATCCTACTGTGCAGAGAGAGAGAGAGAGAGAGAGAGAGAGAGAGAGAGAGAGAGAGAGAGAGAGAGAGAGAGAGAGGAGAGAGTTTTTGATACGTGAACACACGCACACACGCACACGGGCTGTATGAAGACAGATTGTCACGGTTATTTATTGGGGTCTGCAACGAACACCTTTTTTGCAAGAGTGAATGCCCTTGGTGGGTGGGGGGAAGATGATTGAGTACTGACCAAACAGGGGGATAACTCTCGCCAATAACCCTATTTGATGCCACTAAAATGGCTGCCTTTCGCAAGAGTGAATGCCCTTGTCAGTACTGACCAGCAAGGGCATCACTCTCACTGTCAAAGGCGTTTAATAACCCTAGTTGCAGAGGCCTATAGCTGAAGGGATTTATTTTTGCAGTGTGTGTTTTAAACCTAGGGGGGTACCCCCCTGGGGTACGTCACCGATACGCCATTGTAGCAAAATCCGTGTTGTAAAATCTCTGTTTTGATTCACGATTCACCACGTCAACTTCCGCTAACTAGAGCATTGGGTTTTTTGTTTTTGGGGCGAATATTTTATGTTGTGCTGAAAAGTAATCTAACACTAAACCGTATTTGTCTTTTTCTAAACCTTCGTACAGTCCACAAGTACAGACAGACATGACAACGCAGCTTAGTCCAACACATGACCCCGGCTTTCAAGCAAATGCGCAGAATCTATCCGTTCCAGCGGGATGCATTCTGCGTCGACTAGACAACACGGAGCACGCGCACTGGAACAGTTCCGAGATCATAGTAAGTGAAGAATTCGAAAGGTACACCCGTAAAGCCAGGGTCATACTGCTGACGATCTTGTTTTTCATTGGTGGACCGGGAAACGTCATCAATATGGCGGTGTTCTTCAAACAGGGTATCGGGGATCGTGTCAATTTGCTTCTGTTTTCACTGTCTTTGGCCGATGGCGTGTATTTGTTAGGAGCTGTGGTGATTTACGGAGAAGAACTATGGCTGTCTCTGGGGAAAGAGAAGGACTCTGGTCCAGTTTTGGTGTTTGTTATGAACAATACTTTGACAGTTCCGATGGCTTTAAATTATGTGTCTTTCGTCCTGTCTTCTGTCGCTGCCTGTGAGAGGTGCTACTGTGTGCTCAGACCTCTGAAATACCAGACTCTGATGAGAACCAGAACTATGGCTGGCATTGTTTTAGCGGTGTACGTTTTTACTTGCGGCCCCTACGTTCTCACCAGTTTTAGATACTACTTCATCTGCGCTTACGATCCCAAAACTGGAGCGCGATTTTATACAAGTGCAACTAGGGCGTTTTACGTAAATAATCAAGACTTTGATTGACTATTTAGATATAAGTGTCTTCGGGTTAGGCGTGCCTGTTGGAGTGATGACGTCAGTGACAGTAGCAACTGTAGTCACTGCATCCAAACTTCGGCAGGTTGTAACATGGCGGACTGAAGCTTCATCCACTTTGTCTGCGAAGGAAGTGGGCCTCACTAAAATGTTGATCGGAACTTCTGTCCTGCTAATAATTTGTGTCGCGCCTTCTGTGATTTTTCGTATCGCTCGCCTGTTTTTGCCAGAGATGAATACCCAACGACGAAATCACAATTTCTTTTTTACGTGTTTGTGGATTTCCCACATGTTCGTTTTCATTAATTCCAGTTTCAATATTTGTGTGTATTATGTGATGGGATCTCGATATAGACAGACGTTTTGGAGCTTATTTCAAAACACGGGTCCACAGAAAAAGTAAGACGTAAAATGAGCACTTGCTACGTTCAGTTTTAAAATGATATGCATTTCATCAGAAGGAAAGTGCAAGGAAAGGATCGATCATCCGTTAATTGAAACGCACAAAACAATTATTTGTAGTTGCATTTTACCCTAATAATTCAGAACACATTGTTTAGTGTTCCAACATTGCTACCTAAAAGATTCAATATTCCAGATGACTTAGTCTTTTGGCAACCTACAGGCAGTAGCATAAAACCCTCTAACTACTACTACTACTACTACTACTACTTAATAATAATAATAATAATAATAATAATAATATAGAAGGCTGGAATACTTGTAAAGCACTTACTCCCGTGCAGGGAGCTCAAAGCGCTGTACAAAGAACTAAACACTAGAATACAAATGAGTAAGCATATACATTAAACACAATCCAAGAATAAGTGAATAATAATCAACATAAAAACAAGCATCGGTCAACACAAGCGTTAGAAACACTAATTAATAAATGAGTTATCAACTTGAAAAGAAGCACCTATCTAAACTCCCTTAACTCTGACTATCCAACCTGTTTTGTTGGGAAAAAAGTTCAGTTGTGAACTCTATTCAACTACTTGTTATTGCCGTGTCCAGACTTTACTATCAGCAAGCATTGTCAGTGTTTTGGTTTCTCTAGATAACGGTCGCCGCGCGAATAACGCTTACGCCAAACGGGGCCTAAGAAACACTTTAGAAAACGTTTGCGGAAGAATATTACAAGCTCTTTCTTGTCTGATTGGTCAATTTTTTAAAATTATTTTAAGCAAACTTTAATGGACCCATCAACAACAAGAAATGTATTCCACCCATGCTAGTCACGTGATAGTTCGCCACGAGATACTTTCGGAGTAGCCACAAAACGTATTTTTGGCAAACGACGGCGAAAGAGGTGTTTTCTTAGTACCGTTTTTGCCGACATTTGCGTTTCACGCTACGTAACGTTAGCCCCTTGTGATAACAACTGCCCCTGGATATTCCCACAACTGTCTGAGTGAGCTGGAAAAGTAAATTGTGCAATCGGCAATTTCCTTCCAACTGATTGGAAGGGTTTCATCAGACCAGAATTTGCAATTGTGATTTCTACTTCTTTTTTGTTTGTGGCTCAAGCCACAAACCTATAACTCACTTTGTCGGTCGGTCGGTCGGTCTGTCGGTCGGTCGTTCCAAAATTGTCGCACATTTTGACAAAATTGTCGCACTTCAAATCGAGGCTACACTTCAAAATTAATTGAGGCCGCTCTTTAAAATGATGTATTTATAAAAGCGTACAAAATAATAAACATACGTAATACAGACACTACAACAGACACGACGAGTATGCGGTGCTTCTTTTGATGAGTATAAGTAGGATACATAGTTTTAAATGTTTTCCCAAAGATATAAAAAGTTACGAAATGGTGCAGAGATAACATTCTGGTTTACAGATTAAAATTATTGAAAAGCCAGGGGAGGTAACTCATGATTGGAGTGGTAAAAATAGACCGCGTGCCACAAACTATTGTGATTTCGCGCTTGTTTTTAAAGAAAGGAAAACTGTGGAAAGGGTGACCATTTTCATCTGACTTGGCTGGATAGCGTGAAGCGGCTTCAAGATTGACATGGAAAGTCACCAGGTACAGACCTGTTTCTGGTGTTGGAGAAGCACATCGTCACTCTTGTCTTACTCACTGGTTAACTAGGTAGTGCATGGCCTGGGATAGGTGTTTACTCCCCCCCCCCTGGGGATATTTTTTCACCTGTGTTTTTTGAAAGTCCATTATGTGGGAAGAATTAATTGATATGTTACCCTTTGGTGAACGGGTTATTTTGGTCGTGAGAATTTTTTTAATCATTAAATTTTCCTTCTTTGCGCTTACTATTTTGCATTTTGGGGTAGGGGTAATCAGTAGGTGATTATCATACTGTTTGTGCTTCAATCTTAATTCATATTAACATAAACAGAAAGTAGAAGAAGTTTCCTTAAGATATCTGCCAATTTTTGCGTGTAACTATGGCAAAAGAAGGTATTATAACAATATTACTTTTGTGGGTTTTCAAATTGCAAACCACTGAAGTGCGTCTTACCATTAAGCTACAGCTGCGCCTATTTCCACTTCTCCACAGTCACCATACTGCTCATAACACATCTCGTCTGTGTGTGTGTGTGTGTGTGTCTGTGTGTGTCTGTGTGTCTGTGTGTCTGTGTGTGTGTGTGTGTTTGTGTGTGTGTGCGCGGAAACGCATATATGGTACATATTTATGTTTTGTCTTTGATCATTCTTATATTTGAATCTGTACACACACAACACACACACACACAACACACACACACACACACACACACACACACACACACACACACACACACACACACACACACACACACACACATATGCACGTGTGCACACATAATTATGGCAAGCAGAGCTTGTTGCTGCTGCTTTCTGGCGTAGTAGTAGTAGTAGTAGTAGTAGTAGTAGTAGTAGTAGTAGTAGTAGTAGTAGTAGTAGTAGTAGTAGTAGTAGTAGTAGTAGTAGTAACAGTAAAAGTAGTCCTGATAGTAGTAGTAGTAGTTGTTATGTGTTGCTGCAGTAGTAGTAGTTTTTGTTGTTGTTGTTAGTAGTAGTTGCTGCTGTTTGTGTTGTCATAGTTGAGAAGAAGTAGGCCTACTAGTAGTAATGGTAGTTGTAGTGGAGGTGGTGTGGTGGTGGTGGTGGTGGTAGGTAGTAGTAGTAGTAGTAGTAGTAGTAGTAGTAGTAGTAGTAGTAGTAGTAGTAGTAGTAGTAGTAGTAGTAGTAGTAGTAGTAGTAGTAGTAGTAGTTGTTGTTGTTGAAATTGGGTGGAGTGAGTTTAATATCAGTCTAGGCCACGTGGTCTTTAGATTGTTTTTTTCCCCCTAGTATGCCATATATTATTCTTTCTCTCCATCCTTAATATCACTTTTAAAAAACAGTTCTTTACACATTTTCATGATTGTCTGGGAGGTTTTAAGACATCTAATTTTTTGTGTATCTTATAGCTTAGTCATCCTGTTGAGTATTTCAAGCATATGCAATTGTGTCAGATTTTCCAAAACAGGTATTGCTGCATTTTTTCTTAGAATGCTCCTGCGAGATAATCTAATTTTGTTGGAACTAGTTGGAAGAAAAATATCATTTGTACTATTTATTCTATGAAGGTCATTTAAGTATCTTAATTTTTCAATCAATTTACTTCATTCTACTGCGCTTGAATGAGTTTAAATAAAGACAATATGTCTTTCATAAAAGTCATTCCATAACATTGTCAGAAGTTTTCTCTCTCTTCTCTGCATTTATTCCATACCCGCAGACTGTCCTTTACATATTTTGTGTGCTGTGTCCATTATAACACCATTGGTAGTTGCTGAAGCACTACTGATCTAACAAATAGCACACTCAACTGACAGGCAGACTGTCACAGTAGCATCATTGGATTCAGTTAAAAAATTGCTGCAGCTTACTAAAAGGATAATGTATAACATCACGCATGAGACACAATGTGGATGCAGTAATGGAGTTAGCAAGATGACAGATAAAGAGTGAGAACCTGCTGTGATACATGATCATCTTAAAATTAATGAGAATTATGGAACATGTACAACTTGGCCTGACAATAATCTGCCAATCACCCACCCTGGAGGTGGATTAATGGATTTGTTGTGTCTCTCGTCAGGCAAAGGAACCCCTTGAAGTCAAGAAAGGTCTCTTTGAGCTGATGTCCTTGGGAACACAAGTACTGTTGCCATGAACACTTGAAAAGCTGGTGGGCTTTGAACAGCCACAGCTTGAGAGCTTGAGCCTTGGATGTGATTGCTTTAATTACTCCAGTCTTTAATTAGGCAGCCTGGAAATGTGGGCAAACTAGCAAAGAAATAGTTCTCCCACTTTTCCAAGTTGATAATGGCATACTTCATTACAGACACAATCGGGTTTCATCAATTCTATCACAGCCTTTGAACAGACCAGGCCAGGTACAACAGCCATTCCTGATGAAATGGCCGTCAAGAAAATCTCCAAAATCTAAGAACAGTTTTTCCTTAGTTTCCATAAAATAGTAGAAGAAGCAAATTTGATTCCCTTTAATTGACTAAGGGCAAACAGTATACATGTGAGAGGGTCTACTTCACAAGGAAGTGTGTGTTATGTCTGTCATCAGTGAAGATGGGTTGATAGTTAGTAAGTGACTTCTGATCCACACCTAAGCACTTCCTTTGTTTCAAAAAAAAAAAGGTAAGGTAAAGATGTCCCCCCCCCCCCCCCCTGCTACATTTCTCGGTTAATTCTATTTTTCCGTTTTTGCCTTTCTTACCATACATAAAGCTGTATTTTATGAACATTTTTAGCTAATAACCTTCTTGGAATACTAACCCTATCCCTAACCCTAGCCCTAAACCTAACCCTACCCCCCACTATGTACTGCAGTACACCGCGATTTGTCACAGTTGTGGTTCGTTGCGTTTTTCCGTCTTATAGGGTGGGGGGTAGGGTTAGGGTTTAGGGCTAGGGTTAGGGTTAGGGTTAGTATTCCAAAAAGATAATTTGGTGTGTGTGTGTGTGGTGTGTGTGTGTGTGTGTGTGTGTGTGTGTGTGTGTGTGTGTGTGTGTGTGTGTGTGTGATTTCATGATATCAATCCAACCAGTGTGTCGCTAAGCAGCAGACAAGTCCTTCACTCGTTCTGCCCCCTACCTGCTGTCCCACATACATCTGAGCTCTCACCATCTTTGCGTCCTTCGAGTGAAACACCTCACCGCAAAATTTTAAGTGATTCCTTCGAGTGGTCCCCAAGACACACACACACACACACACACACACACACACACACACACACACACACACACACACACACACACACACACACACACACACACACACACACACACACCAGCTTCACCTTCAAACATTTGTCACTATACACGCCCAAATTGTGGAACGTGTGTCTGTTACTATACACGCCCACATTGTGGA
>CM065695.1:27887000-27912000 GCA_017654935.2 Phymorhynchus buccinoides | reverse complement strand
CAAGGGGTCCCAGGGACTCCTTCACTTACAGTATAGAGGGTCATAGAGGCGGGATAGAGGGTCCCAGTGGCATAGTGAATGCTAAAACGATTTTTTTCTAGTGCATCCCTGGGACCCCCTGCATATTCTTTTAGAGGGTCCTTTAGAATTTTAGTGCTTCATAGACCCCCAAATAGGGGTCCCTGGGAGCCCTGACTGTAGTAGATCTTACCCGATGGAGCAGACATTTGAAGTTTTGGAACTTGTGCTCTTCTTCAGCAAGTCCGCAGACCTGCCTAGGGTCCTATGATTCGTCTATAGTTCCTACGAATTAAGCCACCAAACTGGCGACGTGAAAACAAAATACAATTTTGTTGACCGTAAAATTACCATCTGCAGTGTGGTTCGTCTGACGCATGCGCATGTGCATTCATGAATTCAAATGGTGTCAATATCCGTTTGCACGTTAATTTTATTCATTCATGTCAGTTGTGCATATTAATTTAGTGTTCACTATTAAATGCTGTTTTCATGTCTTTGGGTGTTCGTGTGTGTTGTGTGCTTCATACAGAGAGAGAGAGAGAGAGAGAGAGAGAGAGAGAGAGAGAGAGAGAGAGAGAGAGAGAGAGAGAGAGAGAGAGAGAGAGAGAGAGAGAGAGAGAGAGAGAGAGAGAGAGAGAGAGAGAGAGACAGAGACAGAGACACAGAGAGACACAGAGAGACCAGAGTCAGAGACTCTGGATATATATCGCAAAAGAAATAGACAAGGAGAGACAGACGGACCGACAGATAATGAAGACAGAAACAGATACAAGCGTGAAGAATGAACCCAAAAAAGGAGATGACAACACAAAAATATTGTCTAAAACGCATCAAAAAAGAATGTGGCAGAAAATAGTTTAGTATTGCTTTAATTGTGTAAATAGGATTGACCGATCAATTATTGAACAAAACAAAAAAAAGCAAATGTTTTGTACAGCTTTTTCACACCGACCTTGTGAAAATTTTAAACAAATAAAGCGAAGATGAGCACAATGCAACGCCAAAGCGATAATAAAGATGAAAAGACAAAAGTTGACAAACATGTTTCATTTCACTTTTTTTTTAAACACCAAAAAGACAAAAACAGCAAGTATTAATCCTGTTGACCTGGAATAGTTCAGAAAGACAGTTATAAGTTGTAAGTCTTTCTTAGCTCGAAGACCGTGTGAAACAAGAAAGCCACTCTCACACACTCTCTCTCTCTCTCTCTCTCTCTCTCTCTCTCTCTCTCTCTCTCTCTCTCTCTCTCTCTCTCTCTCTCTCTCTCTCACACACTCTCTCTCTCTCTCTCTCTCTCTCTCTCTCTCTCTCTCTCTCTCTCTCTCTCTCTCTCTCTCTCTCTCTCTCTCTCTCTCTCTCTTCACGCCCCGTAAACGTTTTGAGTACGATTGCTCACACAGAGAATAACATTCGAATCAATACGAGAACATCTTAGATTTTAATGGCAGTAAAAAATTAAAAAATTAAACGAATAACTAAATGCTCAGAGCCCGAGTGATCTTTTTAAAAAGAAAAATACATCTTAAAAGTGAGTGAGTGTGTGTGTGTGTGTGTGTGTGCGTGTGCGTGTGCGTGCGTGTGCGTGTGCGTGCGTGTGCGCGTGTGTGAGACACACAGAGAGAGAGTGTGTGTGTGTGTGTGTGTGTGTGTGTGTGTGTGTGTGTGTGTGTGTGTGTGTGTGCGTGCGCGTGTGCGTGTGTGTGTATGTGCGTGCGTACGCGTAAGCGTGCGTGCGTGCGTGTAAGCGTGCGTGCGCGCGTGCGTGTGTGTGTGTGTATGTGCGTGCGTACGCGTAAGCGTGCGTGCGTGCGTGTAAGCGTGCGTGCGTGCGTGTAAGCGTGCGTGCGCGCGTGCGTGTGTGTGTATGTTCGTGCGTACGTGTAAGCATGCGTGCGTGCGTGTAAGCGTGAGTGCGTGCGTGTAAGCGTGCGTGCGTGCGTGCGCGAAATAAGAAAATAACAGAATATTTCATCAGAAACACACCCTTTACATAATCTGTGCGTGCGTGTAAGCGTGCGTGCGTGCGTGTAGGCGTGTGTGCGTGCGTGTAAGCGTGCGTGCGTGCGTGCGTGCGTGTAAGCGTGCGTGCGTGCGTGCGTGCGCGAAATAAGAAAATAACAGAATATTTCATCAGTAAACACACCCTTTACATAATCTGTTGCATTCATGCCACCCTGCAATGAATCCCCCACAAAAGTAATCAGATTTTGACCATCAACATCAATGGATGATATGAATACTACTACTGGCATAAGCCTTGCAAATCTTGAAAGAAACCATTATGATACGAAATATAGTTTCAGTGAGACAGAATCATTACTAGGGGAAGACGGGGTAAAAAGCGCATGGGCGGGTAAGAAGCCCACCCCAATTATCTCATGAAATGAAGCAAATTTCAGTTCATTTTGCCCATGAGACGAGCGTTAATATATAGCATTCGTCTCATGGGCAAATTTGACTGAAATTTTCTTTATTTCATGAGATAATTGGGGTGGGCTTCTTACCCGCCCATGCGCTTTTTACCCCGTCTTCCCCTAGATACCGAAGCAACAGTACGTTGAAAAACAATTAAGCGAATTCAACATGTTCACCCTATCTTGTTTAAGGACACAGATTCTCTTACCTGACAGTAAAGCACAGATCTCCAGAATCCTGGTCCTGGGCCCAGGGAAGGTCCGGCAGCAGTTGGTGACGAACATGTAGATGACAGAGAACAGCAGTCCAGCAGCACTGAGGCCCTCCATGGCCCGCACCACGTGGAACCAGGCAGCTGAGAATCCACAGAGAGAATGTCACAAATTGAATCACAAGCAAACAAGAACGTTCTCAAAAAGACTTTTCAGCATGAGGCATTCTTTGGAGGGGGTGGGGGTGGGGGGGGACTGTTGCTTTGGGTCACTTCTTTAGGTAATGCCTTATCCCTTCCCAAAATGTCATCAAAACCTCTATGTAAACTTTTAAAGTAATACTGTTCACAGCTACCCTAGCAAAACCAATGATATAAATATCACGTCTTCCTTGCTGAGGGTAAAATGTTATCAAAATCTTTTTATAAACTTTAAAAACGTTTAAGTAATATTGGTCACAGATAGCCTAGACAAACTAAAAAACGTCATGTCTTCCTGGGTGAAGGTAAAATGTTATCAAAATCTTTTTTATAAACTTTACAATTTCTCTATAAGCTTTTAAGTGGTCACATGTAGCCTAGACAAACCAAACGAAATGTTATGTCTTCCTTGGTGAAGGTACAATGTCATTATACCCCAGGGTTGCCTGCCAAGATTCGTTACCTTCGGTCAAGTTTTATGAAACACCGTGTGTGAAGTTTTCAAAACTCTATTAGGTTTCTGTCTGGGGAGCTCTTTACTTTGTATTTATTTGCAAGAAGAATGGTCATCCAAATTCTTATCATATTGTAAAAAAAATTTTTTAACCCTTCACTGCCGAGCCCGTTTCCGGTTCCGGGGCAACTATTTGCCCAGCCGTTTTAGGTTGCCGAGTCTATCGCAAAACTTTCTGAATAAAAGTGCATATAACCTACGCTTTTCTGAACGGGGATTGAATATAATATTCTTTGAGAACACTCTCACATGCATTCGAACATACTGCGAAAAGCGTATGGATAGAAAAAGGGAAACTCTTAGAATAACCCTATGACGGATATTTCCGTGACGGGGCAGTTTACAGGTTACCGGAAGTTGACGGAAATATCCGTGACGGGGCAGTGAAAAGGTTTTAATATGCAACGTTCATAACGTGTGAGCTCGTCTGTTACGTCCAACAAAACCACTAGATTGCAATAGGAGGCTATTGCTATTCTAGAGCGCTGGACAAAAAAGTGTTTAAAGTGGGGATGCCTTGCTCAAGGTACAATCAGGAGAACTAGGGCAGTTCGCGTTGTGGGTGGTCCAACTACCAGTAATCCCCAAGGCCTCAGCACTAAAAGCCAGTCCATTGCCTCCAAGTTGAGAGTTAGGCCTATACATGCAATCACTGATAAAATGAATGAAAAATGGTGTTTTACGTCCTCTCGGTCTGGAACAGACACATATGGGACATTTGTAGATACAACTAAGATGGTGGGAACAATGCTGGAGGCAATGCCCGGAAGCAGTGCAACACCAGTAAAGTCCCGATTTTTTGACAATACAGATAGGTGTAGCGGTAACCACGCCTCTGCTAAACCTCATCGGCTATGGTACCGCCACGCATAATATTTGTACTCATAAAATGTAATCGCCCTGTAGTTTATATGGGTGCTGGCAGATCTGTCGTGGACGTCGCCAAACGGCCAAGTTTACTTGGGAAGGTTCCCCCGAAGTCGGAGTGTGGCTGCTCGCGTGGCGGGGTAATCAACAAACGGTCACACACGTAATGCTCTCATCCCTAGCTGATGCATGTGTACCATAGTGTCCAAGCGCTTCGGCTGTTCGGACGATCCCTGGAGTCTTTTAGCCAAGGGTACGACAACAACAACAACAACAACAACAACAACAACAACAACAACAACAACAACAACAACAACAACAAGTTGGGAGGGTGACTGCCCCATAATATACAGCAATTCTATACCGTTAACTTTGGTGTCGGGAAAAGGAAAATCGTGAATGCCTTGGCTGCAAAGTGTAGACAACGGGTCATTAACAGCAGGAACGATTATGCAGTCTCTGTGGGTAATTCTTTTCTGCGTAATATTCCACACAATTGGGCTAATTGATCGAAGGTGCGAAGCACCAAGACCCATAGGAGGGTACGGGGGCATGCTCCCCCGGACATTTTTTAAATCCAAGAAGCAAAATAGTGCAATCTGGAGCAACCTAGGCATGAAATAAAGGACTAATTCCATTACTGTTCACACCCCTATTGAAACATGTTTTGAACCATTAAGTCCATATCAGATGGTGGTGCTAATGAGTGCAAGGCATTACAGCCCGCGAGGAAATTTCGCTGCCGCACGGCGACATGATTTTTTTTTTTCGGAGGAAAAAGGGTGGGGGTGGGGGGGTGAGTCAGGAGTCAGGAGTCTCCTTGTTAGGCCATGCCCATACAATGGAGTGAGTTTGACACCCAAAAAAGAAGAATTCACATTACATTATTAACTTGACATTACAAACACTATGTAAATCTTGCCTAACTGTCAAAGCTTTAAAGATAAAAACAGCCACTTTTCTTACAATACTTTTGTTTGTACAAGAAAGTAATATAACAAATTTAAACATAGATGTGTGTGTGTGTGTGTGTGTGTGTGTGTGTGTGTGTGTGTGTGTCTGTGTGTGTGTGTGTGTGTGTGTGTGTGTGTGTGTGTGTGTGTGTGTGTGTGTGTGTGTGTGTGTGTGTGTGTGTGTGTGTGTGTGTGTGTGTGTCTTTCATTTAACGTCTATCCACTTCTCGTGATATTAGACAAAAAGAAATTTAAAAAAAAAAATTATTTAAAATAAAATATTTAAAAAACAATTGTATGCATATTAAAGTGGTTGCGTGCATGTGAATTGGTGGATATGTGTGTGAAATATCAAAAGTGGGTGCATGCAGGTGTATGCACAATCAATATGAATGGATAGGACTGAACTGTAGAAGTAATACATAAACCACATAAGATAGGAATAAAACCAGTAACAGTAAAAACAAAAATCACCCCAACTGGAAAACAAAACCCAACATTATCCCCCCCCCCCCCCACACACACACACACACACACCCTCACACACACACACCCACACACACATCCCCCCCCCCCCCTGTCCATCATCCTATGATAGCGATATGTGTGTGTGTGTGTGTGTGTGTGTGTGTGTGTGTCTCTCTCTCTGTGTGTGTGTGTGTGTGTGTGTGTGTGTGTGTGTGTGTGTGTGTGTGTGTGTGTGTGTGTGTGTGAGAGAGAGAGAGAGAGAGAGAGAGAGAGAGAGAGAGAGAGAGGGGAGGGGAGGATACTATAAATTGCAAACAACTTATCAAAACACTCACGGAATCCATCCATGTGGTAGTATTTACAGCCGGTGTCGGAGGTGTGGTCAGAATCAGAAAAGGTGCACATCTGCCAGAGGCCATCATGGAAGGTGTACTCAAAGGTGAGTCCGAGAGAGTTAAAGTCCAACTCCGCTTTCGACCAAAACGGTGAACCATAGCCAGCGATGAACACAACGTACGTGAAGATCAACAGCACCACGCCCGCCTTGTAGGTACGGGTACGGCCAGTGAAAGCCGACATGTTCACTGCCTGTAATGATGTTTTATGCTACACCCTTTGATTGGTTGTCAAATCAATAACGCTGAGTTGATATCAGTTGGCTGTGTGTATTGATTTTCAATACTACACCTATGATTGATTGTCAAAGCAATAACGCTGAGTTGATATCAGTTGGTTGTGTGTATTGATTTTCAATACTACACCTATGATTGGTTCTCAAATCAATAACGCTGAGTTGATATCAGTTGGCTGTGTGTATTGATTTACTACACCTATGATTGGTTCTCAAAGCAATAACGCTGAGTTGATATCAGTTGGCTGTGTGTATTGATTTTCAATACTACACCTATGATTGGTTCTCAAAGCAATAACGCTGAGTCGATATCATTTGGCTGTGTGTATTGATTTACTACACCCTTTGATTGATTGTCAAATCGATAACGCTGAGTTGATATCAGTTTGCCGCCTGTGTTGATTTTCGATACCAGATATACACCTTTGATTAATCAATAAGACTGAGTGGATATCAGTCCTTCGCATTATTCAGTTTTCTTCCACGACTGAGAATACTCTCTTTACTAGTACTCTAATTCGTAGTCTAGTTTTTCAGTCTTCCGTGCACACGTCCTAATAATGAGAGATACGAGTAGGGTTTTGTTTATACCCTCGCCAGAACAGAGTACTGCTCAACAACTTCTTTCTTTTTTTCTTTCTTTTTTCAGAGAAGGGAAGGAGTGATGCGTAGTTATGTTGAAGATATTAATACCCAGCGCTATTCAGGTCTCCTCAAGCGTTTCAGTCCCTGGTTTGGGCACACCGACCTAACACACATACAAAAGATATGACGGAGGGGAGAACTGTAAGCTGTTTTAGCTTAACGTAACATTATACCAATGACCTCTTTTTCTTTCCATTTCGGTCGCATGTATTAGGTATTAGGTATTAGGTACTTACCTAAAGTTAAATTCCTATAACCCGTGTGCTGTTAAACGTGTCCCTACCTAAACCGAGACATTGCCAAATTTGATTAATAAGGCAATTGCAAAATCCTGGTACCAATGAATGGCCGAAAACAAGCATTTCCTTGCTTTCGTTTTTTCTTTCCCCGAATCGAATCGTCCGAATTTCACATGTACAAAATGACAAAGGGACAAGCAAAGGTAGACAACCTAGGGCTTCCAGTTATGAAATGTGTCTATTGACTGGTGACATAGTTTTAGTTTTTGCCTTTGTGGCTGATGATGATTACAAATGTACAATGTCTGGCACACAGACAATCCAACACATGACACACGCCAACAATTCGCACGGCAAACGTATGCATGAACCCACTTGCACAACGTAATATGTCCTGTGTCACATTATTACATTGCAAGCATTAAAAAACAACACGGTGCAACACGAAACCCATCGAATGGAGCACAGCTGTTTCACACAGAAATGAATCATTTGCACCCCTTCCCCATCCCCCTGTTCCTTTCCCCATGTGTGTGTGTGTGTGATGTTTTTTGTTACCTTTTTTTCTCTGCTTCTTAATTAACCCTTTCACCGCCAATGTCACATTTTTTTGCGCCACAATGATTTAACGCCCATGTCATTCAAACCCTTGAAATCAGGACTGATGTTATTCAATGATATTTGTGTTCCTAAATATGGGCAGTAAGGATTGATCCTATTCTAAATGCGTCACAGAGACATCCCATTGCAGTCAAACTATTTTCTGTAGCCAAGTAAGTTAAATGGAATTGTTTGGCTCAAATATGGCTGGCGGTGAAAGGGTTAACGGCCAAAGCGACACACTTCTCATCTATATCTATATTACCTTCCACCATAAGACTACATGTTTCTATGTTTCCTCTCTCTCTCTCTCTCTCTCTCTCTCTCTCTCTCTCTCTCTCTCTCTCTCTCTCTCTCTCTCTCTCTCTCTCTCTCTCTCTCTCTCTCTCTCTCTCTCTCTCTCTCTCTCTATTTGTATACTTGTCGATTACTCTCCCCCCTTGTCATAAGACCTGTGTTGGTAATGACAATAAATATCAATGTGTCTCTCTCTCTCTCTCTCTCTCTCTCTCTCTCTCTCTCTCTCTCTCTCTCTCTCTCTCTCTCTCTCTCTCTCTCTCTAAGGTAATAAGGGACATTTTGTGTTTGACCGGTTTCAGGTTTGTGTGGCTTAATTACAGCAAGAAATTGGACTAAGTCAAAGCATTTTAATTGAATTTAAGCAGAGACTCGTTGGCGTATAACATCAAAGAACGGCCAAGCTCCATTACAGATCGTGAGAAATATTGATAACTATAGATCTTTTACAAGTAAGATTGTTTTTGAAAAGGAAATATATCTTATTGGTATGTATTGCTTCCATGTAGCTTTCACTCAGATCAGATTAAATGCTCTACCCCTGAATATTAATGTATATCGCTATAGTGATACATGAGCAAATAAGACGTGCCCCTTCTGTAGAAACCAGATTGAAGACGAAGAGCAGTGTTTGTTTAACTGTTCTTTCAGCACTGATCTTAGAAACAAATGTATCCAAGAGTCCGCTAAACTTCCCATCCATGTTCTCCTTAAAGGACCATGCGCATCTCCATTCGGACCTAAAAACGTTCTGGAAAACGTTTCAGCATTATTTCCTACTACACATAGACACAGTATACAAACTGTATCTATGTAACCTACCTTTTATGTCACATTCGTCAAGATAAAGTGAGCGCACACACTTTTATTTCGCAAAAATCGGTCTCCTGGGGCAGATTTGCCAGCTGCCATTGAATCTCACCAAAAATGGGATTTGTGCGATAATCCATTTGGCGTGACGTAGATTAGGGGAAATCAATACGGCACCTGTGACTGATGTTGAACTATTTGAAGACAAATTAATTTGCCTGTTTGTGGCCCGTTTTTATTAATAGAACTTGTTGGGACACTTTCAGACCTAGCTTATGACGTAACGCTGTCAGAGGATACGTATTATTATTATGACGCTAAGTTGTACACCTTCAAGTTCCTCTCTTCTTGTTCTAGTCCAGGCGAAATTATAAAGTGTACCTTGTTTTGTGATATATATTAGGTTTCTATGTTGATCTAACATGATTTGAGGGTGCTGAATCCAGATCCGTTAAAGGCCAAGTTGTAAATGTTGGATATTTTGAGTTATGACGTAATATTCAAAATGGCCGCCATAGGTATCTAGAGAACTGTAAAAACATGCACTTAACGTAATTATTTTGTATCTAATGCTTTTTTTGGTAAGAAAAATAGTATAATTTGCTGAAATGATTCAAACTATGGGAATTATATCCTATTTTAGTACTTCTTAGCCCCCAGCCACTGTGGAGAGGGCTATCGTGATCTTTCGTGCCCTTTCATTTATCTTAAGAACCATGTCACAGGATCACTTCGAATTTGTGTGTTACTATTTTAATGAAGCTGATATGCCCCTCAGTATGCCTTGTTGACTTTGACCTTTGACCTTGAGTATGTGATTTTATTGTATCAACTATACTTTTTCAACCTTTGCACTGCTGTTGTAACATGTTTCTAAGCTAAGGTTTGTAGAGGATGTTGAATTACTAATGCCTAATTTATGCCTAAGCCATTCATCTGAAATGCTTTACCTTGAATTTGCATGGAATATTTCAACTTTTTGCTTTAATATATTTTAAATCATTGCAGTAACTGTCTCATAATTGGTACATGAGCCAATGGTTAAACATATCTAGATGCTAACCTAAGTACCAATGACATCTCTAGCCTTCATCTTGATGCTTGGCCTTTGTTGTTAGGCGCCAAGCAGAATAACACGGCGATCAGTGTCGATATTTCTTTTTATTTTATAGGTGGGTAAAATGGCCGACATTCCATTGCACGCCGGCACTTTTACCCACCTATAAATTGGCTAATGCACCAATTATGAGACCATTACTGCCAAGATTTAAAACATATAAAGACAAAAAGTTAAAATATTCAATGCAAATTCAAGGTCAAGCATTTAAGATGAAAGGTTTAATAAAATAGGTATCAGGAATTCAATATTCTCTATACACGTTAGCATAGGAAAAAACAAACACATAGCTTATTTTACCACAGCAGTGCAAAAGTTGAAAAAGTATAGTTGATACATTAAAATCACATACTCAAGGTGAAAGGTCAAAGTCAATAAGGTATACTGAGGGGCTCATCAGCTTCATTAAAATAGTAGCACACAAATTTGAAGTGATCCTCTGACATTGTTCTTAAGATAATTGCCAGGCAAATGAAAGGACACAAAATCGTGATAGTCCTCTCTGCAGAGTGGCTGGGGGCTAATAAGTACAAAAATAGGATATAGTTCACATAGTTTGAATCATTTCAGCAAACTATACTATTTTTCTTACAAATAAAAGCATTAGATACAACATAATTACGGTAAGTGCATGTTTTAACAGTTCTTTAGAGTCCCATAGTGGCCATTTTGAATATTTTATCATAGCTCAAAATGCCCAACATTTACAACTTGACCTCCAACGGATTTAGATTCAGCACCCTCAAATCATGTTAGATCGACATAAAAACCTAATATATATCACAAAACAAGGTCAAGCTTAATTTCGCCTGGACTACTACTAAACTAGGCCTACTGACTACCCTTAGCTGCGTCATTTGAGCTAATTACCCCTAGACGAGATTTCAAGATAGCAGAGTACACAGAAGAAAAAAGGTCAGCGCAGATTTGCTAACTTTGAGCTCACAGTATGATTGCCTTCAGTTTTATGCTTGTCTGTGACTTTGAATTATGTCAGAGTTTACAATACAGATCGATTTTGCATCATTCTGCACGTTATTTACGAGAAGCGTATGGGCCTTTAAAGGACCATACGCATCTCCATTCGGACCTAAAAACGTTCTGGAACACGTTTCAGCATTGTTTCCTTATGTACATAGCCACAGTATGCAAACTTTATCGACCTAACTTACCTTTCAAGTCACATTCTTCCAGATAAAATGAGCACACACACTGTTATTTTCCAAAAATCACTCTCCTCGGGCAGATTTGCAAGTCTGGATTCCCCGCCATTGGATCTCGCCACTAACGTAATTTTGTACGATATTAGAAAAGTTGTGACGCAGCTAAGGGTAGATCTAGTGTATGAAGACAGAGCACCTGTAATTTCAAATTCAAGAAGAAGAAGAAGATGGAGCCTTATCAAGACGAGCCATTGTTGGCAGATGCAGGGGCAATAGCTGCAGAGATTGTTTGGAGCTCCGAATCATCAGACTCTGAGGGAGAGAGCGAAGTGCTAGCAAAGGCCAATGCGCCAGGAGACAGTGGAGAAAAGTAAGTTAGATCTATGATCTGTATTGGCTGAACTAGACCTGTACTAAAACTTCTATACAAAATAACTGACTGTGAAGTGTTGTGGTGTTTTAGGAAAGATCGACGCACAGTGACTAATAGACTAGGCCTAAATGTTAAATCTGCTTTTGTGATCGTACCAGTGTTAAAATAATAATAATAATAATAATATAATAACTAACATTTATAGAGCGCCATTTCTCTTTTGATTTGATTGTTTTTCACAAATTATTTGAATTAATAAATATTGATCTTAAATATTTAAATAAACTACTAAAATATTCGCCATCACAAACACGCACACAGCGACAACACGCGCACACCCCCACACAAAAACATGCACGCGCACGCACTCTCAGAAACAGGTCAAGGAAGAAATCGTAGGTAGCCTACTGCTGGAAGAGGTGAGTTTTAATATAGGTTTTGAAAGACTGGAATGATTTAGCAGAACGAAGTTCATATCTAATAGGGTATGGATATGGAGTTCCAGTTTGCGAAGAGGTTTTAGCACTCACTTATTAAATAGGCCTTCTGGGAATCGTTAATGTTGATACTGTGCAATTGAAAACGCAGGCCTAGATCAGTAGATGTAGGCCTACAATCGGCCCATAACAAGACGAAACGAGGCAAATTATGTGAAATATGGGCCCTAGCATAAGTGAAAGAGTATTATAGAGATCAAGTCTTTTGCTTCTTTTTCATCCGCCTTCGCCGTGTCGAAAATTGTAGACCTACTATGCATTATAAGGGATCTTAATCTAGACTATGAATATGATTTGAGAAGCAAATGATGTGGAAGTCAATAAAATGTAGGCCTATGTCGCCGTCTTGTGTGGATCTCTCTTTCAGTCTTTGGGATGTCTAGTCGTGCTGTTTACCAATTTCCTTTTTAAGGGGGTGGGTGGGGTGGGGTACTGAACTCTATAGGAGTCATAGTAAGAGGGCTATGTTTGCTAATAGTAAGGGAATAATGCTAGTTAAGTTTAGTAGTAATTAAAGCCTGTCTTTATGTCCGGGGTTGTAAAATACGGCCCTACCTTATGGCCAAACACCACAAATGCGGCTTCAGCTAAAATGTTATTAGTTTGTGGTAATCAAGGTTTAAATTTCACAATACCTACACACAACCTTGAACTGTTGTGGTTGGGTTTTTTGAAGCTCTGTAGCTCAGTTGGTTGAGTCACTGGCTCGTAATCCCTCAGGCTTGTGACATGGGCGTAGCCGCGCGGTCGTGTGTGTGTGTGTGTGTGTTATTTCCACACTCATCTCTTAAAGTCCAACACACTTTCATTAATTCTGTACCCATCCTTCATCAAGCTTGTTTCCAACAAATTGCACAAAGTAACGAAAGTGAAATAACACAGTTTATTTAGCATTATGGGCAGTTAGTAGCATTATTTGTACTTTTAAAAGTATATAATTCAAATTACATAAAGCATTATAATTATGAAAGTATTGCCAATGTGTACTCCGTACTTCAACTAAGAATGAACATACATATAGAACACTTTGACAATACTGTGCATACAACACATACAATAAGAACCACTTTAACTGCAGTATGACATCATAATGAGCTTTTTTTTCAAAACCTTTACTATTTCCCACCCAAATTTATTATCACTAACAATCCCACATTTATTTCATCAGATTAAGTTTCCTTTACACTATATATATATATATGATGTTGCAAACTGTAATCTTTAAAACATATTAGAATCCCTACCTAATATAATTATACCAAAATGGATACCTCTCACAGAACTGACAATTCATAGAAAGACTTCCTCACCTCCCCTGTGCTAATCACAGAACATCCATTGTTATTAATGGCCTTGCTGTAAATTTACTTACAAAAACAATAGGACACAAGTCCACTTCCATATTAATACAAGAGGACAATTGTCACAGGACATTTGCAATTTTAATGGGCCAATTTCCTAAAAATGACAGAAATGTTTGTGTATCACTGATATAATTCTCTCCTTCTTCATCCGGACTTCTTCCTGTTCTTCACCTCAGGCAGTCAACTTCATCAGGCTGAAGATTCTCCTGCACTTTGGGGGGTAGTAAGAAAACAAGAAAATAGAAAGTTGAGCAGATATAAGTAGCCTAATGGAAGGGGAAAGTGAATATGAAATAAAACCTAGTGTGGATCTGTATGATTAAAAAAAAAAAAAAAGAAGAAAAAAAAGTGGACCATAGCGGTTTTTGGTAGTATCTGTGCAAAACCAATCCGGCTACTGTAGCGGTACCCGGGGGCGAACTCCGACCGGCACAGCTCCTGCCATGGTTTGTAACCAACTGAGAAAGGCCACATTAGTGCATTTGCATCAGATCACCATGGAGCATGCAACCACTAACCACTAGTTGGTTGTTTTTGTTTATGTTTTTGTGTGTGTTTTTTCTTCATTTTTGCTTGCTTTGAGACATGAGCTGCTGGGCTGAACTGGGAGGCTTAATGGTATTCACCCTGGGTAAGCAGTAGGTATTCCTCCTTCTATATTTTCATTTACAGTGTATGTACATGAGCCCTCCTAGTTCTGTTGCAATTTATCGTCGGATGTAGTTTCTGCAACATACTGAACCATAACCAGAACCAGATCATTGAGTGATCAAAATCATTGTTAGCCAAGTACCTCAAAAAGTTTTTAATAAAATGGCAAAACCTGAAGGCTAAACACTTATTAATCGTAAAATGTATGAGTTAAGGAATAAAAAGGAGCCATCTCAAATATTGTCAGCACCACTGAACATGTACATTTTAAAATATAACAAAACATTATTTAGATGTAATTTTGTGTAATTTCCGCATGAAAAAAAATCATTTGTCAATCATTTAACTGGAATCCATTCTGTTTTTTCCTGAAATGCACAACAGAAATATTATGTATTCTAATTATAATTATTAGTTTAAAATGTGCAACAATGAATTATTTTAAATTGTTGACAGTAAGCAGTAGTTCTAGATGTACATTATCCAATTGTTCAAAACTCTTTCTGTTTGCCTCTCCAGATCATGGTGCAAATGTGGAAATTGCACTGTGTGGCCGGACCAGAAACCAGCCGAAAGGACTTGCTGTCATGATTATGCAAAAGTTGTCAGCAAAATGGAGGATGGCCAACTTTGCATCACCAGCCATGAAGGAGTTTTCAGCAACTGCCTATCAAGGTATTTTTTAATTTTTTTTAAAATTAAGGAACTCAATTTACTTGAAATACAAAATTATAATTGGAAGCCAACACAAATTATAAATTGAAAATGCCTTTACAAAAAAGATATGTTTGGATAACTGTTTATAATTTATTGACATGCCTTTGCAAAATTATCTTATACATTGTGTGTGAGTGTTACTTTGGTGAAGGTAATTTAATTTTTATGAAAGTGTGTTACTTGCTGCTGATGTTCTCACAAATTTACACTTCTTCTTCATTGCTCCAAGTCCCTTACTTGGAAAGTGTAAAACCCTACCAGTAATTTTTATGCCATAAGTTATTGAAATCATGTTACTTCAGACACTAAACATATTTTGCATTTTCTCACCTGAAGTTATTGTCATACAGAATACTATTCTTTAATGAAAATACTGGTATTTTCTTCTTTGTTCTTCAGACACAGCATTGAATCAACGATTGTCCTCTTGAAGAGACTGGCCAGGAGTAAATGGAAAGACGATTATGAGCATAGGAGACCACACAAGTAAGAATAATTTTACTTCATTTGTTTTCCCATCCACACTCCTTCCCCACCTGTTCCAAAATGGGAACAATTTTACAAGAAGTTTGTGGATGTTATAAAATAATGTGCCGACCTGGCCATAAACACATTGAAATTAAAATATTAATTAAAAACATGAAAGAGAAATTTACATTTAAAACAAATATGTTACTCTCACACCACACCCAATCATTCATCTGCTCTCTGCTATCTTGCTTGCTCATCATGCAACTCACGAACACTTCTGCTTTCATTTTTGTTTGTAATTTTCTGTTCTGTTCTTTTTTTTATCTTTTTCTTCCTTTCCTTTTCCTTTTTTAAATGCACCAAAATAGGTACATGTAAAAGCATTTTCTCTTCGTTTTATGTTTCTGTTTGTCTTTAATTTCCTTTTTTCTCTTTTATTTTTACCACTTTTTTCCATTCAACTCGGTTATAAGAAAGAAAACTTCAAAATGTCTTCTTATATCAGAAACATATCTGAGTTTCGGATATAAGCAAACAAACAACTACCTCCCTTCAATATCAACTCCCCTTTAATAACTGAGTTTTGCTGTAATAATGGTTAGTAATTAATAATTTAAACCACTGATCTTCATTTCCCAGTATCCGGACAGCATAATGTTTTTTTAAATCATAATGTACTGGTTACATGGTATTCAATTTCAGAACCTACAGGCATGTTGCCTACTGCAACTTTGTGCGTTGGATCTGGCGGTCGACACTGGGCAAGGGCAACAGGATCCCTCTGCCAGCATGTCTTGTTACTGCAATCAGGGCCAAGTATCCCTCGGAGAGACATGCTGGCTTCAAGTATGCGGTTTGATAATTGGTAAGTAAAAGCACGAATATACGAAGAGTTTGTAGTCTGCAGCTGACTAAAGCTGATTTGTTTACTCCCACCATTTCACCTACATTACAGGTGGTGATCATTGTGAACTCATTCACTGTCTCAGTTGCCATACTTTCTTCTTAAACCTTCTTCACTTCAAAATAGTCATTATAAGGAACTTCTAAGGCATTCATCCCTCAGACTAAGTTTAACCTCAACAAAGTTATTTTCATGTACAAAATTATGTATAAACTGACACCGGCATATCTATGCAAACGATTTCCTATTACTAACATTCGTAACAAAAGTATCATTTATATTCCTTGCCCAAGAACAAACCTGTTTATGACATCCCTTACATACTCCGGTAGCAAACTATGGAATGAATTGGAAAATAGCAGTAAAAACCTAATAAGTGTCTCATCCTTTAAAATAACATATCAAAAACACCTCGTAGATAGCACCAGGGGCGAATACATTCGCCCAGTACATCACTCTGCACTCCCACCAAATGCAAAGACATTCACTGCCAAGTACCCTGCCATGTGTGTCTGCTTTTAGAGCTTATGTCACCGTTTCTTCCACTGAATCAACGCATGCACACTCGAAAAAAATAGTTACCCCTTCTTGTCAGTTGAGATGCAAGGGACAACCAAAATATTAAAAATATACATGGCGCTAGAAGAGAGAAGTTAATAAATTCCTTGAAATATTAGCTGTTTTTTAAAATAAATATACTGTTCTCTATAACGTAGGCTTATTAGTGTTCTGTATTGCATGAGCATATTTGCACCTGTGTGTTCGCACACACCACAAGAGAGTATGAATGCATGTTTTGCATGGTTGTGGGGTATACTGTATTTGTGTGTGTGTGTGTGTGCGTGTGCGTGCGCGAGTACGTGAATGAGCTGTTCATTTGAACTTGAATTTTGTTTCATGTTATTCAATTTACTGTGAACATGCCTGGTGTTATTTTCTATTCTTAATGCTTTTTATATTTTATTTTATTTTTTTAAATTTAAACTTACTTTTGCTTTTTTCCCCTCTAGGGCATGGTGTAAAGAAGCATGCGCTTATCCGTTTACCCTCTTTAAACATTCGTATTCAAATTTAACACCTCCCACCTTTTCACCTTCCACGTGGGAAGTGAGAAAGTTGGCTTCATAAGTTCATTCTTTGCAAGGTTGGTAGGCTGAGAAGTAATCACTTTGTATAACATTTAGGCTTTCTGGTAATACTATTACATAACTTGGGTTTTCATGCGATGCATACAAGTTTGAGTGATCAAAATAAAATTGTGAAAAAGTTTCAATTTAAATTTCCCACATGAAATGTTTACATGGAAACTTTCCACTGTGAAGCAACATTCTGCTGTTCCCAGGAAAAGGATAGGTTTGAATCAGCTTAGGGTAATTGTCATGAAAATAAAAGAACCAAACTTCAAGATTGAGACCCGTCAACTTTGTGTGGGTTGGGGTGGTAAATGGGGGGGGGGGGGTGGTAGTTGATCAAATCTACAGTTTGGCCAAAATCTTTAACCCTATCACAAATATGGTAACTTATTAATGTTATGTATCTTTTTTAACAATGAATAACGATAATGCGAAAAATTAAACATACACACTTATCACCAAAATTAGGGCATATTGACTTTGCAATGTCACCATGTGTTTAATAAACAGACCATGAACTTAATTTCATGTGAAAATAATAAAAATTCCTTTTTTGGCTGTAAAATCAAAGAAAGAAATCAATTTTAAAGTGTCACGTTATTACCAGAGGCAATAATTTGAATAAACATCAGTGGGTGTGTTAGTCGAAATAACGAAACACCTTTACACAGTTAACAGATTGATGGGCCAGTTTGCTAAAAGACATTCAAGGCAATGCTTCGTCATGATCTAGAACAGCCTCCTGAATGTTTTCTGGAGGATTAATGTTTTTTCCTGGTGTCCCTATATCATCGTATGATCGTTACAATGATGCAAGCTGAAATTCTAAAATGCCAGCTTTGGGCAAATTTCAACCTCCTAAATGACAATACGCGTCTCCACAGAGCACATTTCGTGAAAGATCCCCTTCATATCTATGAAACCCATGGTTTACAAGAGTACAGTAATTTGGATTTTACGTCCTCTCGACCTGGGAAGGGACATTTGGTTTACAAGATCCCAAGACCATTTTCAATCAGATGTCTATGCATTGCAAGAAACCGTGGCCCAACGTGCAACACATTTTCAACAGTTTTACAACTATTTTTTTGAATGTTGCACCCATTGATGTCTGTCTCCTCTGTCAATTACGTGACATTTTGAAATTAATTTAGTCTTCAATTTTAAGCTCAAGAAATAACATACGTTTGCTCTCAAATTGAAAAAACTTATAATTTTATTATTGAAGCCATGGTGATCTTACAAAACGCAATATCCCCTATTTGGGGTGTAAACAGTATATATCCTACATTTCAATTTACTGTTTGATGTGGCAATAGCCAAAAAAAGCATAATGGTTTGAATACTTTAAAATTACAAACATGGTGTTTATTCCATATATTATTATTCATTGTCACAGTTTGAAAAATGTATGATAAATTGCAAAGCAACAATTTTATCAAATTCAAATGGTGTGTAATCAAATAAAAATGACCAAATAATACTAACAAATTGGCTTTTCAAAAAAAAGTTGTTTTCTTTTCTTCTTTGTCAATCGCTTAGACAGTTTCCTGTCAATTATGAGTGCAGATGCGTCATGCTGCTGTTATGCGCCTAAGAAATAGGCCCAGCAAGTGTGACTTTGGCTGGAGAAAATGTTTTTTAAAGCATTTTGTGAAAAAAAGAAAGGAGAATGGACCGGTAAGGCAGAAAGACAGTAGATGACAGTAAGCAAAGGGAAAAGGCAGATTCAAATAGAGTGACAGATTAGAAGAAGTTAAAAGCACAGAACGTCCAAAAGGTGGGAGAACTATTTATACAAAAGACCCCCGGTATCCACACGGGGGGGTTTCAAGAAGCATGTTTATTGCTAATACATACCACACAAAATAGGCACCAAACAAATATTGAAAACCAGGGATTCCTAGTGGTAGGCTTCAATTTTTATTCTTCTTCTTCTGTATGTCAATAATTGCCGATAAACGGCAGGTGGACATTCGTAATGGAAGAAGAAGAAAAACAACTTAGAAATACTTTCAGTGCTCACCGGTGACAATCCTTGCTAACAACAGAGGATCTTCATCCCTCAACAACGGATCGACCTGAACCAACCAATGCAAATCATCACCAGAGCCATATCAACTGTGTACTGTGTCCAGATCCACTCCATGTCTACCTTGTCATCACTCATCCCCAGGAAGACAGGAAGACCCAGTCTACTCATCATCACTCATCCCCAGTCTACTTGTCATCACTCATCCCCAGTCTACTCATCACTCATCCCCAGTCTACTCATCATCACTCATCCCCAGGAAGACAGGAAGACCCAGTCTACTCGTCATCACTCATCCACAGGAAGACCCAGTCTAATCATCATCACTCATCCCCAGGAAGACCTAGTCTACTCATTCCCAGGAAGACCCAGTCTATTCATCATCACTCATCCCCAGGAAGACAGGAAGACCCAGTCTACTCATCATCACTCATCCACAGGAAGACCCAGTCTACTCATCATCACTCACCCCCAGGAAGATGAAGACCCAGTCTAATCATCATCACTCATCCCCAGGAAGACCTAGTCTACTCATTCCCAGGAAGACCCAGTCTACTCATCATCACTCATCCCCAGGAAGACAGGAAGACCCAGTCTATTCATCATCAATCATCCCCAGTCTACTCGTCATCACTCAACCCCAGGAAGACCCAGTCTATGCGTCATCACTCATCACATCACATCACATAAGGCTATAGGCTATAAGCCTTTTGCCCTCATCAGTGGTGATTTTTGTATCAAATATCAATTGTTTTTTAAACATTTTATTTGACCGTGGATTTATTTTGGCTTGAGTGTATACTAACACTTAGCTTTGTTTTTTATATACATCCAAATTTGTAGAAAAAGTATATTTTGCCAATCCGATTTTTAAAGGCCACCAGTCCCTGGTTCGGGCTTCTGGGTGACGAGCTTGTGGAAGCAAAGAGGGAGCGGAGACGTACGGAGGACCAGTGGAGACGAGCGGAGGAGCAGGGAAAGGGTGGACTGACTGTTCTCAAACAAATCCACACTAAAGCTAAGAACTTTGTTTCTTTTCTTGTTGGCAAAGCTAAGACTCTTTTTTACACTAGCAAGATCTCTGAGGCCAAATCCAGCAAATAACTATCGTATTACTAACAGCCTGTCTGCTCGCACAAAATCTTCCCAACTGCCCACTATCTATCCTCCTTCCACTCTGCCTAACATATTTTCTGATTTCTTTTGCAAGAAAGTTGAAACAATCAGAAATGAACTTGATTAAACAGCTGACAGATTCTCAACCACTAGGCAAACCTTTCACTGGCAGTTCACTCTCTCACTTCTCTCCTGTCACCGAAGAAGATGTGTTAAAGATTTTGAATAAGTCTGCACCCAAAACATGTGACCTTGACCCCATTCCTGCGTCTCAGCTGTATGAATGTTTGGATGTTGTATTACCTGTACTAACCAAAATAATCAATGATTCACTGTCTTCTGGTCTCTTTCCTGATGTCTACAAAACTGCTATTGTCAAACCTGTACTAAAAAAGCCCTCACTAGACCACAATAATTTATTTCAGACCTGTCTCAAATTTATCTTGTTTGTCAAAGATCATAGAACAGATTGTTCTATCACAGCTTTCCGACCATCTCAATTCTAATGATTTATTCAATCCTTTTCAGTCAGCTTACAGACCAGGTCACAGTACTGAAACTGCTTTAGTAAAGGTTGTTAATGATTTTCTTCTTTCTCTTGATGAAGGAAAACTCAGTTCTGATTCTTTTGGACCTTTCAGCAGCGTTTGATACCATTGACCACAACACTCTTCTTTCTCGTTTGGAATCTGTCTTCGGCATCAGTGGTACAGTTCTCCAGTGGTTCACCTCTTATCTTTCTAAGCATACCCAGATTGTTTCCATTCAGGACACCAACTCTGCCCCAGCCTCTGTTTCCTGTGGTGTGCCACAGGGATCAGTCCTGGGACCTGTTCTATTTGTTCTCTACACTTTTCCTTTTTCAGACATCATGTCCCAGCATTCAGTTCTCTTTAAATTTGTTATTCTATTAGTAAAGAATGAATGAAACTGTCTGGTGTTGATTAGTGTTTGGGTTAGATTAAAATTGTGTCCCTGAGTAGTATTATGACTAGATAAGTGAAAAAGAGGTGCAGTAGTTGAGGAATCATGCAAACCATGCACAATTTTATAAACCTCTATTATTATGTCTACTCATCCCCAGGAAGATGAAGAACCAGTCTACTCATCATCACTCATCCCCCAGAAGACAGGAGGACCAGTCTACTCATCATCACTCATCCCCCGGAAGACAGGAGGACCCAGTCTACTCATCATCACTCATCCCCCAGAAGACAGGAGGACCAGTCTACTCATCATCACTCATCCCCCAGAAGACAGGAGGACCCAGTCTACTCATCATCACTCATCCCCAGGAAGACATCACTCATCCCCAGTCTACTCATCATCACTCATCCCCAGTCTACTCATCATCACCCATCCCCAGGAAGACAGGAAGACCCAGTCTTCAGGAACTTTTACTTTAGTCCAAGAGCACACAAAACTCGGCTTCCTACAAAGTTCCCACATACCCACCCCAACCCCACCCCTTTTTTCAGCATGTGGTATTTAAAACCCTTTCGCCACCAGTCATGTTTTAATCAAAACAATACCATTAAACTGAACAGGGAAGAAATAAAAATTATCTGCAGTACATGTATTGGGAATTTATCTGTGAAATGTATAACATTAGACCTATCCTTACCTCCCAAAATTAAGAAAATAGGGTCTTCAGATAACAAGCCCTGATTTGATGCCTTTTAGTGACATGGGTATGAAACCATTGTGGTGCATAAATGCGACATTGGCAGTGAAAGGGTTAATGTCACATACTCTGATCTCTGTGTATCTCATGCTGCTCATTTCTAGAGCAATTATGCTGCCAGCGCAGTGCCACCCATTTTGTGTGTGTGCGGAGGGGCAGATTTGACAAACTTAGATATCAATTTGGTTCATACAGGCATGAATAAATTTTAAAATGAAAAAAAATATTAATAAAGTTTTAGCATGGCCCCTGAATCATCCATCAGTATAAACATTTTCAGGTCTATGTTTCCTCATTAATGTAAACTTTCAGTGCTGATGAGACGTTAGCACAAAAAAACTCAACAAACACAGTATTATAGTCTTTAAGAAAACCACTTTGTTTTCATTATACATGTATCAATTATCTATTCTTGAACAGGCATATTAAACTGGTCTTTGTGTGAAATACAGTAGACGTTCTGTACATAATCCTATCAATTTGAAATATCTTTATTACATCTTGTCAGTCTTATTAATATCAGTTTTATAAATATTGAAACTGCATTTTCAGTTAAAAAACAACATTTAATAACACAGCAAAAGGTTTAAAAAGAACAAAGTTTAATACAGCATTTGTAACTGTGTAGAGCTCAATGCTAAACACAATCATGAGTTTTGCACCTGTGTAATATTCTCTGAGTAAAGTCCAATGTCATGTTTTTAGATACAGATGAACAACGATCAATATTTTTACATTTTTAAACATCTTTTCAAAATGTCCAGGTTTTGATGACTATATATTCCACAGATTCAGAATGCAGGACGAAATAGACTGAAAGAGTGAACTTGATAGTTTCAGTCAGAAAGTGTTTGTTGATGCCTAGATGCCACTGTGCTGTGCTCCTTGTGTCCGATTATATCAGTAATTCCCAGACAAGTTGAGAAGAAATGGTTGACAAGGCAACTGTTATCACACATTACGATGCCTAAATCAACTGTGAAGGCTCACTGTTCAGCAGCTATCCTGTTGATTCGTGCCTGGTGTTGTGCAACAAGAGCTGCCTTGTCAACAGGTGGTGCTGTCCTGCTCAAGGGCTGTGGTAGCGACAGCCGGTAGTCCTGATGGGCGTCCCTTGCCCTCTTGTAGCTGGGGTAACTCTGCCGAAGATGTTTCACGGCCTTAAACAGATCGTTTATGTAGTCTGCAACACACATAGATGTATTTCTATAGCTCATATGCACAATAGCGCTACTGGCAAATAATGCCTATGATTACACATTTAAGAACAAAAGAAAGACAAGTTAATATTCAAAAATTGCTTATTAAAGTAATCGGAAATACTTAAGACATTATTCTTTAACACTCCCAGGCCATAATGGGTGAGGCATGTACATGTGTTTAGTTTCCATTTTCCACTTGTTTTCCTGCTGCATGCAGCCAACCTATTCTGATTTTGTAAGAGCTCAAAGGAGAAAATTAATCAGAAGATTTTTTTTTAAATAAGTCAGGAAAATTGGGCCAATTAGTCAGAAAAAATAGTAGCTGATAAAATGAAAAAGGCAGAGTCCAAGAGGAAGTTGCTATGACAGAACTGCCAGAAGGTGGGGAAACTATTCACACTGACCCTTCCTTTCACCCACAAATTCCCACTACCCACCCGCCCTCCACAGTATCTCCATTGGGAAATAGTTTAAACAGACAGAAGGAAATGAAAGGAGGAAATAGACGAGTCAGAGGAAAGACAAGGGGAATGACAGAAAAAACCCTGACAGGGTGGCATAATTATATTCATGTTTTTTAAATATTCATATTTACCTTACATAAATAAAAAGAACATGAGGTTTAGGGATGGAAAAAGTAACAGTGAGACAGGTAATAAAACGACTAATCTTTATAAATAAATCATACTTCTTGTTTGTTTCTCTTTCACTGGTTTGGGGACTGCAGCCCCTTTTGCAGCCTTTGGTCTGCAGATTCTCCACTGGAGCTCACCCTCCTCGGTAATGGCCTGTTGGCGCCCTGCATTAGCATTGAAATGCAATGCAGCAAGGAGCAGCCTGTAGAACACAACAAATACTTGTAGAGTCCACCGACTGGAAAAGACAGCTAGGTGAACAAACATAAACAAAAATAAATTCTAGTAGAAATAAATACAGGTGAAGGACCGCTAAGTAAACTTACAAATAAAAAAATTAAAAACATATTTGACAACCTTAAAAACCACGAAATATGAGCTGTTCCATTCTGTCAACGTAAATTTAACATTGATTTAAAGGAGTACTTTACTAACGAACATGAATGTACTTCGATAAACAAGACTAAGATCCTCCATTTTAAATTTGTCCACAATATCTACCCAACTAACATCTTATTAAACAAAATGGGGCTAAGTGCCACAAATAAAATAGACTTTATAGAACATGCCTTTTATCAATGCTGTCTAAAAACATTCAGGAACTCAGTTAAGCAACTGATCATAACAGAACATCATATCCAAATTGAAATAAATGAAAAAATTGCTTTATTTGGAGTAACACAAACTGATGTTCAGAATCCACTGGTGAGGAAGGAAGTTAACCTTTTACTGCTAATTGCCAAGTTAGCCATATCCAAATACAAATATGGTTTCTGCAAGAACCTAGATATAATATTCGAAACAGAGTTGAAGATGAAGAAAATGGCGGACTAAACACAAGAAAATAAAATTGTTTGATACCAAATATCCGAATAATTGAATGGAGGACTATGCTTTGCGTTTTTGGGTTCCTCAAGCTGTGGCCACATAGATGACATTATAAATCCTGATCTCCTTAAAATATAAAATAATATTAAATAATAATTGGTAGAAATATGCGCCCCAAAACACTATTGCTGGCATCATCATTGTTGACTCCAACTAATGTACAGTGGCTTTAAAAATGTTT
>CM065695.1:27883785-27886500 GCA_017654935.2 Phymorhynchus buccinoides | reverse complement strand
ACCTGACGAGCAAGACCAGAACTTGAAACAGCTAAGTCCACCTGACTGCGCCAATCATTTGAACTTTCCTACGGACACCGAAGATAATTAGTAACCCTTCCGGCATGGGGCGAACCTTATAGAAAGACAAAAGTCTTGTGAATCCTTTCGGATTTCATTGTGTTTTTATCCATATTTTGTTTTGGCGCCATTGAGCTGCTTTATTATTATTGTTGCATAATCTTATGCAGATTTTGGGAGTAAATAAAATACAAGTGTCAAATAATCCTGAACCCTTTGGTCAGACTGATGAGAGTGGGAGTCTTGTAATTTCATGTAAAACCCTATTTCTCTCTGTCTGCCATTTAGAGCAATTCAACCACTTGTATTTCTTACAACCATCTGACGAGCCAGAACCCGGGCACAAATATAAATTTATTAGATGAAAAGGGGCCGGGAAAGTTGCTCATCTCCCATACCCTAGAGAAGTGGGCTAAAGGCAAATTTTCTAAAGTCTTCCCTAGAGACTTGGCCTTTTAACCCATTACCTCGTCACAGGGGTGTTCTCCAAGGCAATACACTCAGCCCAACCCTATTTAACATATTTATAAATGACATAGTAGAGTACCTCAAGGGTAATGACTCACCAACCATCCCAAATAGGACTGAAACAGAAATCCCATGTCTACTATATGCAGATGATCTAGCAATTCTGTCCACGACAAAACAGGCCCTCCAACATAAACTAAATAATTTACACAAAATTAATATTGTCTAGACTGGGGAATGAAAATCAATTTAGACAAAACGAAAGTTGTCATATTTACCAAGACCGACTCGAAGATACCCATTTACTTCAAATGTGGTGATAATGTTATTGAGACAGCTGATCAATATAAATATCTAGGAGTGGTATTTCATAAAAGGGGCCACTTCAAGGAGGCACAGGACCACCTTGCAAAACAAGGCAACAAAGCTGCTCATTCTCTGAAGAGAGCCTTTTATGGTCAAAACATTAGCTTGTCGACAGTGACAACACTGTATGATGCACTAGTTTCCCCAATCGTAACCTACGGCGCAGAAGTATGGTTTCCACTATCCTACCAATACTTAAATGAAGAGAATCGAGATCCCAAAGTCAACCATTTATTTCAAACCAGTTTAACAAATTCGTTCCCGCTGGAAAAGGTACACATCAAATTTTGCAGACAAATTCTAGGCGTTCATAAAAAAGCAATGGCACTCCCAGTACTTGGTGAACTGGGTAGATTTCCAATAACTCTTAAAGTTATTCTACAAACAATCTCCTTTTGGTTTCATATTCTGGAGTCAGATAACTCTTATCAACAGGAAATCTACCAAACAAACATCAGAATAGACCACTCAAATGACAGGTGGACACACTTTATTAGACACTCCTTGTCACTCATAGGATTAGACCACGTTTGGGAAAATCAGGGAACATTTAGCTTACACAGACTCAAACATGCCATTAATAACAAATTTAAATCACTTTATGAAAACTTCTGGAGGAAACAAAAGAATGATAATCTGTCTAAACTCCAATTCTATAAAACAGTTACCAATGTTTACAAACAGGCACCATATTTTGATCAAAGCATGGATATAAATTTTAGAACTGCCTCAACAAAATTGCGAATCAGCGCACATGATTTAGCCATTGAGAGAGGTCGCTATACGAACACGCAAAGAGAGGATAGATTATGCCCCACATGCAGCGCGGTAGAAGACGAGCTACACTTCCTGAATAACTGTTCATTATACGACAATCAACGCACTACACTAAGGAAACGGTTGGCCGAAATGGGTAAACCTATAAACATATGCAGGGCACCAATATCCGAACTCCTTGTAATTGAAGACCTCCAACCCGTACTTGCTCAACACATACATTTGTGCTTCACTACTAGAAAACATAACCTGAAATGCGGCGAATAAAATTGGATCCTTTTATTTTGTAAAGGCTGTGCTCAGGGAGTCCATGCACAGATTTATTGCTTATTTGTACATTTATTTCTTATTTTGTTTATAATAACAACATGAAATATAATCGATAAAAAGGTGTATGATGTTATGACAATTATAAAATCGTTAACATTCTGTTTTTGTTGCTGTTGAATGGTTTGATATTTCAAACAAATACTGATGACGATTATGTTTACAACTCTCTCAGGCATAGCCCTCAAGTACCGAGACGAATGTTGATGATGATGTTCATGGTGTCCTGTCGGAGGTCACTTACCCTTTATCGGAGTAATCAAACTGATAATAGGGTAAAACATGTGAGTGGTGACGATGTTCGGGATAAATAAGTTGTTAAAAGTTGATATAACAATTTTACTATAGTGAAACAACCATACAGTAACCATATGGTGCCAAATTCTATGAATATTTCCTAACCATTTGTGTCCCACAAAACCTCTGGTTTTCTTACGACAATAAAAAAATTGTTCTTGTTCTTGTTCTTGTTGTTCTTGTTCTTCAGTGCTAAAAGTGCGGAGGTGGGTGGGTGCGCGGCTGACGGGATGTTTGGTATAGTTACTCTTCCCTACTAACTAACTGTAATCATGAAAAGCCGTGGTGTGGGTGTGTGTGTGTGTGTGTGGTGGGGGGGGGGGGGTATGGTGCAACACTCGACTAAAAAACAAAACAAGAAAGATAAGAGGAAGAGGACGCCGACTAAGGAACTGTGCTAGGATATTTTCTTCTTCTTCT
>CM065695.1:27878785-27881285 GCA_017654935.2 Phymorhynchus buccinoides | reverse complement strand
CATGAGGAGTGTCCAAAACTCATTTGGCAAATCAAAGTTCAGTAGCGGTGTCAGTGTTTCCTCCCTGTGCCTGGATGATTGCTTCAACCCTGCTTATAACGGAATAATGGTAGCCTTGTAATAGCTAAGGGGTGCTTAACTTTTTTTCTTTGTGCATAGTGCTTAAAAGTGAAGCTTTTGTAGGTATAGTGACATTTGTTTTGGTGGGTTTTTTTTTATTGTTATGTTTGCATGTTTTTCTTGCTTTATGTTTTAATTTCTTTTTAAGTTTGCATGCTTTTCTAGTTTCGGTTTTATATATCATGAGCACAGAAGGTAACACTCAGGCCCTTTACCCAAATGTTTTTGTTTGTGGCTCAAGCCACAAACCTATAACTCACTTTGTCGGTCGGTCGGTCTGTCGGTCGGTCTGTCGGTCCAAAATTGTCGCACATTTTGACAAAATTGTCGCACTTCAAATCGAGGCTACACTTCTGGCCGCTCTTAAAATGATGTATTTTAAAAGCGTACAAAATAATAAACATATGTAACACAGACACTACAACAGACACGACTTTTGGAAGAGCTTCTAAGTTAGCATGATGCTAAGTCTCATGCTATCTCAACGTGAATACAGGCCCTGGTTTACAGATTAAAATTATTGAAAAGCCAGGGGAGGTAACTCATGATTGGAGTGGTAAAAATAGACCGCGTGCCACAAACTATTGCGATTTCGCGCTTGTTTTATCATTGGTTGACATTAAGCCTGTAGAAAGGGCCAGTAGTAAATGAGAGCTGTACTATACATGATATTATACAGTATTGGAATATCCTGGCGCAGTTCAGTATTGGAACATCATGGTACAGCTTAGTCTTTCGTGGAAGTCTATGACTCTCTAACTAGGGGGGGGGGGGGGGGGGGGGGGGGGGGGGGGGGGGGGGGGGGGGGGGGGGGGGGGAGGGGCATTTTGCACCGGCTCTAGTGCTGCAGCCAGTGGGATTGGTTGGCCTTTGGGGGCCTTCCCCAGCGCCAACTGTCGTCCTCAAATCCCTTTGGCCGAGAGAGTGGGGATGCATTCTGGGCAAGGCTTCTCAATTATAAACCAATTTTAGCCCAGCCTGTCGGAATAGCAGCTGTCCTCTCTGCTATCTGGCAGTCATTGTCAGAAACGACAGACAGGCAACAACAGAAGGTTAAAAACAACCCTGTCAAAGGCTTGTCTTGTTGCGCTGGCAAAAATGTGGAAAAATGTAGGTGCACGTAGGTTAGCGTATTGACCTTGACCCAAACCCCTCATTTCCATAGCTGACCGAGGCATTTTTCTTCTCAGATTTCACTGTGCCGTTTCTATTCCGTGGGGGTGGTTGTGTTGTCCCCCCCCCCCCCCCCCCTTGGATGAGGTGGTCGTGTACTGACCATGGCAGCCTCCTCCATCCAACAGATAGGGGGAGTGTATGTGTGTGTGTATGTGTGGGGTGGTGGGGGTGGGGGTGGGGTGGTTGTTGTCCCCCCCCCCCCTTGGATGAGGTGGTTGTGTACTGACCATGGCAGCCTCCTCCATCCAACAGATAGGGGGAGTGTATGTGTGTGTGTATGTGTGGGGTGGGTGGGGGTGGGGGTGGGGGTGGTTGTTGTTCCCCCCCCCCCTTGGATGAGGTGGTTGTGTACTGACCATGGCAGCCTCCTCCATCCAACAGATAGGGGGAGTGTATGTGTGTGTGTATGTTGTGGGGTGGTGGGGGTGGGGGTGGGGGTGGTTGTTGTTCCCCCCCCCCCCCTTGGATGAGGTGGTTGTGTACTGACCATGGCAGCCTCCTCCATCCAACAGATAGGGGGAGTGTATGTGTGTGTGTATGTGTGTATCCGTGTGGGGTGGTGGGGTGGGGGTGGTTGTTGCCCCCCCTTGGATGAGGGTGGTTGTGTACTGACCATGGCAGCCTCCTCCATCCAACAGATAGGGGGAGTGTATGTGTGTATGTGTGTGTGTATCCGTGTGGGGTGGTGGGGGTGGGGGTAGTTGTTGCCCCCCCCCCCCTTGGATGAGGTGGTTGTGTACTGACCATGGCAGCCTCCTCCATCCAACAGATAGGGGGAGTGTATGTGTGTGTGTATGTTGTGTATCCGTGTGGGGTGGTGGGGGTGGGGTGGATGTTGTCCCCCCCCCCCCCCTTGGATGAGGTGGGTTGTGTAATGACCATGGCAGCCTCCTTCATCCAGATAGGGGGAGTGTGTGTGTGTATGTGTGTGTGTGGTGTGTGTGTGTGTGTGTGTGTGTGTGTGTGTGTGTGTGTGTGTGTGTGTGTGTGTGTGTGTGTGTGTGTATGTGTGTGTGTGTCCTGTGTGTGTGGGGGTGGGGGAATAGCGAGAGAGTGAGAGAGAGAGAGTTGAGGAGAGAGATAGCGAGACGTGAGAGAGAGAGGGAGAGAGAGAGAGTGAGAGAGAGAGAGAGAGAGGAGAGAGAGAGAGAGAGAGAGAGAGAGAGAGAGAGAGAGGAGAGAGAGAGAGAGAGAGAGAGAGAGA
>CM065695.1:27873785-27876285 GCA_017654935.2 Phymorhynchus buccinoides | reverse complement strand
AAGCACAGAACTTCCACGATGAAAATCCGCTTAAAATCCTCCAGTCTGAAACAGACACATATGAGACATTGGTAAATATAAAGATGGTGGCAACGATCCTTGAGGCAATGCCCGGAGGCAGTGCAACTCCAGGAAAGTCCCGAATTTCTAACGATACGGATGTATAATGTAATGTAATTAAAATAAACACAAAGAAAACACATGGAGGCAATCCCCGGAGGCAGTGCAACTCCAGGAAAGTCCCGAATTTATGACGATACAGATGCATAATGTAATGTAAATTATTAAAACCACACCCCAAAACACACCGAACTTTCAGATGAAAATGATGTTTTACGTCCTCTCGGTCATCATAGACACATATGGGACATTTGTACATACAAAGATGGTGGGAACAATACTGGCTGCAACGACCGGAGGCAGTGCAACACCAGTAAAGTCCCGAGTTTGGGACAATATAGATAGGTGTAGCGGTAACCACGCCTCGGTTAAACCTCATCGGCTATGGTACCGCCACATACGTATCACATCATGCCGCACATCGAACTTCCAGGAGGTGGGGAAACTATTTATGCGAAAGACCACACGGTATGCCCACGGAGAGGGGTGGTGGGAGGGGGGGGGGGGGGGGGGTGTTTTTCGACTAAATTTCACGATTCAGTTACTTTGAGGGAATATTAAAAAAACAAACAAATAAGTAAAGATAGGGAGCTGTCTGTCCATACACACACACGCGCGTAAGCACCCCTCCCCCCCCCCCCCCCCCCTGTCAAAATACCTATGGTACCTGTTGACCTAGCTAAATAACTATCAGAGAGAACCTATCAGTCGGACCCAAGATCTTCTTCCCTAAAAGTTGAGGCTCAATTTACATTAGTTAATTTGTCTTCTCCCTACACGCTACACTACAACAGAGCAAGCAAGTGGGGGCAGTTTGGGTAACCAAGCTAGGAGCTGGGTTTTTTGTTTGTTCTACCAAATGTCATGAAAACTACGCTGGAGAAATTAAAAGAAAACACAATAACGAACAAAATGTCCCCATCCACGGCAATGCCACTCCCACCCGTTCTACACCAAAATGAGAGAGAGAGAGAGAGAGAGAGAGAGAGAGAGAGAGAGAGAGAGAGAGAGAGAGAGAGAGAGAGAGAGAGAGAGAGAGAGAGAGAGAGACAGAGACAGAGACAGAGACAGAGACAGAGACAGACAGAGACAGAGACAGAGACAGAGAGACAGACAGACAGACGGACAGGCCGGACCTGTGGTGAAAAGAGGGGAGGTTTACAAATAGATTTTAGGGGGCAAGCCCCCTGGCGGAGTGAAGGGGCAGAGCCCCTTGTGGGGGTCTGGAGGAAACGCCCCCTGAAGCTGAAGACATGGAAGTATCTGAAAAGGCAAAGAAAGCTTCTCCCGGAGCAATTAGGAGATTTTTGCGCAGTACATCAGCCTGAAAACAATTTCATTTTCTGCAGAAATCTGTGATTTCTATTACCATGCCTGACAAATAAGTGCGGCCTCTTGTGAGATCCAGGGGCAGCACACTATAAGCCGACACCGCTGACAACCGCACTTATCAGTAATCACTAGTTTTAAAATTGGTATATTTTAAATATATTTTAACAACAAATTATGCTTTTAACAATTCATGTACATAACTTTGAAATAAAATTTGAAACGCAGGGTCCACTTAAATAGAATATAAGGAACAGGGGGAGGATAGCCTTTGTTCATAACTTTTTCTGCCCGGACTCGGCCAAAATATGTTAGTGCTTTTTAGAGTCCGTGGTTGTTTTTTGTTTGTATATTTTGATCGATTTAGGGACCCTCGTTTCTCCTATCCTGTAAAAGTTTTGTGAAAACATTCGATGTCAAATCTAAAACACCCCTTTTTAACTCTGTACAAATAGTTTTCCACTTTGAGTGTAGATCTTTTAAACAAGATTTTTGACAAATAAAAGTTAATAAACAAATAACGTGTAAATATTTTTTTCTCGTTAGACCTTCATTAGAATTTCAAAACTTTCATTAAATTTGTTCTTTTAAAAGCAAAGTGGTCCTGAAATTTTAATCATTTGCTCTCGCCGGGAGGGGTACAGCTAAAAGTTTTATTTTAATCAAACATTTTATATCAAAAGTAATTTTTTACAATATATAGTAGTCTCGTACGAGCCATGGCTCCTAAAAATTAAACTTGACCTTTATTCAAGATAAAACATTTATAAAAAAAAAAAAAAAAATCTAAAGCAGATAGAAATTTCTTTTTCTCTTTCCCTCTCCCCCTCTCCCATTATCTAAAAGTATAAAGTAGTGTCCCTTTGGCGGGGAGGACGTAAAGCATAATATAACAATAACAACCGCACACACGCACACGCACACGCACACGCACACACACACACACACATAGAGGCAATAAAGAAGAACATGAAATATGAAGAGTTCACAAAATGCAAGGGAAAAAATGAAATAACTGGCCAAAGAAAATTGGTCACATGGGAAAAAATCA
>CM065695.1:27856285-27868785 GCA_017654935.2 Phymorhynchus buccinoides | reverse complement strand
GCGAGTACTGGTTTAAAAAAAACACCGGTTCGGTAAAACCGGTTTGAAGATGAAAAACTGGTTTTAAGCCGGTTCGAATTTTTGAACCGGTTCTCAACTCTAGTGCACACAGTGTAGATGTGTTACACATTGTGGCGGTACCATAGCCGATGAGGTTTATCCGAGGCGTGGTTACCGCTGCACATATCTATATTGTTAAAAACTCGGGACTTTACTGGTGTTGCACTGCCTCCGGGCATTGCAGCCAGTATTGTTCCCACCATCTTTGTATTTACAAATGTCCCATATGTGTCTATGACCGAGAGGACGTAAAACACCATTTTTCATTCGTGCACACAGTGTAAAGACTGGGCCCATGTGGAATGTGTGGGCCTTGGGAAAAGCCCAGTCTACATTTGTGACTGACACAGACTCTATGTACATCCAGTCATGACCCCATGAACACCAACATCAGTTGTTGTTTTTTTCTTTCATTCTAATTATGCAGTGCAAAATATGCACTTAAGTTTTTGTTTCATTGGCTGATAATCAACCCCACTGGACCGGGTGCCATATAAGACTTTCTGTATTCGCTTTTCCATTTTTTGTTCTAGTCATACAGTGCCAAATTCATGCAAAAGATTTGGGTTTCTTTTCTGTTTGCATTTTGTTATCACATATATTTTTATGAAAGGGAAATGTTCTTTTACTTCCCGGTCATGCTTTACAGGAATGTTGTGTCAGGAATGTCTGTTATTTTCTAGTCATGCTTTACAGGAATGTTGTGTCAGGAATGTCTGTTGTTTTCTAGTCATGCTTAACAGGAATGTTGTGTCAGGAATGTCTGTTACTTCCTAGTCATGCTTTACAGGAATGTTGTGTCAGGAATGTCTGTTACTTCCTAGTCATACTTAACAGGAATGTTGTGTCAGGAATGTCTGTTATTTTCTAGTCATGCTTTACAGGAATGTTGTGTCAGGAATGTCTGTTGTTTTCTAGTCATGCTTAACAGGAATGTTGTGTCAGGAATGTCTGTTACTTCCTAGTCATACTTAACAGGAATGTTGTGTCAGGAATGTCTGTTATTTCCTAGTCATACTTAACAGGAATGTTGTGTCAGGAATGTCTGTTACTTCCTAGTCATACTTAACAGGAATGTGGTGTCAGGAATGTCTGTTATTTCCTAGTCATGCTTAACAGGAATGCAGTATGATTCGGGTTTTTTTCTTCTTCAGTTTTTACTGTGCCCTCTGAAGGAATGCCAAACATTAGTATATCCTGTGCTAAGTTTTGGCTATGTTATCAACTGAAAGTTTGCTTTATTTATGTTTTCTGACATTACAATGCGCAAGCACTGCACTGCTAAGTGTTCTTTTGAATCCTTTTTTGGCATACTGAAAATGAGGGGCCAACCTGCCCCATACCCAGGGCCAACTTACCTCGATATGGGGCAGGTTGGCCCTTGTGTCACTAGGTCAGCTCGGGGCCAAACTGTAAAGAATGCTACAATAGTTTTGCCATCCATTGATATCACAAATTTAAGCACGATATTGACCTTCATTTTAAACCATAAATGGTTCCTCTATCTCTGTTAAGATATTATTATTATACCCTGCTTTGAGTGCAAAAGGGGGCCGACTAGCCCCGGTCCCCCCTAGTGGTCACAGCTATGTAGCTGTGTCCAGGTTACATCCCGATTAATACTAGTCACAACTGTATAACTTTGTCCAGGGTACATCCCCACTAATACTGGTCATATTGTGCCCAGGGTACATCCCCACTAATACTGGTCATATTGTGCCCAGGGTACATCCCCACTAATACTAGTCATATTGTGCCCAGGGTACATCCCACTAATACTGGTCATATTGTGCCCATGGTACATCCCCACTAATACTAGTCATATTGTGCCCAGGGTACATCCCCACTAAACTAGTCATATTGTGCGTGTGAGTGTGAAAATGATGTTTTACGTCCTCTCGGTCATAGACACATATGGGACATTTGTAAATACAAAGATGTTGGGAACAATACTGGCTGCAATGCCGGAGGCAGTGCAACACCAGTAAAGTCCCGAGGTTTTAACAATATAGATAGGTATGGCGGTAACCATGCCTCGGCTAAACCTCATCGGCTATGGTACCGCCACAAGACTATGTAAACGCTCTGAAGTCATATTGTGCCAAGGGTACATCCCCACTAATACTGGTCATATTGTGCCCAGGGTACATCCCCATTTATACTGGCCATAGCTATATGCACAGAGCACAGAGTACACCCCCACTAATGCTAGTCATGGCTACATAATGGTACCTAGGATACATCCCCATTAATACCAGTCATAGTTACATACCTATGCCCAGGATACACCCGTACTAATACTGATCATAGCTGCATAACTGCCAAGGGCACATCCCCGCCAATACTAGTCATACTGTTCCAAGGGTACGTTCCCACCAGTACTGGTAAATATATGGGTTTTTTCATTAACGCACATACTATTGTTATTTTTGTTATTATTTTAATTTTATTTTATTATATTATACAGACAGAGAAAGCAGTTAATTGTCATCATTCCAAATTGAATAGGGCATTTGCCACGAGTGTTCATTCTCTATGCTAGACTAATAATTTGCCCGCACTCGTTCTGCCCGAGTTACGCTGACCTTTCTAATTCAACTCTCTAAATTCAACTCAGTGAATTTCAATGTCGTCAACACGTGGCAAATGCCCTATTCATTCATCCAGTTGATAAAACTGGGTCTAAGTCGCGGGAAAATAACCCTGGTGAGATAAACGGTGTAAGCAAAGAAGAAGGGGCGGGAAGGAAACTCTCACATGCCCTTCTTCCTAAAAAATAATTATTTTCTACAGTTTGTTATAGTTTGAAAGTAAACATAATAATTGGAGAGAGACGGAAAGAGCATGGACATTACGTTAAGTATACACTTAAGTTAACACTGGCGAAAATAGTGTTTTACGTCCTCTTGGTCTGAATCAGACACATATGGGACATTTGTAAATACAAATATATGGTGGGAGCAATACTGGAGGCAATGCCCGGAGGCAGTACGAAGCCAATAAAGTCCCGATTTTTTAAATTAATACAGATAGCTGTAGCGGTGACCACGCATCGGTTAAACCTCATCGGCTATGGCACCGCCACAAAAGTATACATAATAACTGACTTAAGTTAACACTACATTAAATATAGCATCAAGTAATCTTGCCCCTACTTGTACTTGTCATACTTGTCATAATTATCGTCATTTGTACTTTTTTTCTCTCCTTCTTCTGTATCTATTTGTTTGATTGGTTGTTCATGAATATGTCTATGAATTTGTTTGTTCTCTTTTACTTAGTATTCCCACGTTGTTATGCTTCTGTTTCTTTTCCCTTTCTTTCATCATTTACCCAGTGTACTAATTTCACTAGTTGCAGCCAATACTGTGTACTTCAAATGTTTTGAGCACCTAGTATAAGCTTTAAGCTTGTTGTGCTCTGTGCTCCTTATTCTGATGCTGCTTTGTCATGTGATTGTTCATGAATAAATTTGCTTAAACCAAATAATTATAGCATCCATGGAAAGAGACAGAGAGGCAAACAGACATACACACAGACGAAGACAGACAGGGTCTCAGGTTGCCATAGTTACCTGTTTCATAAAACCAGCAAACTTGCATTCGAAGGTCAGACATACACACAGACGAAGACAGAGACAGGGTCTCAGGTTGCCATAGTTACCTGTTTCATAAAACAAAGCAAACTTGCATTCGAAGGTCAGACATACACACAGACGAAGACAGAGACAGGGTCTCAGGTTGCCATAGTTACCTGTTTCATAAAACCAGCAAACTTGCATTCGAAGTTCGAAGGTCAGACATACACACAGACGAAGACAGAGACAGGGTCTCAGGTTGCCATAGTTACCTGTTTCATAAAACCAGCAAACTTGCATTCGAAGGTCAGACATACACACAGACGAAGACAGAGACAGGGTCTCAGGTTGCCATAGTTACCTGTTTCATAAAACAAGCAAACTTGCATTCGAAGGTCAAACTTTCATTTTGTTTTGTTTTGCCCGTTTCATGAAACAAGTAGATCATTTTTGCTTGTTTCACGAAACAGGCAATTTTACAAATTTAGCATAACACATACAAGTTTTTAAAACAGTGCTCTGTTACTTATAGTCACGTTTACACATAGTACATAAAATAAGCTCTAGAGTGAAAAGGTCATGAAAATAAAACCTTTTCAAACCAGCGCAAACAAGCTTCATAAAAACGACATAAATGCATAGCGTTTTTCACGCTCTAGTCTTATTGTGTTAAAACAAAATGACCCCTCTTTTGATATAGCATGTTCGCAACCTTGGCGTTTTCTTGGATGAAGACCTTTTTATTAGAGGTGGGGGGAAAAACCGGTTTGAACCGAAAAACCGGTGCTAAACTTTCGCGGTTCAAAAAACCGGTTGGAGTTGCTGTGAACCGGTTTTTTAATTGCAAACTGAAAGTAAGTTTTTCTGAAATTTTCTTTATTTCATGAGATAATTGGGGTGGGCTTCTTACCCGCCCATGCGCTTTTTACCCCGTCTTCCCCTATGAGTGTATGTGTGCGCAGGACAGATTGTATTTTCGGATAGAGGGCGGGGGGAATTATGTGTATGTGAGTGTGAGTACACGTGAGTGTTTGTGTATGTGAGTGCGCGTGTGTTTGTGCATGCTCGCGTTTTTGTACAAACTAGTGTATGTTTGAGTAAGTGTGTGCGTTTCAGTGAGAATGTGTCATAAAATGATGTGTGTTTGATGAAAATGTGTGTGTAGGTCTGTGTGTGTTTGTCTGTGTGCAAGAACGCGTTTACTCACGTGACTGCACGTACGTACGTACGTACGTACGTGTGTGTGTGTGTGTGTGTGTGTGTGTGTGTGTGTGTGTGTGTGTGTGTGTGTGTGCCGCGCGCGTGTGTGTGTGTGTGTGTGTGTCGCGCGTGTGTGAGTGTTTTAATACTGACTGTGTTAATACTGACTTGTGAAGCGCTTTGTGCTCGATTAAAAAGCGCTATAGAAGTATTCGCTTATTATTTATTATTAGGAAAACCACACCATACTACGCTTTTTCCCCCAGCGGTCAAGCTAAAGCTTCCTGTACGTCATCAGTCAGCTGACCACGAACGCGCCAACCTTCAACGCGCCAGGGAACTTGCCAGAACGTTCCGCGGAGCTTCAACGAGTAAACCCACTTTCTTCCTTTTGAGCGATTGGACCTCAAATCTCATACACCATCACCATCTTCGACGGGCAAACAGCAGTGTTTCAGCAAGACTACTTCGTGAGTTAATTAACTTTAATTTCGTTTTCTTTGTCACTGTTTTTGGTGTTTTTTTGCTATTGTGGGGGTTGTGGGGGTTGGGGGGGGGGGGGGGGTTGGGGGGGTTGGGGTGGTGGCTGTTGAAGGGAGGTGGGTGTTGGTGTGTTGTGTTATGATTATATGCAATGCATTCTCTAATATGTATTCATTTTCATAGAGATGTATGGTGAGGATTCGTGGGCCAGTTTGTTAGAAATGTTTGTACGAATGGTGAGTGAAAAGCGCATTGAGTTGTTTTGCAAGATTATGCGCTATATAAGCATTATTAATTATCATTATTATTATTATTAATTTGTTGTTTGTTTTTTATGTTGTTGTTCCCCCCCCCCCTTTCATAGACATAAAGTCATATGCATAGTTACTCGTGGGTTCATTTACCGGTATCTGCATCATTTCAAATGCCCCAAATGGCCCTTTGGTCCAGAAGGCGTTACATCTCTAATGTTCTCTCTCTGTGTTAAAGAAAGATGCTGTGGCGGTACGACGAGGGTTAACCGAGGCGTGGTTACCGCTACACCTATCTATATTGTTAAAAAAAATCTCGGTACATTACTGGAGTTGCACTGCCTGCGAGCATTGCCTCCAGTATTGTTCCCACCATCTTTGTATCTACAAATGTCCCATATGTGTCTGTTCCAGACCGAGAGGACGTAAAACACAATTTTTCGTTCGTTCGTTCGAGGCACACATATTCACATCCACACACGCACACACATACACACGCGCGCGCACACGCACACACACTATTTTGGGGGGGGTTGTTTAAGGTTTTAAAACAACAAACGCGGATTCGTAATCGTTTGTGGCTCTTTTACAAAATGTGCGACAATTTTGCACAATATGTGCGACAATTTTGGACCGACCCACCGATCGACCGACAGACCGACAAAGTGAGTTATAGGTTTGTGGCTTGTGCCACAAACAATAAATCTAATATCACCATTGTGTGAACAGAAGATGTGCCCCCCACCTGCATTTCTCGGTTAATTCCATTTTTCCGTTTTTGCCTTTCTTACCAAACATAAAGCTGTATTTTAGGAACATTTTCACCTAATTATCTTTTTTCAGAATACTAACCCTAACCCTACCCCCCACTATGTAGTGCAGTACACCGCCGCATTTGTCACAGTCGTGGTTCATTGCGTTTTTCCGTCTTATAGGGGGGGGGGGGGGGGGGGGGGTAGGCTTATGTTTAGGGTTTAGGTTAGGGTTAGTATTCCAAAAAGATAATTTGGTGAAAATGTTCCTAAAATACAGCTTTATGTTTGGTAAGAAAGGCAAAAACATAAAAATGGAATTAACCGAGAAATGTAGGGGGGGGGGGGGGAGGGGGGGTAGGGGTAGCACATCTTGACCTGTACCCAACTTATTATTGGTTTATGCACATTTTACACACGTGTGCTGGGTGGGGGTTGATCAACACGTGGGTTCTGTGTAACTACTGTTTATTCGTTTATCACATGTTACACTCGTGTGCTGGGTGGGGGTTGATCAACAAAGCGGGCCACGTGGGTTCTTTCACATTGTCTGTATAGTATTTGCACTTGTCATTATCATATCAATCGTTTCGGCTTTTTTGTCTTCTATTTGTGACAGATTGAACCACCCTTCGCTAATCATATCATATCATATCATATCAGTTTAGGCTCTGTAGGCTTTTGAAGCCTTTTGCCCTCTAGATATTTTTTCATTATGTAGTATAAATTTATATTTTCTTTTTGCCCGTGAATTACTTTGGCTATTGTGTATTGTTTTTTTTTAATAATTTATTTCTCCAAATCATCACTTTGCAGACTACAACTTTTGTGTGTAGATCTTTCTTTCTCCATACACAACACAGTCAGCTGATCGACTCCCATGTTCAGATTAAAATTCCAAGCAAGTCACGTGACCTTCTTCTAGTGATTGGCTCATTTAATTAGATTATAAAACTTTCTTTGTGTACGATCATATGATTAACAACGGTATCAGAACAAAATCTTTCTTTTCGCAATCTGAGGGCCTAGAGAGCTGAGGTGGGGGGGTGTGGGGGGGGGGGTGGGGGGTGGGGTGGATGTCCCGAATCGCCATGTCCCAAATCGCCTTAAGCCTGAGTCCTGAAACTTTCAAATTGTGTTCAGTTGTTCTCGTTCTCTCTCTCTCTCTCTCTCTCTCTCTCTCTCTCTCTCTCTCTCTCTCTCTCTCTCTCTCTCTCTCTCTCTCTCTCTCTCTCTCTCCAGGCTGGGTTTAGGGCAGGGTATAGCACTGTAGACCATATTTTTACATTGTATGCCATAGTTCAGAAATTTCTATCGAAAAACACAAAATTATATGTCGCCTTCGTTGACTTTAGAAAGGCATTTGATTCTGTAAATAGAAATGTATTATGGTATGTCTTGAGGAAATCTGGTGTTAGTGGAAAATTATACATGGCTTTACGTGGCGTTTACGATACAGTTTTTGCATGTGTGCGAGATAAAGGTACATATACTGATTACTTCAACTGCCCTCATGGCGTAAAGCAAGGTTGCCTCTTAAGCCCTCAAATGTTTGCCTTCTTCATAAATGAACTTGCCATAGAGATGTCAACTAAAGGTAAACATGGAATACAGTTAATATCGGGTGCAGTTGAAATTTTTATGTTATTATTCGCGGATGATGTAATATTAATCTCTGATACCGTTGTTGGCCTACAGAATCAACTTAATGTACTAAAATGTGAAGCAGACAAATTACAGCTGACAGTTAACCGGGACAAGACAAACATTATTATTTTCCGTAATGGTGGTCATCTGTCACAGCATGAGAAATGGCTATATGGTAACGCAGAAATAAGCAGAAATAAGTGTTTGTAATACATATAAATATTTAGGCATGATTTTCACGACAAAACTTAGCTTGACTGCAGGTTGGCTAGAAATGTGTAGAAAAGGGAAAAAAGGTATAATAGAAATTATGAGATGTATGAAAAAATTAAACACATCTGACTATTACTTGTTTTGGAAGCTATTCAACGTACAAATAGAACCAATGTTAACATATGCAGCGGAAGTGTGGGGTCTTGAAGAGAATATTCAAATGGAAAAATTGCATACTTGGGCTATTAAGCGATTTATGAATGTTCCTTTACACTCATCTAACATAATGGCATATGGTGATTCTGGTAGGTATCCGCTATATATTAGAACATTTACTAAGTGTATTAGATACTGGCTAAAACTGACACAACTTCCCGGAAATAGATTATGTAAACAAGCCTATACTATGTTACTTCAACATTTTGAATCAGGGCATCAAAACTGGGCAGGCAATGTTAAACGTATTCTCACAGTTAATGGTTTTGGCTTTGTTTGGCTTAACCAAGGAGTTGGAGATGTTAGATCATTCGTGTACGAATTTAAAGATCGGCTTACATCATGTTATAAACAAAATTGGCACTCTAAGATAGAAGAAAGTGAGAAATATTCCTGGTTTCAATCATTTAAAAGTTTTTTGCAACCAGAAAAATTCCTGTTGATAGTTCATAATAAGTGGCATAGGGGCTTGCTAGCTAGATTTAGAAATAGGTCATTGGGTTTTAGAAATAATAAAAGATGGTTTGAACGAGAAAATGCAGTAGATAATTTATGTGTTTTATGTGCAGATGGTGTGAAAGAAAATGAAGAACATTTTGTATTTCAATGTACAGCATATAATGGAATTAGAGCTAAATCCCAACTGTTTACCTTGGATGTGGTGAGGCAGAAGAGCATATGCTATTTATTATCTTCGGAAGATGATGAATTAATATTGTTATTTGCAAAATATGTAGCAGAAGCTTTCACATTACGAAAAAGAAAACTTCTCCTGCTGAATGGTTAGGAATAATTATAAATATCATTTGGCTTGATGATCTGTTGCTATTCTTTTAGTTTTTGTACCTTTTTACATTATTTGATTACTACCATTATTATTTGAGTAGTTCGAGAAACAATTATTGACCAGGATAAGTTGGTAGTCATGTATTACGATTGTGTTTACTATAATGGTTATGAGTTTCACTTTAGTTGATTTATTTGTTTGTATTCTTATTGTTTGTTACGATATAATGCATACGCTGCGGGGAAAAAAAAAAGAGGCCCCGTGACATTAGGGTGCATTATTATGCCAATGTCAATTAAAACATTTTGAAGCGTTTTGAAGCGTCTCTCTCTCTCTCTCTCTCTCTCTCTCTCTCTCTCTCTCTCTCTCTCTCTCTCTCTCTCTCTCTCTCTCTCTCTCACTGTATTCTAGGACTCTGCAGCTAATTGTCACCTATTGAAACTCAATTCTATGTACAAAGGGCAGCTGAAATACTTCTTCCTGATCCTGAACTCAGTACATTAGAAAAACAAGCCCAGTTAAACATACTGCCACTGCAATCACAGCTTAGCTACAATAAAGCCATTCTCATGTACAAAGTACACAACGGCTTAGCTCCACAATACTTGAAAAATCTAGTTACACAAGCCTCACAACGTTATGGTTCATGTAATTATATTTAACCACAAACAAGAATTGATAAATTTAAGTCGAGCATTACCTTTTCGGGTTCCTTCATATGGAACTCCCTTCCGTGTGACATTAAACTATGCTCCTCTATCGCAGCCTTCAAAACGAGTGTTCGAAAGACACTAACATTCGACCCTCCTTAATCTCATTCCCCCCCCCCCCCCCCCCCCCCCCAGGGTCATATCTCCTGATATGCTAAATGCTTATGACGATGTTAGTATGTATTCAGTTCATTTTATTAATTTCATTCTATTTGTTTACTATTCGCTTACAATGTGTTATGTTAGAAATGGTGTCCTCATTTTAATGCAAATTGTTACCTGCTATGTTTTTGTTTGTTGCCCTGTTCTATAATGTATGTTTCCTTTATATACATGCGCGCTAGTGTGTATAAGTATGGTTGCATGCTTGTATGCACGCGCGAGTATTAAAAATTATGCAAGTTTTATAAACCCATATTTCAGCCTATCTATGTTTCATAATATGAACTGCTTTGCTACCTTTGTGTAATAGTATGCCTTGCCATGTTTGTGTTCTGTGTTAGTATTATATGTATCAAGGACAGATTGGAAGAATAGGCGTTGCCTAAAATCTATATCCTTGGAAAATAAAGTTTAAGTTTTCAAGTTTTCTCTCTCTCTCTCTCTCTCTCTCTCTCTCTCTCTCTCTCTCTCTCTCTCTCTCTCTCTCTCAAACTGAGTGTTGGCATTACAAGGGGAGGGAAGTGGAGGTAGTTATTACAAATATCTTGGCTTTACTCACAGCACTAGAATGGGTTTTGATACTGCGTTGACGAGCAAATGATGTAGATGAAGTTTAGCCGCTTAGAACATCGTGATCGTTTTCAACATCTGACCCGAGAAATAGGCAGCATTTGATAGCGAACTCTCTCCATTCGTCTCTGGGTTTTTTCTAGACTTGGGAATCGATGATAGCTTGTATCATCGTTTTCTTCAGTTTGGCCCAAACGGCACACTAAACAGGCACGATGAATTCTTCTGCGTTTGCAGCCTACGGTACTGTAGCCGTGGTCGGCCATTGTTCGCGTTGCTTAGGGGAGGGCCGCTTACAGCACACAAAAAACATAAACAAAGATGGTGTTGGTCCAATCACTATTTCCGGCCTGGTACGATCAGTCAGGCGTAAATAATGCAATTGAACCACCTATTACAAAACGGCGCAAAATATATTGCAATGAGTTTGTTGGTAGTTGTTAATTCACAAAAAGAAGTGTTTTGACCAAGTTTTGGGATACAGGACATAATACCTTTAATATCTCACGTGAACGTGACTTAACTTTAAAAATGGAACAACAACAAGCTCATTACAGCAATTATTCTTTAGTCTATCATGAAAAAATACGGGATGATTTTTAGCAAGTTAAATGAACGAAAGTGTTTTTGAGGGCTCTTTCTTATTTTTTTTCATCGTGTTAGATGGCATACTATTGTGCAACTTTAATTTTCTGTACACAAATAGACGTGGATAAAATCGATTGTTTTGTAAAAACTGACATAGAGACATAGAGCGCGCTCACAGTTTGAATCTGAATTTGTATGACCTTGAACGCTTGTATAGCCTCTCTCTCTCTCTCTCTCTCTCTCTCTCTCTCTCTCTCTCTCTCTCTCTCTCTCTCTCTCTCTCTCTCTCTCTCTCTCTCTCTCTCTCTCTCTCTCTCTCTCTCTCTCTCTCTCTCTCTCCGCGCAATGAAACAATGTAATATGTTCTGCTATTATCTTGATACTGTTTGTTATGTTTATCTGTTTGAATTGTGAAGATTTCCCATTGCTACCCCTTCCCTCATGATATGGGCAGATGGCCTGATCATTAAACAGTTGTTCATTGTTCATTGTTCTCTCTCTCTCTCTGTCTATCTATCTCCCTCTCTCTCTCTCTCTCCCCCTCTCTCTCTCCCCCTCTCCTCCCCTCTCTCTCTCTCCCCCCCCCCCCCCTCTCTCTCTCTCTCTCTCTCATCGTCGATGTCGGAGGGCTTGGGTTGATCTTTGATCATGCTGTCAGCAGTGAAATACTACATGAGCCGAGAAAGATGTCACATTCCTTTGACCACTGCCTTTGACCCACGTGTTGTTTTATTACTCTGACCACTCGCGCTAGGCCTAATGACAGAATAAACAAGGGCATCGCCGAGCGGCAGCAACGCATTGTGACAATGAAAACCCGGCCAGAGTTATGTCCTCTCCCCCCCACCCCACCCCCCAATAAACACACCACTTTCCACCCTTACAGAACGCATAAAATACATAGCCCAAAATTTGAAGCGATTCTGTTCAGTAGTTCACGCGATACAGCTGAACTTTTACACAAACTTCCTTGCACCATGGTACACCACCACACAAAATTTGAAGCGATTCTGTTCAATAGTTCACGAAATAAAGCTGGGGGGAAATTGCATAGCCCAAAGAAGGAAATTTCGGTTTTCAAGGTCAAACTTCAAGGTCAAGGTCAGCACGGTGTTGAGTAGCGAAAGGAAGCTTCCTTTCCAAGCTGTCTACCCCTCTGCCAGTTTTAATCAAAGTCCAAACAGTAGTTTTTTTAAGATAATCGATACACAGACAGACAGACAGACAGACAGACACACACACAAACCGATCGCAAAAGCCCGGCCTCTGGCCGGGTAATTAAGC